>OY804606.1:7994760-8594760 GCA_963680895.1 Fragum sueziense | reverse complement strand
TCTTTGATATTTGGATGTCGCTATTTATTTAATAGCGACATCAAAATATCAAATAGCGAATTTTCATCAGCTAAAACTGATTACTTCTGTACATTTTGTTGTATGGTCTGACTGACTGATTTTCTGTTAAGTAGTTTATACTCGTTGTCTCAGTCGAAGAGACTATATACTAAATGCAGATACATGTATACGTACTTAGATTATGAATATTGTCATATAAAATGGAGACAAATGAAACGTTTTACTATTTGTTTCATTTTTAAGCAAATATTACATGTTTATTAAAATAAAGGGGATGGGAAAATTAGAACTTCGCAAAATGACACTGAAACAGATTTTATACCATAGTACGTACATTAACCATTTTAACATATGTCTGAAACGTTATTATTGTCACGGTGGATTATCACGTGACTCAGAAATTAAAAGAAAAAGTTGACCGATTTTAATTGAAGCAGAGAATGTAGATAGACGTTAAACATTAGAAACACGTTGTGGATTTTTTTTTAAAAATCACCTGATAAAAAAGATATTAAAGATCAATCAATATTTTGGGTGATCTTCGATAAATTTTTGGTCAGCTGATTGTTTAAATAATCTACCACGTCAAGCTCATTTCTGGCATTTTCTTACCATTTCTGCTTCAAATCGAATTCATATTGGTCAAGTATTAACGAAAATATTGAAGGTTTTCTGAAATTGTTGTATCCAACGTGATTGTGTCGATACAACATCTGACAAATTAAATCACATTATACTGCATGTTCCAAAATGAACCGTGACAAATGTCATTTCTTATATTCGAAGACTTGTCAAATTAAATAAGTAAAATGAAATGTCAAATTAAATAAATGATCTTAATATAGAACAAGTTATTGCAAACGTGCCCTCCTTGAAGTCATATTACATTTCCGAACACGTAAAAATACAATTTATATTGTGAGCGGAAAAGAGCGTGCAACACTTTAGATATCTGTGTGATGTATTATTTTTGCTTTTAAATATGCTTTTCTAGAGAAATTTGTGATTTAATGTCATAAAGCCTTAACGTTGAACATTTAATATAACTTCTGGGAGAAGAAAATGCTTCTCATTTCTAAGAATATAAACGACATTTTTTTGTAATTTCATTTGTTCAAAAGTCTGTATCAATGTTCCAATTTGAACGACTATGTACATTATATTCTAACATGACATTAACGCCTGTCCGGATTACGTCATACTCGTGTAGACTTTTGCTTGTGTTTTTTTTTAAAATTCGTATAGTATTGGTATTTATGTTAATATAATACGGACCAAAACGTGGGTAGTTATCATTCATGAAAATTCCTATTTTGATACTCCCCGATTTCATATTTATCTTTTTATCATTACATTCATGTAGGCTATTACCGTTACGTTCTTAGATCCCCCACAAACATCTTTATTTAACCAAAACTCCATACAAGTAGGATCATTCTAAGTGTTTGTCATTTGTTAACCCTTTCCCAAACGATGAATTTTTGGATGTTCCAATTCAAACGCGGCTGAAGACTTCAAAATGGATGTTGATGATGTTTAAAATTAAGTATGATATAGCATAGAAAAGATTGAGACAAAAGGAGAAACTGCTGGTTATCAGCAGTTTCTTCTTTTTTCTCAATGTTTTCCCAAGCATTTTCTATTAGAGGCGTCAAAACCAGGTCTTGTTTAGGAAAGGGTTAACCTTGATGTGCCAGCAGTGACAGTTATTAACATTTACACAATGTCCAGTGTCTGCATAGTTTCAAACACATTGACAATTTGACACTTTTAAAATTGTTTCCTAGGCCAATGAACTACAAATTGATGATGGAAATTTCCAAAATTGCTTCTCATCTTTTTTTTTTTTTTTGTAGATTTTGGTGTTTGTACCTCGGAAACAAAGTAGAGCCTATGTTACCAGGAATACTGCGCGACTATTGTTACAGTGTGGTAGGTAGTTAGGTGCATTAGTCTGTTTCCCAATAGTTTCAGTTGCAAAATATAAATGATTGCAATTTGTTGTTCTGTATAAACGTAACAATGAATTAGAAACTGCATGTAATTTATCCATTGGTTCTTCATTAAAGCCCAAGTTATACAATGACCACTTACCTCTTTTTCTTAAGAAAAACAGATAACGATATATAAAGTATATCTTAAACTTGTAATCCGTACAGTATAAAGCGAAAGAAAGAATATAAAGTAAATTCTTCCAGATATACAGTGAAGATACTTTTTGGCAAATGGCGAGAAATAAAGAATCGTTCTCTTGCGGAATCTATATCCAAAATGAAAGTAGGAATATTATTGTGGCGGAATACGCAAATCGACTGTAAAACTTAAATTCTGTGTATCAATTCGTTCCTCGTGTCATTTTACAGGTACACGGTTGGTCATTAGAAACAAGATGAAAAATATCAAAAAAAAACTATGTAAGTCTGATTCGAGCGTGGAAATAAAAATGCATATTATTTTCAACTCGAAATAAAGAAACGATAAAAATAGCAGTAAAACATTAGCTTGACAACATTATGAAAACAGAGTTCTAATAATAATGAAGGTCACTTAATATGGGCTGCATGCTCTAGCAAAATATTAAGGGAAAAGTAGTTGATATTCCTGAGATTTCTGTTGTAAAAACATTTTAGGCCATGGAATGGTATCCTTAGTACGAGGTAAATGCATATTTGCGCTACCCTTTCACTTACAGGTATAGTTGAACAGTAAAAGCTTCACTGTCGAAGCTACATGTATATAAGCCAGGATCTGGAAAAACGTACCTTAAGGCCTTTGAGCCCAACATAGATCCAGATCAGCCTGTGCATACGCACAGTCTGATCAGGATCCACGTTATTCTCCAATAACTTCTTCGTGACCTGTAGTAACTTACAGAGAGCAGCATGGATGCATATTGGACTGTATTTGACAACAGGCTGATCTTGAAACTCAATTTTTAAAAATGCTATAAGGGACGTTTTTCCAGATCCCGGCTCATATGTATACGTGCTATAGATAGTGAACACGAACAATAACCTGGGACATCAGCATATCTATTCACCGACACTGTTACTTTACCCTTTCCAAGACAAGACCTGGTTTTGACGTTCGTATTTGAAACTATTTCGGAGAACTTTCAGACAAAAGAAGAAACTGCAGATAAACACTAATCCCCCCTTGTCTAAATAATTTCTCTGTTGTTTATACACAAACTCTTTTTTATGTCAACATCTATATTTTCGTCCACTGTGCAACTCTTAAAGTATCCGTTAATTGGCAAAATCAAACGCTTGTGTCGAAAAAACATCTGTCTAAGAACCAAATACCAAACTTTCTTCAATTTTTAAACATTAGAAGTGTTTTATTTCGTTTTTTTAAATTAAATATGTTGGTCTTTTCCGATCTTTACCGAACAAAAAACGCTAAACTTCCAATTTGAAGTTATGACATCATACCGGCCACTTAATGACGTCATGGCCGGAAAAACGGGAAGTCATGGGTCATTTCCCGGTAAGTCTGCGATTTCTGACAAAGTAAAGTGTTCTACTTTTCTGTCATAAAGCGACTTCTATAGATACCAAAAACACGGAAGTTATCCTTGGAAAATGTTAGAAAAAATGATAAAACAGACAAAGAATATGCCGTTAGTGAGTAAAGGAATGTGCCAAAGAACTGTTTATGTTTGTCTGTATTACACTGAGGATCTAGAAATGGATAAAACTGAAACTTCGCTTTATGACAGAAACGTCGAACACATTACCTGTGTCAGAAACCTCATGTTCTAAATTGGGTGCGGAGTCATGCCACTGTATGACGTCATTCAGTGAAGATTCACGGAAATTGCCGATCTTTATTTCCTTCCAAGTATCGACGTAAAGAAAAGCAACTCAAACTTAAAACAATGGAGTTTGACGGAACTATTATAGAACACGTTGATTTCATGAATGTCTTCTGATATACGGCGAAATCACCTGTCGAGCTTGGTAGCCTTTAAATAGGGCCAACATTTTCATTGGGTAGACGAAACAAAGTTGTTCCAGGTTAATCTTGGTGGACTAAATACCATTCGTTTAATATTTCGATAGCATTTTATTATATCGATTTGGTATGGTATGTGTTTCATCTGATAGTTCTAAAAGCTCAAATAAAGACGAGAGCGTATCTGTTAGTACTGAACAAACTAAATACAAGTAAGAATAAATACATGTATCAATAAAAGCCAAAACCACTCCAGCATTTAACAAACATAGTAGCATGTACTTATTGTGTGTTTATGAAAAAGAATATTTAAATAATGCCATTTAGAAATGATAATCTGAAAACTCTTATCCTTACCTCGTTCGATATGCCACATCCTTTTCCTCGTTCTTCAACAGGGAAGCGCAGTGGTTTTCAGACCTCTGTTTTAGTTTGTATTTATGTTTTTACCTTGTTCTATTTTTAGTTTTCTTGTAACTAATATAAGAGAAGTCCCAGCACAGTCATAAAGGATACTTGATCTTTTTATTAAATGATGTGGAAAAGACATGTAGTGAAATAATGAGGAAATCTGGAGTATGACGGTTATCGACATGTTCCTCTTTCTCTACTATATTTCCCGAGCTTTCCCTGTTAGGGAGGTCGTTAAAGTTTTAATTTGATGAAGAATTATAATTGCAACTTCATACTTAACCCTTTCCCCAACGCCAAAATTTTAGGGCGATCCACTTCAAAAACTGCTACAAAAGACAAATGGGCTGTTATAAAAGATGGAATTTGTGTAAAATATGGCACAGAAAATATTGAGACAAAAGGAGAAACTGCTGGTTATCAGCAGTTTCTTCTTTTGTTTCAATGTTTTCCCAAGCCTAAACTATTAGGGTCGTCAAAACCAGGTCTTGTTTGGGAAAGGGTTAATTAAGATAAGTAACACATCCTTGAATTACATTGGATTTATTACTGTATAGACCAAGACTAGAGATGTAACTTATTTTCCAATGGATTGTTTTCTAAGAAAAATAATTTTCGTACAAAAACAATCCACGGCGGTATTTGGCATTTGAAAATATATACGTCTAAAGTAATTGTTTTCCTGGACAATACACTACGATGACAAACACTATTATATTTCAAACGGAAAATTTCGACGCCCTAGAAGAACACCGTCTTACGTGATATATTGTTTGTTACATTAAGGAAGGGCGTGCGACTTAAAAAACCTGTAGTTATGATACCTCGTATCTTGCCGATATTACCATATTATTTCTATTACACTATATTTTATCACAGCCGTTTTAGGCACAGATTTAGCTAATGGAAATGTTTTAAGCTTAGGGGCTGTACTCATTAACCAGTCTTATCCAAAGTATATCTCTAAAGTAACATAACAATCAATCCGATTCTTCTCAATGAATAAGATGGATCGTAAAGTTACTTAGAATCACGCAAACGATTCAATCCTTTCCTAAACAAGACCTGGTTTTCATATTGAAAGGAAAAATCGAAAGAAAAAGATGAGAAACAATGAGACAATGAAGGAAATGCAAAAACTCAGCAATTACTATTTCTGTATTGTCCACAGATGGCGTCTTCATTAACAATGAAGGGTTCACAAATATGTATAACATCTTCGAATACCACGGGATCTGCTACGCTACATACCCCGAGGTATCCGTAGATCCGGTTGAATACGACCTCGGGGCTCTTTTTGGCCTAATACTGTTTGCTACAATGACAAAACTGAGACAATCGTTACGACGGATTATTTATTTGTTTTTCTCTATACAGCAGTGACACCAAAATCCTCCACACAATAACAACATCAAATACTGAACGAATATCAATCGATGAATGAATAATTTCTGATGATAATAACTGAATGAATTCAATGTGTTAGTTAGAATAAGAAGATTAATCAAGGAATATCATGCTCATTACAATTGAAATTAATTATATTCTGCCAGATATGTATATCATGGCCCTACAATTTACAATAAAAACCTTCCGATCTTCTTAATAATTAAAAGCGATGACATATTTCTTATTTAAAAACAAAACATAATACATTCCATTGTTCCAGTGATTTTTTCAGACCTCGATTCTTACTGCACATAGGCGATAAGAGTTTTGTTGCACGTGTAAATTGTCATAACACAATTAATGAACTCTGAACTTTGAAAAAAAGGTAAGGAATTAATTGCTCTCCGACCAACCTATATCCAGTTCTTTATCATTATCCTGTAAATGTGTTTTCAATCAAGAAATATATGAAGCAAGATGTCAGTTATTGTAAAATACTCCACTTTGGCTAAGACGCACTTTGATCCATGACAGACATATTGGCATTTTCAAAACACAACCTCATAAATATGTATACGTTTCACTATTTCGAATTATGCACATTGAGAATCTTAAAGCAAATCCTTAAAATGCTCTCAAACTCTGTTGTGCATTTTGAGGATTAGGCCTGTTACAATCGTTCTTACGCTTTAGATTATACAGTCGACACTAGTTGTGTCGACATCGGATAAGTCGAATTTTCGCTTAAGTCGAAGTTCGAATCTGGTCCTGTCCTCATCAATGGACATATTTTTTTTTTCAAACAAAATAAGTTTGAACCCATTATAGCTATTGAAACATAGTAGGAAAAGGATAGAAATTGCTCGAAACGAGCAATTTCTTTCCTTTTCCTACAATATTTCAATAATAATCGTACTTGATTACTTTCAAGAACGGTCAAATATCAACTTTATCGAAGCCGAACAAAATCGGATGAGTCGAACTCCGGATATGTCGAGGTATCTTGACGGCCCCTCTGACTTCGACACAACGAGTGTCGACTGTAGATACATAGCAATACACTATAAATCCGTTTGAATAAGTTTACGTTCTTCTATGGTGGCTTTAGTCTCTGTAGTGACTTGGTCAACCATTCCAACTTGTGTGGCACACTCTTCATTTTGTCCGCCACATATCTTATATCTGTTAACAAGACCTGGAAACGATTTGCGGAAAGCTTTCCGGAATCCATCGCTCAAATAGGCATACACAAATGGGTTAACACACGAGTTAGCGTACGACAGAGTGTGGGCAAATATCTTAAAGTACAACATGGCTGGCACTCGTGGAAAGTTGATGTCAAACTTAAGCCATAAATTTATTATATGAATAGGTAGCCAAAATGTGGCAAAGACCACAACCACCGAGGCAACGAGCTTTGTCACTCTTTTACGTCTTTTGTCCTGACTTTTACTTTTCTTGGACGTTATCCCGTTAGTTTGTCGAGGCTGGAAAAAAGAGAAAATATACGCATGAGCTCGGCATTAAAGACCTATATCTATCAGACAGTCTGATCAAGATTCAGGCTATTTTCTGACATTTTGTTTTCTGTGGAAACGTGCCATCAGCTAACGTGGATCTTGACCAAACTGCATTTCAGTGTCGTATGACCTGTTCAGGGATGAATTTATTGTTCTATGAGGCCTGTTTCCGAATTCAACTGAAATGCTACAGAAGTACCGACAGACGAGGGACATCAAATTGTTTTAAACTTGCACGTAGAATCATCTTGAACGGTTTTATGATTTAGTCAAAAACAATTGTCGAAGGTACATACCCTACTACCCCTACATATTGCAAAGATAGATGGGAATAAAAAACAAAGTTGAGCTAAAGGGTTTCGGTTTTTGGAAGCCGATCCTTCAAATAGTTTGACCAGGGAAGAACTTGATTTTAAAGGGAGGCCCATCTTTTGCATTCATCATCAGCCATATGAAGAACTGTAGGAATTCCGAGTTGAAAAGAATGCAGAATACAATGCTGATGAATTGAATGCTGCTAAGGGGGCGTAGAACAAGAAGTTTACTACTATCTGACGAGTATAACACTGTTTGATATACTAGATAGAACAAATTGAATGAATTTGGAAGTTGACTAAGTTGAAAATTAATGCATTTTTAATCCAAATATCGTGCTGAACGTATATAAGGCTCAAACCTTTTTGATATCCCCTCATTATGCAGATACTCCGTAATGTTTCAGATAGTTAATGAAATACAACGAGACATATTTCTAAAACATTAAGCTCATGTCAAGGTAATTGTTTACATATAGATATGAAAGAGGTTTATCTTCCCAAAAGACAATTAGTTCTAACATTTTGCTAGTTTTGTTCTCAATATTTACAAATTCTGATGTGCGAATCCACCTATGATTCATTTAAAATTTACAAACTATTTTAAATTTTAAAGAACAACATTGATTTCAGGTGAAACCGTTTTCAGAACAAATTACCACGTTATGCATTTTACCTTGACGAAATCATACACATGCTTTTAACTTTTATGAAAGTATTAACATTGTTTTCATATTTGCAAAAAAAAGTTAATGCTGTCGTGTTGCCTTCCACAATAGTAATAACACGAAGGAACACTTGTTTATTGCTCATGGTTTTCAAAATGCAGCCATTAGCAAGTGCACATGTTAAATGCTGGAGTTGAGAAAGTATTTGAAACAGAGCAAAGAAAATAAGCGAATCAAGCTGAAACAAGTGGGATATAAATGTAAAATATCTACAACTTAACAAGAGCCGTCAGAGACGGACAATGCTCCCCGATTAAGGCTTTGTCACAATAAATGTATGCCATGCAGAGCTAAGATTAAGCTAACAAACGTTAAGCCCCCTTTTTCCATGACATACTTTTTATACGCAAATTTCAAGTAGTTTATTGTCAAGGGCATCTGATTTGCTACTCAAATATGAAATTTCATCAAATTCTGACCATTAGACTATGAGAAATTAGAGAAAAAGTGTATTTGACCTTAAGTCCCCTTTTCCCATGACGAGGCCTCAAATCCAAAAACTGGGAAAAGTACATCGGCATTATGTCATAGGGAGTTCACATGGTAAGTTTCATTTGATTTGGCCCAAGGGTTATAGAGAAATCGCTTCGGACGGACGGACGGACGGACGGAATGACGGACGGAAGGACGGACGGACGGACAGACGGACGGACAGACGAAGCGGCGACTAAATGCTCTCCCTTCGGGGAGCATAAAAATTAGCAGTATATATAGATCTATGTTAACAATATAAAATACAAAAATCCTCTAATTAGTTTTGTATTATCTTATGAACATTTTTACATCCATTCTGTCACTGACAGCAATAATCTAAGAGGGTATGGGGATACATCCCATGCAACAATAGATATGATTAAGGTTCTCAAAATTGTCTTATGTCACTACCCCGTCGTTTTGTAAAATTATGTTCTTATTGAGAAAAGAAATGTGCGAAGAGAATTTTGATAGAGACAATGAAAGAGAATAGATCACCGATAGAGACATTCAGAGAGGAGACGAACAGAAAGAAATAGAGAGGTTGACAAAGAATGAAGAGAATAACGTTTTGTTGAATTAATATCCATATGGATTATTGAACTTTGTATTGTTTACAAAAACCGGACATGCGGTACATTGGGAATGATATAAATAATCCACGACTGTTTTCGTTTTTATTATTATTTTTATTTACTTTTTGTATGAAGCCAATCTGCAATCGTAGACAATAAAACATCTAATCAAATGTAGATCTATAATACTTAAATCTTTTTGTAAGCCTTAGAAAAAAGAAAAAGTACTATTACCTGTATAACAAATCATTTTTCGAACTTCAGGAATTTAAGTTTCAAAGGTATATCTACATTAAAAAGAACTGAAATATCACTCGGGTAATCTACATATTGGAACTTAAATTCAAAATGCACATCGTTGGTAGCAAACGTCTAAATTCTACTTTTAACCAATTCCTCGCTAAGCGCTGGTTTTGACGTATTTAAAACGCGTTATGTTTTAAAAGAAAGAGAAAAGAAATCATTTCTTCATTTCTTCGGTGTTATTGCACAACGGCTTAACTACAACATTAATCAAGCTGTAGTTACGATGTTTTACAATAACATAGACGATTTGTGTTGTCGTCTGAAACTTGTTTCAGTTTAGACATGTCTAACATTAGGTAAATTGGGAAATGGTTCTACGATTAACAATTTTGTTATACTCACTCGGGACATCATTTTATTCCTCCACAGTGTTTTAAGTATCATGGCGTAGCAGAATATGATTACCGTCAGTGGAACGACGTATGTCGTAAACACCACGACAACGATTGACGCTTTACTGTACACGTCATGTGGTTCCGGCCAGAAATCCTCACATATGTCATTTCCGGTCAGTTCATCTGTTTTTGTGTCAAACACGATGGCGAATGGCAAGGATATGACGAATGACACTGGAAGAGAACAGATATGTTTATAGGTTATGTTTATAAAAGAACCCGAGAACTTTAAGTAGTAGGACCCCTTGGTTTTTTTGAATAACATATTTCGAGAAGTGGGTTCTGATAGGGGTCCATAATAATTTCTCCCGATTGCGCCACTCGTAGAAGAAGGTACGCTCGTACCCGGGAACAAAATAGATCTAAATAACACTGATCTAAGGTCAGAGCTCCAGATAAGGTGCGTGATCGCGTTATTACGCATTCAAAAATGGAAAAAACGCATTTCAAAGTCAACTGTGTGCGTCGCCAGACGCATTCAATTTTCAATTAACGCATTTGTAACGATCGAGAGAAATTACCGAGTTTCGTCCTTACGCATTCAATTTCTTTCTATTCATCGTAGAGAAACTAGAAGTTTTCTGTCATCACCGGATGTTTACAAATTTCAACCGTTTCGCTACCGGTGCGTGTAGAATAAAATAGGGTAAAATTTAGAATTTAGCAAATCTTACAGATTATCGAATCTAACGTGTTCTCATCATAAGGCACCGGTTAAAATCGTTTTGTTTACGTTTTGCACCGTTGCGTCGCAAAGTTTCTGCAATCATGTCGGGAAGAAAACGGAAAATAGCATCGGACCCCGAGACAGGGACACTTTTCAAGTTTTTCAAGCCAAGTGGGGAAGACACGGCGGCGTCTATCGTTAATGGTATCATTCGATCATTGCTGGATTCTGTAATCAAAACGGCCGATCAAAATACACGCAAACATCACGTCGGCGTGTCAGACAAGACTATCAAATTATGGCAGAAGGAGTTCCTTTGGATGATCATAGAGCAATCTGGCTCCGATATGAAAATGAAATGCAAAGTTTGTGTGCAGAAAAAGATGCCGAGTATCTGGTCACTTGAGGGATCAAATAATTTCCAAAAACGGGCCTTTCTCGCCATGCTAACTCCATTGAGCATCTGTCCGCTCTGCAGGCCTGTAGTACAGCTCCTAAACCTACATGTTCTTCTGCCATGGATCCAAGCTCTGACGAGAGTGACCCCTATCATGCTGAAAATGACGATTGCAAATTATTCAGAACTGTTTTCTATGCAGCCAAGGAGGGTTTATCAACCAACCAAATAAACAATTTGCTAGAATTAAATGGTGCTAGTATAAAGTATAGAAATCTGAGCTGGGACACCCTTAGTGATATTCAGACTAGCATGAGATTATGCCAGCAGAAGGTAATTGTGTCATTCACCAAAGAGTCGGAATTCTTTTCTGTGATGTTGGATGAGAGTACTGATTTAAAAGTGGAAAAACACTTATCAATCTGTGTTCGGTTTGCAAGTAATGGGGAGCAAATAACAAAATTTCTGACCAATCTACCCATTGAAAATGGAAAAGCCCACACTATTGTAGGTCATTTAGTTGATACTCTGGAGAAATTTGAATTGATCCCAGTATACATGGTTTCCGTGGCAACAGATGGAGCTGCAACTATGATTGGCCACAAGACTGGTGCTGGAGTTCAGATGAAATCGAAGTATTCACCTTTTATGGTCCAAACACACTGTTTAGCTCATAGATTAAATCTTGCTTTCACTGACTCTATTAAGAAAAATGAAGACTTGAAGCAGTTCCGTGAGAAATTCAATTCTCTTTATCATTTTGTGAGTGCCTCAAGTTCTAGAGTGCTAACACTAAAGAAAATGCAGCAGATTCTTGAAGAGCCCAATCTTTCTATCAAAGAACCATACAGCATAAGATGGATGGGACTGAAGAATGCAGTTGAAGCTGTTTATTATAGCTATAAATCTGTATTGGCAACCCTGTCTTCATTTGCTGCTGAAAATAATGCTGAAGCCAAGGGTCTCCTGAAGTATTTTTCAAGGTACAAAACAGTGATGATGGTGGCATTTTTACATGATGTTCATGAGATTATTGGAGCACTTAGTTTAAGTCTGCAGAAAGATGACTTTTCTTTTGGAGAACTAGAACCTTTATTAGATTGTACTGTTGAGAGACTTGAAGATATCAAATGTAATGATGGTTATGGTGTTTCAGACATAAAGAAATGTATTACGATAACTGAAGAGGAGGAGAAGAAAATTGCCAGTTTAGATAGCGAGAAGTTGACACATTACTCTGAGCAGGCTGAAAGTCAGTTCAAATCAGCAAGAGACTGTTACATATCTAGCTTGAAAAAGAATATCAAAAACAGATTTCCAAAGCAAGATGGGCACATTTTTAGATCTCTCAGCATCCTATTAGATCCTGCTGTATTTAAATCATCAGAGGAAACTGAAGTACAAGAAGCATTAGCACACATTTCCAGTGTATATGGTGAAGGGAAAGTGACCAAGATAGTCATAGATGACAATACAGAGGAGACAAGGGTGCAACCTTTGATTGACAAAGAAAAGATTAAACAAGAATGGCCAATGCTAAAAGGTATGCTGAAAGGGGCCTATAACAACAAGAAGATAAAAGCTGTGTGTAAAAAAGTAATTACTGTCCACAAGAATGAGATGCCAGAAATGGTCAAGATATGTAAAATAGTCATGTCCATTGCTGTCACCAGTGTTGTTTGTGAGAGAAGTTTTAGCTACCAGAATCGGATTAAGAATAAGTACAGAAGTTCTTTGAAGGATGAATCTTTGGACAATGTAATGCAGATCCAAATGTCTGATCTTGATCTCAGTAACTATGATCCAAGTTAGGCAGTTAGTCACTGGAATAAACAGAAAAAGAGAAGGAAAAGTAGGCTGTGCCAAGAGTATAAACCTAGAGTGCAGAGTGAAAAGTCACCAAAGTGTTAGTTGAAAACTTGAAATGAAACATAAGTAATCTATAATGATGAGGTGACAATGACTTTGGACAGCCCAGTTTTATTAGATGGTTCCACAGTAGGAAACTGTGTCTGTATATAAACAGTTTTGCTTTATTACCAGATAAAGTGAAATTAACCGATTTGTCATGAACAGTTCAAACATTTATTTGAAAATTACACAGTAAGAAATTGTCTGTACATAATTATACAGCTTTGTTTCATCAACCTTGTAGAGCCATGCAAATCGCAGTTTCAATACAAGGAAAGGAAAATATAAGTAAGTGTTTAGTTTTACCTTTAGACCCTCTTTTTGTAGGTTTTCTCCAAAAAGGGACGAGACCTACTGGGTTGGGAGTGAATCACTCTTTTGATGCTCAAAGTAGGGAGTGATCACTCTTTTGATGCTCAAAGTAGGGAGTGATCACTCTTTTACCCTAAAAATTATCTGGAGCTCTGTAAGGCACATGATTATTTTAAATATGTTGGTCTTAAATGCCATTAGGATAACGTTTTGGATTCGGTCTATTTAAACTTTCGTCCGGCACTGCTATCGTCCAATCACGAAACTATGGCAAATATATGTATTTACAATTTTGGCTCATGTAAACAAATGGAAATCGTGTTCAATTTTCAATACAATTTTGTACATAAGTTTCAAACAATCACACGCAAAATTACAGCATTTTTAAAGCATATAATGTGTTGTTTATTTGGCTTAATTTTGTAAGCATGTGCATTAATTTCGTGGCTAGACTATATCGTCGCTTTTCTGCGAAAACCTCGTATCTGCAGCTTGTTTTAAGCTGCAGATACGTGGTTTTTGCAGAAAAGCAGCGATATTTTGGTATAACGCATTAATTTCTTTCTTAAATACGACTGTTTCTATTTCGTCGCAATTGTAAAGATATTGACTGACATCTTGTAAAATATAATGGATCTTTTAATCACAAGATAGCTTCTCCTCGCTATGTTGTTATTATTATTTTACGGAAAATTGTGATTTTATCACCAGCTATATTTCCCTGTGGGGTTACATCCACAGTAAGATGTCGTAAATATAAAGATTTTAAGTTTGATTTATTGAAACAAGTTTTGCATTGACAGAATATATGTTGCGTTTTTTATAAAGAAAATCCTTTTTCGAGAAGTGCAAAACGACATATTGAATCATGCATTTTCTCTTTTTTCACAAAATAATTATGTTCAACAGCAATATTTTGGTGCTAAAACAGAATGGGTTTATCGTTATGTTTTGTAATAAAATCTCGTTATTACAGTTTCATTCAAGCTGTTGTTGCAGGATTTGAGAACTACACCGGCGAAATACTTTTGTTTGTTCGAAATTACGTTACTGCTTCCATAATTGAATTTAACCCTATTGTATTTTTTTCACTCTTATTGCTCTTTGCAAATGCCTTGAATTATACCAGGCAAATTATGAATTGACTCTGATGTAAAACTAGGCCCCTGTTTCTCGAAAAAAATCATACTCATGAGTTCATGCTTAAGTTTAATGGAATACTCTCTAACGTTGAAGGGTATTCGATTGAAATTCACGTTGATTTCGTGTGATTTGAGTACGATGCTCAGATTTGAGTCTGAGAACGTACTTAAGTTTTTCCGAGAAACCGGGGTCAGATATCATATTGGTTCATGACTTAAATGAGCTCGAATTCCGCTGGCAGCACCATTCGTAAGTGTATGCCAAGACAGGTCATGTCAATGTTCAGCCTAGTACAAGTTAATGTTAACGAAGAATAGGAGTGTATAACATGGGCTAAGTTCAAAATTGCCGTATGTGCAGCTTATTAAGGTTGTAGTTACGACATTTTTGAGCATAGTCAACGATAAATATGTTATCACCGTCATCATGATTTTAGATCCATATGACTAAATGATATGAGTAATTACCTAAATCTGAAAGAAAGTAAATATCGTCGTTGAGAGTTCAAACCTCGTAACTCCAGCATCTTCAAGCTGGAGTTACTAGGTTTTGACGTCCCAACGAGGATATAAGAATATTTACCTAGCCAGACTATGACACAGACGAAGACAGATTTTGTCGTAGTTCGCCAGTTTCTGGATTGTACAGCGTGGACTATGGCACAATATCTATCAATCGTCATGGCCATCAACGTTAAACACGTGGCATGTAACGTCACCTGGAAATAAAGTAACGTTAGACATTGAGACTATGATATAATTACAGGCATATGTATTTATCTTGTCCCTAACCTATTTTGGTATAAGTGTGCAGTAATGAAACATTCTTATTATTATTCTCATTGATTGCCATCAACGTCAAATACGGGGTACGCAATGCTCCCTGGAAAGAAAGTAACATTAGACTTGTAAATGATGTAACGTTAGACGGTAAGACTATGTCACAATATCTATCAATGGTCATGGCCCTTAACATTAACTATGTCACATGTAACATGTCATGTCATCTACATAATAAAGTAACGTTACACGTTAAGACTCTGAAATGATATTTCCCAATCATCATGGCAATGAATGTTTAACACGTTGCATGTAACGTCATCTGGGAATGAAGTAATGCTAGACGTTAAGACTATGATACAATATTTATCAATAATCATGGTCATCAACGACTTAACACATGGCACGTAACGCCAACTGTAATTGAAGAAACTTTAGCCGTTAACACAGCACTTATCAATGGTCATGGCTATCGACGTTAGGCACGTCTCGTGTAACGTCTCCTAGAAATAAAGAAGCGTCAGATGTTAAACATATGGTACAAATCTATCAATTATCGTGGTCATCAACGTTCAAAACATCGAAAGTAACGTCATCTTGAAATAATGTAGATCTAACGTTATACGATAAACTTATTATCTTATTGCTGATTATCACATTAGATTAGTCTGATAAGTTAATATCATGACGTAAAGTTGGAGTTTATGTGGACAATAGAAAACTGAAATAGTGAAGTTAAGATCAAGATCAAACTACGGGAAAACGCAGTTTGATCTTGACTTATATTGGTCTCAAATTTCACGAGGCTCATTGTTTCATATTCAGGTACAGGAACAGAATTTGATTATTTGCGAAAAAGTAAGCGATGTTTACGACTTGATTACATAATATTATAGTAGGCCATTGTTAAACCCCGAAACCACCCAACAATACGCTTTGCTCATAAACATCGGCACTTCAAGGGTTAATAAATCATAAGAATGCTTCATAAATCGTGAATCTCGTGCCAGAATCTCAAACAAACGGCCTCGTTATAGAACGGTTTGATCCTTCATTAAATTGATTGAGTGCGGCAACTTAATTGATATTTATAGTCGCTACTGACGGGTTATGGTAACCGGTATTTAACATTCTCTGAAATGTTCCCGGGATTTAGCAAACACAAAAATGTCCAAAAATATCACCGATACATATGTAGCGCATCTCAAGAATTCATCTCTTTCTATCAATGTTGAAAACTCACCAAGAAAGTGTATACAGAAGAAAAGTTGTTACTAAAATATAAGCTTCTCTGATTTATTTTACACTGATTATCGCCCTTGAATCATAAGGAACCAAAATTTTGACATATCTACGTAATATTTGGTGAGAACTTTATGTGAAATGGGAATGAGCACCTTTTTTATGTGGGGAAACATCATTGTACTTGACATAGCGCATGAAATAGAATCAGTATACACATAACCCATTAGCAAACAACAATAATTTGGACTGTTCCAAATTCAAAGATGTTGCAGACGACAAATTCATGTGAATGAAATTTAAAATCTTTTGGACGTTTTTGGTAGAAAACATTGTGGCAAATGAAGAAATTGCTTGTCACAAGCAATTTCTTCATTTTCCACAATGCTTTCTGAAGCTTCTTTTTTCTTTAGGGAGTCAAAAAGAGTTAATAATCGGTAATGGGTTAAACAAAACTTATACGAAATACATAAATTGTAGTCGCTTCATGTTTTCACCGTTCAATTTTGTATTTATTACATATTTGATATTTTCAGTACACTTAATAACAATGCTACTTATATCCCGTAAATCAAAAAAGAAAAAAAGAAAGAAAAAAAGTAAGAAAAATCTAGTTATGAAAATTCAAGCAATGTCACATTTTTTCCTCTTTACCCGTTGTCAGACGGTCAATAGATAGACTTAGGCAATCTGATAAATGCCTAAGACAACGAAATGGGTGTTAAAAAATAGGGTTTAGCACAATGTAGCATAAAAACAATATAAGTGCCAAAGGTGAAAATGCTGGCTATCAACATTTTCTACGTTTACATTAGTGTTTATCAAACATTTAAAAATATGGATGTTTATCATATGTTCGTGAAAGCGTTAAGAATAGTGAAATCTAGTTGGCAGCATCCATAGATCATTTACATGGAACTATAATTGAGATATAAAGGCTAGGCTTTTGTAAAAGAGCATTAAAGTATGTGGTTAATTGCATATTCTTTATACTTTCTTTTTGTTAATTATTTCTTTGTGGATGCAATTGCTTATTCAGTTATAAAACTTCAGAATTGGATAATGTCCTTTTAAATCACGCCAACTCGCGTTATGTCTACTTGCAATTTATAATTCTATTTGCAAGTTCGTGTGAGAAATGAAAGGCAAGATCAGACTGCTTGTCTAGACCTAGATAAGTTAAAGAATTATCAAAAAGCGAGACCAAATTGAAATGCACTTTTAAATAAGAACTTTTTGTAGAAACAGGATAGAGTATTTCTTTTCTTTCTATTTTCTTCTCCATAATATTTTTGTCACAGACATAAAGAGCAAAAGATCAAAGGAGATTAAACAATTCTATATTTCTTATTTGTAATTCAAAGCCTGTGTTATGGGTACTCATTTGGATCGTCTCATAGGTTCGGATGAATGATAAATAAAATATTGAATTCTGATATGCTATGAGTTAGCGTTTGTGTCTGTTGAATCGCATTAACTTGGGCTAAAAAAGAAATAAATTGTGATTTGGTAACACGTTTTCACTTTCTTTCAAGGATCAGTTTCCAATAAAAGTTATTATAAAATAACTATGTGGTAGGTAAGGTTAGATACAGACTTTATTTAGAAGCAATAAATAGACTTTATTCCAGTCTTTCCTGGACATAAATGGTCTACAAATACTTGTTGACCAATCCATACGATATTTCTTGAACATTAAATATTGTTTACGTGTATGTTAGTTCGTCAACCTAGCATCGGTCACTTTAAGGTTTAAGAACTGAGAATGAAATGCAGAGCCAGATGCTAAATTTGAAAAGTGCCAGTAATTCTTAATCTGTGTTACATTTCCATTCCAAGTACAAATATAAGCATTTTGTATGGTTTAGAATTTTGAATTAATGCATACTTATGGAAATATTTGACAAAAATGTGTAAAATTACCTCCCTTGCATATGAAAATAGAGTAAAATAATATTTGTAAATTATTTTCTTCTTGAAGCATAATCTTGAAATCCGGCCTGGTGAATCAATTTATGTTAAGTGTATTTACAAGTGTGTGTAATTTGATGCATTTCGTATGGCTAGAAAGTGGTTATTTCATTCTCAGTTCGTAAACCTTAAATGTGGGACATGGATGAAGGCAGCGACTGTCAAAGCCAGGCCGTTTGTATGTACACAGTTTGGACTACATACTACACTGCCAAGAAAACCTGGAATGACAAAAATAGTATTTTGAAATTGGAACAAAACCGTTGTAAGTGCGTATTAAAAGGGAGCGATTTTATTAAGCTAACTGTGACGTTATTTCGGACAATCAGTAGTATTTCCGTAGGTGTTGTTAGAAAATCTCGTAACTACGGCTTGATTCAAGCCGTAGTTACGAGATTTCATAACAACACAGACGGTTTATCGATACAAAGCGGTAAAACAAATCTATTATTAGCACAAACTTCATTCGCTACTACCTGCACTTACAACGTTCTAGAACTAAGTTCTCGATTTTCTCTGAATCATTACACGTATCCCGCGGCTTACTAGTAATATAATTGCACTTTAGCGTTATTTACTGACACAGTTAGGTCCCGGAAATTAATGTTAAACGGTAAGATTTGTGGTGCGTAATGATATGGCTGTTACAGAATTATTTATATCATTGAAATGATGTGAAAATGTACTTTTGTAATATCTTGTATAAATTAATGTATTTATCCAAGACAACTGATAGGAAGGCGTAAGTACATCGTTACATTATTTCAAATACAAACCCTATGTTGTGCAAACTCATTTTAAATCTCTAAAAGAATACCAACACCATATGTTAGACATGTTATGATAAGTCCTTTTGCATTTAGAAAGACTATTTGCATCCTTTTAGATGCAGATGTTTCATTTTGAAAATGATGAGAGGACGCCTGTTTTGTTCCATGTGGAATATTTGTAAGCTTATTTTTTGATAATGCAGAGGTGATTTATATTTCATCAGTCGGAAAAGGTCGATGTTCTAAATTGGAACAGTTTTAATCCACTTATCGCTGCTTGTTCACCGAAAACCCCGTAACTGCAGCTTGTTTTAAGCTGCAGTTGTGAGGTTTTCGTTGAAAAGCAGCGATACGGTTCTTTCTATGTGAGCTTCGATCGTGTTAACTCATTCCCAAACAACAAAATTTTAGGGCGATCAAATATGAAAGCAGCTTCAGACGACAAAATGAATGTTCATAAAGACAAGATTTGCGTATGATACAGCTCAGAAAATATTGAGACAAAAGGAGAAACTGCTGGTTATCAGCAGTTTCTTCTTTTGTTTCAAAGTTTTCCCAAGTCTTTTCTATTAAGGACGTCAAAACCAGGTCTTGTTTTGGGAGAGGGTTAAACCCCATCATTGTTGTCAAACCATTGAAAGATTCCTTTCCATCATATCGGGCGATGCCCAATACTGTATTGACCTTAATACAAGAATCAATTAATTAAAACTCAACTGCGGTCACCATGTTCACAACGTCACATTTACTTAATTAACCCTTTCAAATGTTATACTTGTAAATAAAAGTTGCGATTGAAGGATTTGTCAAGAAAATCGCAATTAAAACTTCCTAGAACTCTAGTTGCCACACATCATATCAGCCGATACCCAATACAGGATTGATGTATAACAAGAATCAATAAATTAGAAGTCAGACAGTTTGTACTAATTGAGGTCACGGTGACTGTAATTACATGTACTATGTTCACACTGACGCTTGTAAAACAAAAGTTGTAATTGAATTATCTATCAAAAAATCGCAATTGAAACTTCCTAGAACTCTAGTTGCCATACATCATATAAGGCGATGTCCGATACAGGATTGACGTATAACAAGAAGCAATAAATTAAAAGTCAGACAGTTTGTACTAATTGAGGTCGCGGTGACCGTGATTACCATGTTCAAAATGACGCTTGTAAAACAAAAGTTGTAATTGAATAATCTATCAAAAATCGCAATTGAAACTTCCTAGACCTCTAGATGCCATACATCATATTAGGCGATGTCCGATACAGGATTGATGTTATAACAAGAAGTGATAAATTAAAAGTCAGACAGCGTGTACTAATTGATTCCATGCTGACTGACGATATAGGAGAACTCTATAATCAAGTGTCTGTACAGAGAGATAGTGGGATTAGACGGACTATTTTAACCCTTTCACAAACAGCAATAAATAGTAATTTCAAAGAATGACAAAGATAAGGCTTAAGTAAAGTTTGGCTCAGAAAATATTGAGGCAAAATGAGAAAATGCTGATTATCAGCATTTTCTTCTTTTGCCTCAATGTTTTCCTAAGCATTTTCTATTGAGGACGTCAAAAGCAGACATTGTTTGGGAAAGGGCTAAGATGCTTATAAGAGATGTTAACTATATGTTACGAAATTACAATTTTACGAATAATGTACTCGACATTTAAGCTGACTAAGCAGTAGGCCCTCTAAGTACACTTTCACCCATTACATTACTTGACGGTAATTTATGAAGTGCTGCAAACAGTAATTCTTATTTGATAAAATTTCAAACATAATCTAGCTTTAGGAAGAAGACATTGTGGAGCAATTTCTTCATTTTCCTGAATGCCATCCAACGCATCTTTCTAAAGGGCGTCAAAAAGCGCAACTCAGTTGGAATGGATTAAATACATGTTAATGTATCAAACCCCGCAGAGGTCCTTTATGGAGATTACTTCTATAAATTCAGTGGACACAGAGAATTTAATCACGACTTTTAACATTTTCTGAAACGATACGGTTTTACGTTTAATTTGAAAACATTGTCAATGAAGATGCCGATTTGTATTATTAAAGACATTATTTGTGTATACAAAATAAGAAAATGATGATTAGCAGGATTTTCTTCTTTTTCTTTTATGTTCACTTTAATATAATTATTTATCTTGGATACGTGTGAAAAGGAGTCTTTTAGAGGAAACGTTAAGCAGCTTATAGGAGAGAGCAATTAAAACAAGCGGAATACGTTGTAATATACTTGTTTCAACTTGGATTGAACCAGACAAATTACGTCAAATGAAAGGATTCATTATCCGTCTCACTAAAAGGGATCTTCTCGGAAAAAACGAAAAGTTTCGATAAAAGTCAATCAACACAGGCTTACTGGACTCAAGACCTATCACTTAATGGCAACTATCTAGACATAGGTCGTTTTTCCTATCCTAAGTTTTATTATTTCCATTATGCGATATCTGCTTTGTTTTCTTTTCTCAGCAAGAGTCTTACTAACTTTTCAGAAGGCCCAGTTAATCATGACGTGTCACATTTAATTTCTAAGTGCGAATGGTTATGTTTAATCTAATCAAGGTTTTGTCTGCATAATTTTTACTTACTTTCCATATTATACTCGTAACTACAGATTAAAAATGGTTGGTGTTATGAGCGTTTGTTCTTCCACCGATCTTATGTAATTCCGTATGATGATACTTTGAATTCGGACCACCCTCGTTTGAGAAAGTGTTTAAATATATTTGCACTCGAAACAATAGTGAATAGGCGAAGGAAGATTTATAACATTGAGGGGGGATGTTAAAGTAAATGGACATATGGGTGTATTATGGGGGGGTAATAGGGGGCCAGTCTGCCAGGCCCCTTTTCTAAATTATTGGGGGCTGCCCCCTTTCCCCTCTTCCTACGCCTAAGATGTTGTTCCTGTTAAGGTTCCAGACTTGTAATGGTTGTGATTGGTGGAAACCCTTTTGGCTAAAAATCTCTATAAAATTTAATATGTTGTAGACATTTATAAATAAACATAGTATAGCGTTAAACGCTTTAAATTTTAAGGATCGAAGGAGAAACGATGGAGATTTCGCATTAATGTTTATGAGGAAATACTTATTTTATCAATATTTTCTGCATGAGAGTAAATTGTAAAATTCAGTAACACATTATTCGCCGTCGTATCTATGCTCGAAATACTATATTTGATTGACCACCTCTGTGTCCGATCATTTCATTAAAACCTTTGTTAAATTTGCTACTTCCCAGATTAGCATCTTTTCGTATAACGGGTCGTATAGCAAACTACTAAACGGCCAAAATCCAGAATTACAAAAAATGCACGGTGGTATTAAGCACGATATGTTCATTGGGTGAGGCTGTAAAAACGATGTAAAAATGCGCGCAAAAGTTTTCAAACAAAAACACAAAGCATTCCAAGTACATGCAAATGGTGGTTTAATAAAACTACAAAAATAAAACGACCATAATAAATCTTTGCATTGCATTCCTAAAAATAAAAATGTCATAAAAACTAAGAACAGATACCAAGTTTTATAGTGGTTGTAAAAATATGTTACATTTACATGTACAATCAAGTTGAAATTCAAATTAGGTGTAGAAAAAACGGGTTTTAATTCAAGTGCTGTAAAACACGCATGTTTATTGAATACTTGATTCTCGTTTGCCCTTTAACAAAGACACTATTGTGCGGTGACATTTGCTCGTTATTAAAGACGACAAAACGGAATCTATGAACATTATAACTAAAAGAAAGATGTCAAAGCCAGAGGTAAATCTGTAATTTCTGATTCATGGCAGTGATTTTCATATTTTGGTTTGCTTTGATTTTGTTTATACTTATAACAATTGTAGGCGACTTGGGATTAAAACGTGTCATTCAATCAAAATATGTGTTACAACCATCATTGATTGGTCCACTACGTACAACCGGGCATCATACAATTTCCCATTTATTGACTTTTTGAGCTAGTAGGGTTTACTTCATGCGGAGATTAAATGTCAAATGACGTAATCTTAGTACTGACATAATATTGTTTCTTTTCAGAAAACAAATCGTAAGCCTAGGGTTTTAATTAGCTGTTACGAGGTTTTTCTTTTTTTGTTTAAAAGCAGCGTTATAAGTGTTCCCTGTTATTGAAGCCATCGAGTGCTCTAATTGCCACTTTGATAAGATCAATCCAAGTCGGCCATTCTTTCATTGTCATCTATATTATAGTGATTCCAAGTTTGTTTCATGTCATTTTCCGGAAATGGGTTTAAAGTGTTAGTTAAGCATACAGGATTTACTTTAATATAAATCAGATCATCTGACAGAATGCTCCAATAGATAAGGTTGCCATTTACTTCAGTCAGTTTTAATTATATCTCCCTCTTTGATCTTTATCCTTTCCTAAACGACAAAACTTAAGACTTCTAATTTGCAACTTGATAAAGCATACAAATGGGGGTAAGTAATGATGGTATGTTTGTTCAATTTAGTACAGAAAATAATATGACTAAAGAAGGAAATGTGGTTGTTTATCATCTTTTCTAATGTTGCCTTGGTAGTTTCCCAGGTATATTTACTAGGGACGTAAAACTAAGTTGTTTAGGGAAAACGATGAATGAATAAAAAAATTCTAGACCATATTTCTTTAGTGCACAATTGGTTGTCCACTGGCCTAGTATGTGACGTGAATAGAGCTTATTCAAACAGAAAGCGTATCGTGCATACACAATGTTTTTCTTTGAACCCTTGAACCTAGCCATACCTTTATTTTGGCGTCCGTTAACGAAAACGATTACAAAAATACTGGTACAAAAGACAAAAATGCTGATTACCCAATCTTATTGTTATGACTTAATAAGCATTGTGCTGCATTGTCCATTAAGCCGTTATCCTCACTGCGTTGGTATCTGTAGCAGCATTCATAGTGATTTTTTCTAAAATTTGTTTCTGTAATGGAAAGGATAACAACTATAGAAAGAGCTGTCCTTTATACCTATTGTAGAGTACAAGCTATTGCCCGCTGAACTGATATGTGACGTGAATGAAGAATTATCCATCAAAAGACACATGGAAGCTGTACACAGATCTGTATTGGACACTGACAAAACAATGTGTTTTGAAAAAAAAGTCTTGGTAAAAATGAAAGAACTGAGACGTAATTGAGACAAGATAAGAAAACTGCTGATTTCCTAATACTGTTTTTTTTTTTTTTTTTTTTTTTGTTTTGTTTGTTTTTTAAAACTAGGTAATTTTCTACATCTTCTTAAATTGGGAATTTTTAAATTTCGTTGTCTGTAAACTGTTTACAAAATGTACTACTTAGCAACTATTAAGCAACCAAACAAAATCTAGCTACAACCACGAAGATGTGAGTATCATACATGTGTATTTTCCGACTGTTTGCTCATGTACGGTTTGTATTTTAATTGGCTGATCGAAGAGCTTTGGAAATCCGTTGAAAGATAATAAAAAGAACTTTACACAATTTTCTCATTGCGGTCAATGTATTGCCCGTTAAAGTGACATTTCACATTTATTTCATTTTTTAGAAGTATGTCTTGATGCAAAAATTGATTATTCTAATGCGTAGAAATGCTATCAGTTTTTTTAAGTTATTATTCATAAGCGAAAAATGCGCCTTTAAAGTTGAGACAGAAATGACAAGTTATATATAAATCTAAACTGTTGTCCACGACAATTTGTCTAATTTTAGCACAAAAATATATATTTCTCGTAAACAGTTCAATATTTTGACTTGAAATTTCAGAACTTCCATAAGGAAAGATGCTCTTCCAGATAGAATAAAAGTAAAATTTATGTAAAAGTAATTAAGAAATGTCACTTTAATACCTCATAATTTCATAGGCTTTCTGATCCTTGTGAAGATCAATCTAACAGACATCCTTACTTTATCCAAATAGGGAATGATTTTAACTAATAGACAGTGACGTAATTTCGGACAAACAATAGTATACTGAGCAAAAATGAAAACTTTACACCTATATTGCTTGTCATATTTCTTCTAAATACAACAAGTAAAAAAATCAAATGAATGTGCTTCGCATTGTTCATTGACTTGGTTGTGCCAAACACTAAACGTTTTGTTGATATTAATCACAGGGACGAAAAACGGATCCTTTAAGTGTGACAGGGGTCCGTTTTTTCAGGTGTACAATTTTAACAGAATTTTACAAAATTTAAACCCTCAAAAATCGGAGCAGAAGAACTCAAACCATGTCAGACTTTACGGAACGGTAGTCTGACAAGTTATCAGTCAGAAAATGTAAAGAAGCTTGCAAAACATTGTTTGAGCTTTTAAAAAATGATGTTTGAAAAGCAGAATTTTCATTATGTTGCAAAGCTTGAAAATTTTACAATGCAATCTCCATAGGAAATTGAAATCGCTATTGCATGAACATCTGGGAAAAATCCTAGTCGAAAAAAGGGTTCAAAAATCCCCTGTAAAGCCTGCATGATGTTTTAAAAAAATCAATCGAAAACCGTGATAAATTTTTGAATATCAAACATTTTAAATTCCCTATTTGTTTATGTAAAAGGGAGGTAATTCACAAAATTGACAGATTAGACCTTTATTTTAGAGCTTGCTACTAGTGATAAGAAAGATTTTTTGTGTTTTTTTTTGGCAACCCAGATACGGCAAATTCCGAAAAAATAATGAATCGTTTCCTGCGCATGCGCATATGTGACATTAGATGTAATTAGGTCTAAACGCATTAAGGGCCGTAACTCTGACATTAAAGGACACAAGGCAATGAGATTTCGACAAAACGATTGCTGAAAGCCTGGGAAATAACGTCAAAATATATTTCAGGCTTTTTGTTCGATAGTTTTCCAAAAACAAGAAATCTTGAAGTGTAAAGTTTTCATTTTTGTTCAGTATATATCAATGGTGTTGTTTTACAATCGCGTAACTACGGCTTGATTGCAGCCTTAGTTACGAGATTTTATAACAACACTGACGATTTATCAAATCATAACTGTAAAACCTAGTCTATGTTTAGCACAAAATTCATTGCCATTGTGTCTTCGATGTACACTGTTAAAGTGCACTCTTATACTTACTCAAAGCGAAGCTTACCAAGCGAGCGTTATTGTCTAAAGTTTCAAAGCAATAAAATACTGATGTTCATCACCATTATATTCGTTCATATTTTTTTCTATCTTTATTAATATCTAACCCAAATGCGTGTGCCTCCTTTGTATTTGGAACCCAATTAGCTTATTTCCACTAACCCCCCCCCCCCACAACAACCACCTGAAATCGTCATTTGATGACAATTACAGCCAATCACCGTTCGTTGCCATTGCTCGTCTTTGCTCGGAATTGGGTCAGAGCCTCGATCTGGCATAAAGAAACCAGCTGATGTGTTGTTATTTTTGGTAAAAAATTGGAACCGTGTCTGTGTGTATACAATGTTAATTTCCCATATAGCCATTGTTTGCCACCGGAGGCGGCTCAAAGGTACGGACTAAAACGGTATTTGAAAGGGGGTCAATTGTTTGATGCTCCAGAAATGATTATAGTAACTATGGGAGTTGTGTTTGATTCTACACATGTAAAGCGTATCGGAATAGATTAATTTGAGAAATTTAGGGGAATAAATTAAGATAAATGTTAGTTCCCTCTGGAAATCGAAATTGCACAGAAATATCCCTATTATTCTGAATGCAAACACAATTTACATACTGCTCTGAAAGATTTTCTAGGACGACAGAATATTTTTGAGCCAAAATTATATTCGTGTGGCGAAGACAAAAACGCAAATACAAATCTCATTTTATGAAATATATATATATAATACGTCATGGGTGTGTGATAACATAAAAAATATCTAACGAGGTTGGGAAAATCGATAATTGTCGAGCCTATGGCGAGACAATTATCGATTTTCACAACCGAGTTAGATATTTTTTATATTTTCACGCACCCATGACGTATTATGTTTATCTTTCAACATTTTCCCCTTTTGTACCCCTTTTTTGTCCAAAATGTGGGTTTTTTTTCTTCATTTATTTTTGGAATCTGGGTCAATGTCAGTTGATGACGTCAGACCGAAGAACGTTCTTTTTTCATTGCGCGGAAGAAACAAGTTCGTTATATTTAGTACAAGCTCGTCCTTAAACCGAGAGTTCGAGCGAAAACATCAATTGAAAATGATTAATTACTACTTTTCCAACGAAATTCCGTGATTAGAACAGAGATAAACTATACAGATCAACCGTCGACTCAAATCTGAGACAACATCTTGAACACGATAAAAAACGATGCAGGGATCAGTTTTCCATCGTCATGATTCGGATTGAAATGGGACTAAAAAGCACTTACAGTGTCAGATGATTTTAGATCTTATACGTAGAAAATATGCGATTTATACCTCAAATAAATTGTCTTGGAACATAACAAAGTGAAACAGTGGCAGTGATTTTAGCGGTGGAATGACGGAATGGCCGCAAATTATTTGACAGTTGCAGTTGGGAATGATTCATTTTACAACAATGTGTCCCGAAAAAAAGGAATATGTAAATGCAGTAGGTAGGTGTAGTTTCTTCAACACTTAAATAACAATTTCTTATTTTGATAAATTCAAATTAGATAGGCCAGGGAGAGAGAGGGGGCAGAGAGACGGACATGCAGACAGACAGGCAAGCAGTCAGACAAGCAGAGAGCCAATTCAAAGACTTCCTTGATTTTTTACCTTGGAATAAACAATTTGATCATTTTTTGATTCAACTCTTTTAATTCCAATTGTTGCAGAGAGATAGATAACTAGAGAGAGAGATAGAAAGATAGCATGAGAGAGAATAATAATTAGCAAATGACAGAGAAAGAATGACACAGAAATCAGGCTGGGAGTACCTGAGATCTTGTTTTTTTTTCTACCACAAAATTGAAAACATTTTGACTTTCCTGATTTGTACCTTTGTTTGATTGATATTTAGTAAATTTTCACTTTGGGAACACTTAAATCATTTTAGATCAGTTTTTTAAAATACAAATTCATGCAAATTTATTAAAAAAAACCCATTTTCTTTTAATTTCAGTTTTGATGTCACAAGCATGCAGGTTCAAGACAAAACAGACTGTCTGGAGACTATTAAACCCTAACATGATTTATCTAAATCCGGGGTTCTGAATACAGCCAGAGAGACAACTTCACAAAAAGACAGAATTTGTATGAAAAAGTAGAGATCTCAATTCCAGCTATAGAAAGGAAAAACCTACAGAATCAGCATTGCTTGCACATTCTCCTGCAAGTCATTGCATATCTTATATTAGTGTAAAATTTATTTCAAGTAGTCAACTGATTGAAATAGGTCTGATAGGCCTAAATGATTTGTATTTTTGATAAGAACATGGGGATTTATAACAATTATTTTCAGTGAGTATTTCATTTTTACCCAAATATTGTAAACAAAGCATATTAAAACACCTATAATGGCAACACCTTATAGATTCAAAGTGAAGATGTATAGTAAAGTCATGTGGACTTTGAACAGGCCAAATGCAGTGAATAAGTAGTTCTTCATTTAAATGCGGGGAATTTGAACAATTCCCATCATTTATCTATATTAAACACCTTGTTTACTAAATAGTCATGAAATTTGAAGCCAAAATTTAGCTGTCTGAATGGTTCAAATCTGTCACAAACAAGATTCAAGAGCCGATTTTATATGCCTAAGACTATTGGGATAAGGTTCAAGTTAGGAAAATATGGAGAGAAAAGAAGAAACTTTTGAATGTTAATTACTGGCACTTCATATTTGACCTATATTTTTTGACCTTACAGATTTCTGCATTAGATTCTATGTTTGTTTTGTTCTACAAAATAAGGATTAGTATGAAAATCTGTTGTTATGGAAAGATAAAAAAAATCCATGCTGTTCAAACAGTCAAATAAGATTTATTTGCCTTATTTTTTCTGTATCTAGATCGTTGTGTGCTTTTTCCTCTAAAAAATCATAGTTTCATAATCAGATCTATGTTTGTGTGTTTGTAATCCTTTCACAAAACTGCAACCTTTTTGACACATCAAAATGTTAAGAAATCTCAAATCTGATGGGAAAATATTGAGGCACCAGAAGGAAATGTTGAAAACCAGCATTTTTTTTCATTTTGTCTCAATGCTTTCTATGCTATGATTAAAAAAAACCCATTCAAACTCTATTTTTCCAACCCAAATTTGTTCTCTGCAACAACTTTCCAAGCTATTAAAATGTGTGTAAAAAGGGCCCAATCCTGTAGAAAATTCTGAGGTGTCTTGTATTCTATGCTACATGGGATGAGAAATAGTGGTTTGGATTGGATTTTGCGTTTGTATCTTTGCTTAATGGGCATCTAAATACATCATTTAGTGCACCAATAACAGCATTATAAAAATGTTGATGCAGATTTAAAAACTCGAAATTTCCCAGCCATAAACTTGTGTATTGACCTAAATAAATGAAGGTCACAATATCTGGGTCGGAAATAGTTCCTGCTGTGTATCCTTACGCGCCATGTCGTCATATTCTAAAAATATCCATGTGATAACAAAAAATTTATCACACGGGCGATATCACCCCGATATTTGGCTAGTTGAAAGATAAATTACATTTCTTATTGTACCACGTCGTTCTTCATCGAAATCCTTTATGATTGAAAAAAATTCAAACGTTTGTTTGCGTTTGTTAAACTTGAACACGAAAAGTGAGGACCATTGATTCATTCATGATCATTTACAAACTATACATCCGTCACGATCAAATATTTTTTCAACTCCTTTTAAAAATGAGAAACAAACATTGATCCAATTAATATGTAAAACATATAGGAGTTTTGTACGATATCAAAGAGAGAAGATACACAGAGAGAAGATGCAAGCAGAAACAAGGTGGTTATCAGGATTCTCATGTTTTTTTTATTGGCTCAATATTATCAAAAGCCTTTTACATGAAATACTTCAGAACCCTATCCGAATCATTCAAGCAGTTTACACCGGTCTGCAATGTGTCGTAAGGCACTCTGACGTGACGTCAACGCCGTTCAACGTCGTACGCGGCGTACGTCAAGGCGGCGTCTTATCCACTTTCCTATACCTCCTGTACATCAACGAGCTTGTTATGTTGCTTCAAAATAGCGGCTTCGGGTGTAAGGTCATGTCAATCATCGTTAGCAACCCGACGTTTGCCGATGACATAGCAATGCTAGCAATTTCTCCGCTGAATCTTCAAAGACTGGTCGATATTGTCTATTGGTATTGTCAGAAATGGAAAATAAGTATCAACGTTTCCAAATCACATGTCATAGTCTTCAGTGCGCGACGCAATGTACCAACTGTAGGTATAATGTTTGGTAACCAGTTTCTACAACAGGTTAAATCATTGATACATTTAGGCATTACCCTAGAATCGTCTCTCAAATTAAATGCTTGCATAGATAATCGCATTCAAAAGGCCAGGAATTCGCTTTTCGCTATGGTTGGTCAAGGCCTTCATCCGTCCGGCGTAAACCCGCTTGTGTCAGCAAACTTGTACGCTAAGATAGTCCGTCCTACCCTGCTATATGGAGCGGAACTATGGAATAATTTGACGGCAAAGAACCGACAAAAGATATCAACCTTTCAACACTTTGTCGTTAAAAAGGTCCAAGGTTTTGCGACCCAGACGCGCTCCGATATGGCCGAGTCAATGTTAGGGCTTTACAGAATTGGTAGCGAGATCGACAAAATTAAACTTTTGTTTTTATTCAAATTATTAAGCCTGCCCGAATACTGCATATCGAAAGAAATCTTTGTAACTAAATATATAATGTTCATCGGGAATAGAAACTCCGTCCGACTTGGTTTTATACCAGATATATGCCGCATACTGTCCATGTACAATTTATCTTCCTTTTTAAACGATTACTTTAATAAAAACGTTCTACCAAGTAAATTAGCGTGGAAACGCATAATCGATACTGCGATTAAGGAGAGGGAACGTAATTTGTGGGAAACACGTTTATCAAGTAACCCAGTATTTGCATACTTTCAAGTTCTACATCCAGAAATAGATAAGAGTTTAGTGTACAAAGTTTCACAATATAGCCACTTTCGAACTATTCAAAATACTGTTGCCAAGCTATGGGTAAAGCCTGTCCATTTTATCAATGAAAGATGTGACGTTTGTGATAGGTTGTACACAGAAGTAACTGTCCATCTGTTATCAGAGTGTCTAAAAACCGAAACGCACAGGGCTGGGTTCACCAGAGAGGTGAGATCGTCATCCGGCAATATTTTTGCAGACGAACTCGCTTCTATGGAGAACTTTGCCTGGACGCTACGTATCATGGGAGCTCCACTTCCCCCATTATTTGACGAAGAGAGAGACAAAGCATTTCTGAAGATATCGTACAAATATATTGTTTCCTGTGTAAGAATGTATTGATCACAGCACAAATAATACAAATTTAATAATGTGGAGTTGATGAGGCTATAAGTTAATAGCTTCAAATTCAGTCAGGTTAGAAATGTTTAATATTCATGTACATATTTCACTTTCGTTATCTTCACTTTTGTTATAAATTGCCACGAATTGTTATCATGTAAAATGTACCATGCAATATCTCCAAGTATGGAGGCAATAAAGAATTGTATTGTATTGTATTGTATTGTATTGTATTCTAAAATAACCGCACTTGACTGTGTTCTGAAGGGAAAACAGCTGTAGACGACATGGTCGATGTAGTCAAACTTATAATTTAGAGCGCTAGGATAAAGCTAGTTTTCTCTTTATAAGTCTAATTTGATGTCGATTGTCGACAAATTAATGAAGAAATACTAAGATTCGAATTTAACATGCACATGACGTCAAATATAGTGCTTAGTTGGGAAATGGTTTAGCTACTTTAAATAAGATGCGTTACGCAGTGGGACTAATGGGGTCAGAGTATGCATACTAATTACGTTTTGGGAAGGATTATTCGTGGATTGAATACATAAGTCGGCACTAGATCTATAGATAATGTAGAGTTTAAAGAGATATTTTATAGATACTTTTTATGTTTGGAATTGAATTATTTGTGGTAAAGTCCAGTTCACGTGTAAATGGTATTTTACCTTTCTGTCTCAAATTTATAAAAAAAACACCTTTTCGGCTTATACAAGCACGATTAAAAACACCAATAAAATTTAAACACATTCTAATATACAATCCTAGGATCAAAAAATATTTATCAAATGTTTTACCCATACGTCGTACAGTAAATTATCTCAAAGAAAATAAAAGAAAAATACATTGAACAGTTTTTTGTTCTGAAAAGTGTGGCATGCAATTAATTTATTTTTATGATTTTCCCCTCCCGAAAACATTATCAAACCTTATCGAAATAGTCGATGTAATATTGAGGTCTGGAAACCATTGACGGTAATATGAAAATACTGATGACCAGCCCTTTCTCATTTTCCTTCTTTTTTTCGTGGTACATAAAACAGCTGTCATATTTTATATCGCTAAATTCATCATCTGTAGTATTTGCTTTTGTTTTGACAAAGCTAAAGTTTTGCGACCCAGGAAAACGCTACAAGTACGAAGCCAAATGGTCATTGCAGTTTCATTGGCACTCAGATTTTTAAGCTTTATAATTATCCAGGATATTTTTGTTCCAGCATGAGCAATTCAAGTCTCTGTTTAATTTCACATGATTAATGTTTTCAGCCAGTTAGGGAAAATTAACGATTTTACAACTTGCACCCACGGCATCTCTTTTTCATTTTTCTACAGTAATTAGTGTCAATTAACTGTCGACTGAATATTAACCTGTTCATCGAATTCCCTTGGCATTTTATAAAGCATTTGGAATTAATCTTCAATATTGTGTGACAGATCAATGCACTAAAATGTAATCCAGTCATTCAAACAATGTCCAGAGCAGCGTGGACGTGGATCTTCTGTGCCGTACACCGTGACACTGTTCGATCGAGAAGTAATTCTTCCCTTGACAGCCAGAAATGGCTATCAGCAGTTAAATTTTAACTGCTGATAGCCATTTCTGGCTGTCAAGGGACGAAATTGTGAAAGTTCTTTGTAAAGATCGGGCAACTTCATCGTGTAAAATCGGTACAGGCTTACCACTAACTCTACAAACTTAGGTGCATCGGTATCTTCTTTGTAGATTCTGTTTAACCCTTTCCCAAACGTCAAAATGTTAGGGTGATCCACTTCAAAAACTGCCACAAAAGACAAAATAGACGTTATTAAAGATACAGTTTGTGTAAAATATGGCATAGAAAATATTGAGACAAAAGTAGAAACTGCTGGTTTCTTCTTTTGTCCCAATGTTTTCCCAAGCATATTCCACCAGGAACGTCAAAACCAGGTCTTGTATGGGAGAGGGTTAAGGTCAAACATATACAAAACTCTTTTTTACAACTTCGGGTTTTATCCTTTGCAGCAGATGTTGACAATGTCAAAACCCTCCTCAGTCACCGGGCGTCCTCAGTGGAGACGGAAATTGACGAAGTATGACGCCCGAAGTTACACCGAAAACTTTTACAACACATCCGAATTCGGAATTTAATTTTTCTATCGTTCGGTACAGACAGAGATAACATACAGCAAATGCATTCAATGTATGACAAAATATCATATCAAACAACCAAGGACTCCTTAATAAATATGTTTACAATTCTTCAATAAGAATGTGCAACTTCAAGGACATTCTCTCCGCCAATTCTGTTTTCAAATCATAAAAATGCTGCTGGTCATTGATCATTCAATTTCGCATTCAAGTGTTATGACAAATGATGGTGGTTAGAAAGTAGTCTTTTGAATGATTTGGATTGTTTCTGATAATATCAAATTAAATGAAAGTTTTAGATGTACATGTATACCTTTTCCAAAGAGGTAACGTTTCAGCCTTGTTCTTCATATAACTGAAAGCGTTGCCAGTTCAGATGCATCTAATCCACTGATAAAGTATTACTGGTGAAATAATAGCACATCAGATGCAGACCCAAAAATAGCAAGTAAGAATTAGATAAAAATGGCCTATATAGATTCACTAGTATTACACGATTTCTTTAAAATGTCATGCTTTATTTCGTCGCTTTGCAATAAACACCTAGTACCTGCAGCTTGTTTTAAGCTGCATTTACGAGGTTTTCGGTGAAAAGCGACGATAAGTTCCTGTGTCGTAAATGCTAATATTCTGCTGTCTAGTAATAAGTAGATAAAACACAGTAAAGTGAAAATTGCATGTTTCTACACAAATAAAAATATCAGCACAAAATTAAATGATTTTGTTAAATCATAGCAGACAATAGTCACGAATTCGCAGCCGTGAATTGAAATACCACATTGACCCTTTCCCAAACGACAAAATTTTAGGGTGATCCTCTTCAAAATCTGCCACAAATGACAAAATGGATATTATTAAAGATGGTATTTGTGTAATATATGGCACAGAAAATATTGAGACAAAAGGAGAAACTGCTGGTTATCAGCAGTTTCTTCTTTTGTCTCAATGTTTTCCCAGGCCTATTATATTAGGGACGTCAAAATCAGGTCTTGTTTGGGAAAGGGTTAAAGACAATAAAAGTTCTAGGAATAAGTTTAAGTGTAATCAGTTCTGTCATAAAACCATTTGTCTGCATTTATGATTCACTATTTTTCCAAACGGCAAACACTTATTTTAGACTTTTACTATTTTGAACCTGCAACAGACAACACATTGAGTGCTACTAAAGATTTCCGTAACGATATACCACAGAAACTACTGTGGCAAAATGAAACAAATACTGGCTACAAGCAGTTTCTTCTTTTGTCTCATTTTTTTCCGAAACGTTTTCCATTTTTACGACGTCAAAGCCATGTATTATTTGGGTAAGGTTTAATGTGTCGATTACAATGCTGTTGTTTGTAATACCGGGGAATGAGGAGTGCCAATTGTAATCGATTTCAGTGACATGCGACATGGGCTAATTAAATTTGCTATACAACTTCAAATTATAATAACTAGTTTTGACTATCACAGGAAAAAATCTGACTTAAAAACCTAAAGGTAAAGACCTGATCATACAAAGGGTAAAGGCTTGTTCATCATAGTGTCACCCCTACTTAAAGGGTTAGCCAGAATGCCGGTGTCTGGCAGAGATAGGTCTACGGTAACCATTAGTTTAACTACATGTAGCTGGCGTCTCACAAACCTGTCGCTTCAGTTCTAACCCGGTAGGCCGGTGTAACGTAGTAAAGTGACCCCCATAGAATACTGACCCCCGGTCACTTTACTATATAGAATACTGACCCCTTTCTATAAAATAACGACCCCCCTGATTTTATCTACAAAATACTGACCCCCACCTAGTTTTAACATACACTACATGTATACATATCGTTTCAAATCACATCTGTGTTTATTATGCTCCTCGAAAAAAGTTTCGGGGAGCATTTAGTCACCAAGCTATCCTTCCGTTCGTTCGTCCGTCCATCCGCCCTTCCGTCCGTCTGTCTGTCCGTCCGCTAATATACAGTCAGATGTCAGCAACCTTTAGGCCAAATTAAATGAAACTTCACATGTGTAATCCCTGAATACCTTTTGAGTATGTGTTCTCGGGTGTGTGTGGGTTTTTTTTCACAGAAAAAGGGGCCTTAATGTAGAAATTAGTGTTCTCTAATTTCTCTTCATTCAATGAACTTAATTTAATGAAATTTTGTTCCTCATTGATGAATGAGATGTTCTGTAGCTTAAATATAATTGAAAATTCATGTACAAAAATCGTGTCATGTGTAAAGGGGACTAAATGTATAATAACATTGCGTCTAGATCTTTAATTCTGCCCGAAGTAAATTCTCCACAACTCTTGCACCAAAGTGGACGAAACTTCAATATGAACTTCATGAAATTCTGTCAAGAACTTTCTCTCTCTCTTTCTCAATTAGATGATGTGTTATAGGAAAAGGGCCGATTTTTTTTCATATCTTGTATCTTTATTTTCCAATTGCAACAGCTGCTTGTCGCATTTTTAGTCTGACCTCTAAATTAAGTTTTATGGACTTCCCATTATGTCCCCTTTAGCGTGACGGGTTACTTATACCTTCCCATGACAAACACATGGTTCTACACTGAAATGTGACATCATCGTGACCTAGTTTTCGGATTAAATCGCTTCGCCAATCGTTGAAGCGATTATTTAATTAGTCAGAAAAAGGGTCACAGAAGATGACCCCTGGTGGTGCCTGATTTACTGTTAGGCTAATTTGGATTTTCCCAAAATTTTCAGTGTAAAATTAAGAAAATTCGGCATTTTTGGCCAACTTTGGGGGGGGGGGGCTTAGCCCCCCCCCCCTCAGCCCCCCTGTTCCTACGGGCCTGCTGGCAGACACACATACATAACTCTGGTAGGCTTCCAACTCACAATGCTGAGGGACAAGTGGTTTTCGGTCAGAAACCTTTTAAAACCATTTACCCTTTCTACACAAATGTACATCGGTAGTAGTTCGATCCATGAACATATTGTACGCCTACTGTGCATACGATTAAGAACCAATACAGCTGCTCCGAGACCGAATAGCTTAGTTGGTAACGTCGGGGTCTGTCAATCAAGGGGTCGGGAGTTCGAGCCTCGCTCGGCATGTAGCCATTCTGACATTTGACAAAAGTCATTTGTCTCTCACCAATGAGTGTTAATCATCTATATGAGAGAGCAGCAGGAGGGTTTGTTTGTATTTTTTTATAAGTACTGGTGCGAGAAATATCAGGAATCCATAGTAGGTGCTCCAGTCACCGCAATATGACCCTGACAGTTGAAATAGCGTAGAGTTTAAATCAAATCAATTCAGATGCGGTGGAAACGTTTAACCAGTCAGTTTGAATCGGGTTCGCCCAATAATGAATGAAAAGTTTCGGTCAAAACACTCTGTATGTACGGACAGACGCATATACTGACGAGTGCCATTGCACCTCTGATGCCTATCGATGAAGATAATTATGTTGCACGTCTACCATAGTTGGGCTTATATTAGACGTCGCGCACGGTATTGGGGAACTAAATGTAACGTCAAACTAGCGAACGTCATTATTCTAATAATTGCGGAACGTTGAAGTTTTTACGTAGACGGTTGTGTTGTGCTTTTAATGCTTACTCTCTTTACAAACCAATGTGGTTTAAAAAGACAAAACCATGTATTAAGAAAATCTCCACTATTTCTGTCTTTTGCACTTCTTAAGCTTAAACGCCACTTTGATCCGTTTTATTTTCGTCTTGAAATGCGCCAAATAGATACTTTTAAGGCTACGCCAATTAAAAAAAAGTTTACGTTTATAAAATTTCTGTCCACACGAACAAATTTGAACATCTCTTTTACGTTTTATCATTTCGAGTTGAAATTTTGATATGACAAACAAGAAAAAAATAATATTTCCATATTGAAATTAAATTGTTGTATGAATAAGGGAACCGGTATTTTTGAAACTCTAAAGGGTACAAAAGTAGAGTTTTCAACGACCTGAAACAATTTCTGTCCACACGCATTTTATATCATTAATGCTTCGTTTATTATGCTAACTAATTTTCTTGTATATATTATAGAAATAGAGAATAATAATATTTCTTGTATCAAGTTTTGTTGCATTTCAGCCATTAATTCACAAAATATCAAACAAAATTTCCATTTTTTCTGCGACGTAATTCTAATTGTTACACTTCGATTTTTGGTGAACAAACTGGGCTTATTTGCGTAATCGACATCGAAATTTGATTTCCGTTCGGCAAAACATTCTACAGCATTTCCACTGTCATATAATATACTTTTCAATGTGTTTGACGTTAATTAATCGCAAAGTTGTTTATAAATATCCGTCGCCGTTGAAAATTTATGTTACATGTTACACGCGTTTTTTCGCCGAATTTACGAACAAAAAGTCGTTCTTGCAAATTTATACAAACTAACAACCTGAAAAGAGTATGTCACTGAAAAAGATCATTGTTTTACGGTTATTTTGACATATAACAATATTTTAGGAAGGAAAACGGTTCTTGCAAAATTCAGTTATGAATCGCAGAGGGTAGCGTTTTTATAAGTTCCCCAATAGCGTGCGCGACGTCATTAGAGTAAGACCTTTGGTGTGTATGTGGAGAAGGGGGTCGGTATTTTATGGGGGGTCACAATTCTACGTGAGGGGTCACTTTTCTACGTGTGGGTAGGTCAAAATACTATGACCCCCAGGTCATAATATTATGACCGGGGGTCAGTATTCTATATAAAATAGTGACCTGGGGGTCAGTATTCTATGGGGGTCACTTTACTACGTTACACCGGCTTCCATCGGGATTCGAACTTTCGACATCCCGCTTCCAAGGCGGACGCCCTATCCTTTTGGCCACACAAGCGGTACACAAAATACACTGTACGGCTACGAGCTCTGAAAGTGTCTGGGTCGAAAACATAATAAACATATTATATGTGTGACGGTGACTTAGTGTACAATATACCGCTTTCTCATCCTCCGTGAAAGTAGTCTTTTTTAAAATAAGTTGTTTTTATGTTGAGTGCGAAAGGTATAAAACTCGTTTAAGTCGTTTGTACATATGTCTAAGCACGTATCTTCAAATGACACGTAGATTAGAAGTACGCAAACACGCATGTGGCGGCAACTTTTTTTTTTAGAATTTAAAGGGTTGTAATCTTCTTTGCTAATGTTGGACGTATCAGGTTTAGAAACAATTACACTGGTACATCTTCGTTAATGAGAAAAGATAACGAACTATGATCCATATCATTATATGTGATGAGGAATCCTTACATGGTATCTACTTAATCACTTGAGCTAAATTTACAATTATTGGGTACTTGGGAAAAATATGTGGTCATTTATTTCTCATTTAAGCCACATCCCATATTAAAAACAGTTTAATCAACGTGTATTTACTTTTAAGCCAATCCATCAATTGCATTTTCACTAATTGATGTCAGTACATTACAAGTAACACCGACAAATTGAAAGTTAAAACAGCAGTAATGCTTGTCTTCTATAAAATATACAAAGATTCCGGAAGGGTGGATTTGCTCATCCGAAACAATACCTTGTTTTGACGTCTTCAATGCAACAGTCTTGGGAAAACATTGAGACAAAAGAAGAAACTGTTGATAAAGAGCAGTTCCTCATTTGGGCTCAATATTTTCTGAGATATATTGTACACAAAACCTTTATCAGCATTTATGTTGTCATCTGCAGCAGCTTTCAAATTGAGAGCCCTATTTTTGGCCGTATGGGAAAGGATTAACCCATCCTTGAGTTGTACATATAATTTTCCAGGAGAATTTAAAGCGTTGACAGAGGACAGGGAAAATAAACGATTTCATTAATGAGAAATACTTGCCAGTTTTCGCTAAATTGCCGTTGCTAGATTTACAGTTCACCGATAGATCATTTATCTGGTGAACGAGCTACTTAGTCTGACAAAACAATTACTGATATTGCTCTTTAAAGAACTTTTAAGTGGTATCAAATGTTTCTGGAATGCATCGATGAAAATTTGATATGATTGCATAGATTCCAAACGCGTTTTATTTCCATAACTAAAATTGTGTATTTGGTGCCCTGCTAATCGTTCTGTCCATTACAAATTATACTTACAATTTATGTTTCACAATAGAAAAAAAACTAAGATTCTTAAGTACAACAGAGACTGTATCTTACGACATCAGACAACAAAATTGCTCCAAATCAGCCTGTACATATGTACAGTGTGATCAGAAAACATGTTTCCTATGATGTCTTGATAATACCAAGCAATATCCGTCTTCGTCTTATCCATCTCCACATAAACAAATGGTAATATTGAACCACGGAAGTCATAGGCCCTAAATGCTTTACAGGTCACCACTCGTATGTAATCAGCGCAAAGGAACTTTAGTGTTGAAGAATCCGTGTCGTCATCTGCAATACTAGCGTTCAAATCGGAATAGCCAACATTTATGTCGGTTGAGTAAGCGGAAGTACATTCGGAAATCATGTTAAAAGTACAGATGTGTAATGTTATAAAATTTGTTTTATGATTTTTGCCTTAAATTTGTCAAAACGTCCAATATAAAAAAACCCAAACAAAATTGTTTTTGTATTAGAGGATGTACAGTAAATTCTACGCGACATAAACATTCAAATGCAAGAAACGCTTTGAAATGTTTATATTGCTTTGAATCTATTATACATCTTCTATCTGACTTAGTGTTCGCTAGCGGTTCATTGGAGACAGGGCGTGGATATGTATAGACGTTACATACATTAGGCGACAGTATCGTTTATGCGAAATATAGCGGCGACATTTTAAAATATACTGCAATTTCATTGGTCCAAAGAGTCGGTTTGAACACTAAGTGAGGTTAGACAGTGCGATGTATGGAAACATTGCTCTCTTGACGATTGTTTCAGTCAAATGTCTCTAAATTCAAGCCATGAATAAGAATCAGATTTATTGTCTTGTTAAATACGTTATAGGAAATTCGATTTCAATTGTTAATCGAATCAGTGCCGGCATGGAAAATATGTACTTATTAATCACTTAGATAGACATGTTTAAAATAGAACAAACAATCATCGGTATTATTGCTTTTCTACACTTAATGTACACGTAGAACTTGCGTTTATTAGTATTTACTTAACAATCCCCAAAAAGACGGCTTTGGAAAAGATTCTGAAGAGGATTTAACGTTCTCTCATTTACCCCTACTACTTTCTGCGCTTTAATCTACAAATGATTCCATCAAGACTGGTTCCCATCTGACTGATCTGACAATAAAAATATATGTAGATATTACATTTCTTATATTTTTCACACCACCCCACTCTCTGTAAATGTGGACCAATTATTGTTCGCTTTAAGGTTCGTTAAACGTCAGTATATATCTTCACCATAAAACGACCATGTTTTATAAAGAAATATCACACTCGAAACAAAATGCCCAAGACATTTAGGAAATGTATCAGAAATGACAATGGTATTTTATGAAGACTTTTACCAATTAGATCTTTAATATCGCATACCATTGCTTTATAGGGCATTGTCTAGACAGTTTCCGTTTAGAAAACGCCATTTGAAACTTAAACTATTCGTGCGAAATAGCTTCCATTGGACAACAGACGCTCAATTATATTTATTATTTCATTTCCTAGTAACACATATATTGCATTCTGCAGACTGTACTGCTTTTATGTCCGATTTGTACAGCTATGGTCCCCAGTTAAGATATATTCTCGTTGACTTTCCTGTTCAAGGTTTTAATTTGACGTGTTGAAGCACACGAAAAACATGTTGGTAATAAGCATGCTTAACGAAAAGCCTATTTTCATCACTATTTTGGGTCGTCTATATACGATTTTAAATCGCATAAATCGTATTTTGCCGTTTGGGAGGGAGTTAAGCACTAACGTGCGACTTACTGTTTCAGAAGATGTTTATTGGTCTATTCTGAAAGCCTTTCAGACGTACACTTTTAACAATACATAAAATAACAAAGCATCCTATCTATGTAATACGAGGATTAGCCATGTGCGAATATTTTGTTTCTCTGCAGTTAGCTTAAAATGTTTTCATAGGAAAGGACAGCCGTGCCTTTGAGACGAGTTCAATAAAACGTGTTGCCCACTGAGAATAAAATGATAGATTACGCATAATAAGTAAGTTATGGGATAAATTATATTGTTTGGTTTGAATGATGAAAATGATGACCGATATACACGAGGAGAGCGAATTCATTTTACTGTTTAAAGAGTTCATGAAACAGCATTGTGAGCAAATCAATTTACATGTACTATAAATATGAAAAGTATAAGGGAAGCAAATAGATCGTAGTTGATTTACTTACGCAGTTTATTGTTAAGTTTCCACTGCAGCATGGTGGATAGATGAATACCATTCATATTTGTCATTATCAACATAGGCTTTTTCTTCTTTTTCTTGATTAAAGTGTCGTGGCTGAAGCCAAATGACACGACATAAATGTTTATGTGCATGTAGACAAGATTATTTTTTCAGAACAGATCTTCAATATAGCATCTAGCAAATATTTAAGGTATGTTTGGACTCGGGGGTTACTTTTTATCCGCCCAATGAATTTTATTTATCTGTACATATGTTGTAAAGTAACATTTCCTAAACAAAATATAAAAAATCAGGGTGAGTTTCCAGATTCGTTAACGTGTCAGAATTATATGCCCTTGACTAGTAATGGCAATTTTCTCAAAACTACCTTTATGTTTTAAAATCATATAGCAAGCTATTTTGAATGGATAATTTCAAATGTTATATCAATTTAGAGGCCTTAACATATGCAAATTTGTGATGAAATGATTGAAAGAACTATTTTAAAACAAAATCGTGGTAAAAATATGAGAAAAGTTAAAAAATCACATTTTTTTTGAGAATTTTTTTCCAACTTTTTTTTCAATTCACCGAAACATTACCCAATGAATTTTTTTTTGTTTTTGGATATTTTGAAGATAATATCAAGAGCTATTCTTATACAAAAAAAGGACTCCTTTCCACGCAAAAGATATTTGACTTTATCTTACCCCACCCACCCTGTTTAAGCCTAATTATTACAAAAATATCTATATTTCCACAAAAATTCTAAAATTTTCTGGCATATGTTTACTCTAAGAACGATAAAATACTTCATTTGACATTCACCATCACAAAAAGGGGAATGTTTCGCTTTAGAAATTAGATACAAATTGTAACATGGGTATTTTGTGCCGCATAATAAACAAAATTTGTAAGTCACATGGCCGCTCTCCCAACTTACCTTAATTTAAGACTTGCCAAGTCAGTACAAGTGATCTCCAGACCGAGTTGGCGTTTACAGTTTTAAACTCTTTGTAATTAGTCATAATAAAGAAGAACAATGGCAATTTAGTGTGCTTAATGTCGCATGCTAATGTTTTCATATGTAATTTAGGAAAATCACTATTTTTACATTCTTGCACCCACCTTTTCTCTTTAAATGATTTCTTTTCCTGATAAACTAGTCATTATTCTGTAAAAGACCATGTAAGTCTAAGTGATGTTACAGTTGTATATATATTTCGGTGTACATGCATTTTAATTCAAAGAAAATAGGCAGACGTAAATTAGCAAATCGTTTAAATTTAATCGCAACCTTTTACACAATATGTATGATAAGATGATAATATATTTAAAAACTTTCACAAACATTTCATTCAATATATCTTCAAATTTGATTTTGAGATGGAGCATTTATCAGCTAGATTATTATCTAATTGAAAATTCACAATTCGATTTAAATTTCATCACAGAATTGCTATGTGACTTTAAATTTAATAATTACAGAGCAATATCAAACGAATTATGTATTGTCTGTAATCACAGTTATTAAATTTACAGTGTCTTTCACGCCTAAGGAATTAAAGATGTCACCTTAACCTATTACAACACATTGACGCCTTTTGACTCCCCATAAGAAAAAGGCTTTGGAAAACATCATGGAAAATGATGAAATTGCCTGTGACAAGCAATTTCTTCATTTCCCACAATGTTTTCTACGTAAAAAGACCAACAAATGCAAAATTTCATTCGTTTGAAATTGTCGTCTGCATCATCTTTGAATTTGGACCAGCCTTAAATTTTGTCGTTTGGTAATGGGTTAATTAAACCCGAGGGATGTATAAAACTTAACCAATTGAAACCTTACATCTTATTCTGAGAAGAAATTACAAGGGACAAAATAGTAAGGTCTTAGCATCGACTTCGTAATTAGATCTATTTCAAACATTGAATAAAAACAGCAAAACATTAAATTGGTTTTCCGCTTTTAATCCATTTACATTAATCTCTATGCAATATCATTCGAACTGTACTAATTTGAAATTATATAGTCTTGTAATGGGTTAATGTTTACTTACACGACTATCAAAATGTACTATTTTAAAGACGTACGGGGAAAACATGTCTGACTTCAATTATTAACCGATAAAGATGCATTGGGGATTCCGACCCGCCTCTGGTGTGTTTTTCCATACTGGTAGTGTGGGCTTGTACATATTGATCTTTGGTTTAGCAAGAATCACGAAACGAGATTCGGAACGAACACGTATTTCCGTTTCCTAGATAAATTGGTGTTGACGTCCGAGAAAGCTTTGTAATACACCGAAAGAAGAAATTAAAACACCATGCATGTTTTCTTCTCCCTTAATATTTCTCTCCAAAATTAATGTTACTGGCATTTAGGTTTTGTTGGTATGATTATATCGTTTATCTTCCAACTTCGACCAAATCAGCAAATATATACTGACTGACTCTAAAAACGCATCACTTATTTTTTCAAATGTTTTCGTATTCATAGTCAATAAGATTTAAATTGTACTTCTGATATATATTTCAACGAATAAGACACGATATCCAATAAAGTTAATTGCAGTCTTTCACCACGTTATTTCGCACGACGTAAACGTGCAAAATATGGATAACGTCTACGTAACGAAACATTTGGTGACCAACTGGATTTTTGTTTTCATATTCCGTATGCCAATGGTCAGAATTTACTTTTATTTCTGAATCAATTTGATTAAACAAAAAATTAAGCCAAGAGACCAAAGTTCGATGAGCGTACACAATTAATTTGTTGGAGTATTCTAAGCGGATATTTGTCAACGAGCAAGTGCGAGACGTTTAAATGTAAACCAATCGACGATTTTTCACTTTCATTAACGTAGCAAATCTATAGGGATTGCTGCTGAACATCAGCGTCCTGATCAGCAGTTTTCTAACGAGCTAACGTCAAGATAATAACATACGTCAACGTCACTTACGTAATTGGTTTACAACAACGTTTTCAACTGAAATGGCAGCACAAACATGTTGCTTCTGGCAAACTCGTGCCAGAACAGTAAATTAACGAATAAGATATTGCGTTTTTCACTACTGGCGATTATGTCCGTGACAGATCGTTCCAGAAAGTCATCGTCAGATCCGGGTGCGTTGGACCTAGACACGCTGAAAAACGGACGCAAAAACCGTTGAATACTCTCTAGCAATATATGGTTCATAATTTAAGCCCAAACGGATATAGATTTTGTTTAAACTCAAGGGTCAACAAGGCGACGACTGCGGAACGTTTTTGATACTCCTAGCGGAATTACTCGTTAATAAATAGGGACAACTGTAAAAATCCTCACACAACCTCTCTTAAGATGGCTATATCTCAGCCATTGAATCGAATTTTTGTCCGAAATTTTCAGGAAACGTTTGGAAGATATCAAACTTTTGTTTGATATACAATACTACATAGTTGAGTATGTATTTTGCATATTATTGCCGAATAAACTTCAGCGGTGCATTTTTAAAGTCAGTCAGTATATTTTGGAAAAGTTTTTAATTGTGACAATGATCAAAACAGGGTAAGCTCGTTGCGTCCTATACCTATCATATTACAAAACATAAGCTGCAAAACCACGCTCATGAATACGTAATTGGCCGTTTCCCTATCATCTTGGATCAAAGCAGAAATAATCTTAGCTTAGATACAAAGATTTTGACTTTCATTCTGGGACCATGTGCCCATTATTTTTTATTAGAATGTAGATATTTCATTACATGAAACTATGCTGCCTAAAACATGTTGTCAGTTGTCGCTTTTCAACAAAAACATCGTAACTGCAGCTAAGATTAACTGTAGATATGTACGATATTTTAGTTGAAAAGCAGCGATATACTATATACAACGACAGACTTTTCTATCATACAATATGTTCTGTGTATATTTTGACATGTTTGGATTTGGATTTAGCCCCGAGTCACTTCACTTTATTTTAACAGCACCCATTTCAACCATGTATACTGTCTGTAAGATACAATATATTTAAAATCGCATGTTCGTTCTTGAGAGTTTTGCACTTCTCGTGAAACACATATTTCAATGTCTGCAAAAGGTTGCAGCGCTATAACTTTCTCGCCTCGTGATACTTCAATAAAACTAAATAATATGGTTCAGCAGAAATAAAAACTATGTAAATGATATCGCGGCTTAAGTTTAAACAAAGTCTACCTCTATTCCTGCAAATTAATGGGAAGATTATGGCCAGAAAACTCGCATCATGGAATTGAAAGACCACTTTACAGACAATAAAAAGTGTGTGAAGAAGTTTTAGATTGAACAGTTTTCTCGCAAAACCATCTGCTTGCATTTATGATTTAAACATTCGTGTCTGTAATGTTGAATATAGGGGAACAGTTACAAATCTAACCAGGTTTAAACAGTCTATAAATGGCATGTATAGACTTAAAGAATATTACATTTGTATGTTTTGTCATGTAATGCACGCCTATTGAGATACAGTCGACACTCGTTATCTCGACATCGGATAAGTCGAAATTCTGCATAAGTCGAAGTGAAAGTCATGTCCCATCCTGAACATATGGATATCAAAATTAATTCCGAAAGAAATACAGCCATTGAAATTTAGTAGGAAAAGGAAAGAAATTGCTCGTTTCGAGCAATTTCTTTCCTTTTCCTACTATATTTCAATCATGGACACATATGATGGCCATCAAAAATGGTTAAAAATTGTTTTTATCGAAAATGATCAAAATCGGATTAGTCGAACTCCGGATATATCGAGGTAGTTTGACGGGCCCTCTGACTTCGACACAGCGAGTGTCGACTGTATAACATTTATGAAATTCGGTGGTGAGTACGCCATTGCAATATGAATTGACTTTGCTCAAAACATAATTGAGCCAGGATCTGGAAAAACGTCCCTTTTAGCATTTGAGACGACACTGTTTCCAGATCAGCCTGTGCCTAGGTGCAGTCTGACTGGTATCATTGTTGCTCTCTTACAGTTGCTACAAATCACGGACAAGCTATTTGAGGACAGCATGGATCCTGATCAGACTGTGCCTATGCACAGGCTGGTCTGGATCCAAGTTTTTCTCAAACGCCATAAAGGACGTTTTTCCAGATCCTGGCTCAATTATCTAAGAACAAGAAATATTTCAAATAAGTGCATAGCATAACACATTATGCTTGGTTGACCCATTCAAAATGATATATCTACAATTAGGGTTGTTAAAAAAAACGGACTCCTTTCCACGCAAAAGATATTTGACTTTATCTTACCCCACCCACCCTGTTTAAGCCTAATTATTACAAAAATATCTATATTTCCACAAAAATTCTAAAATTTTCTGGCATATGTTTACTCTAAGAACGATAAAATACTTCATTTGACATTCACCATCACAAAAAGGGGAATGTTTCGCTTTAGAAATTAGATACAAATTGTAACATGGGTATTTTGTGCCGCATAATAAACAAAATTTGTAAGTCACATGGCCGCTCTCCCAACTTACCTTAATTTAAGACTTGCCAAGTCAGTACAAGTGATCTCCAGACCGAGTTGGCGTTTACAGTTTTAAACTCTTTGTAATTAGTCATAATAAAGAAGAACAATGGCAATTTAGTGTGCTTAATGTCGCATGCTAATGTTTTCATATGTAATTTAGGAAAATCACTATTTTTACATTCTTGCACCCACCTTTTCTCTTTAAATGATTTCTTTTCCTGATAAACTAGTCATTATTCTGTAAAAGACCATGTAAGTCTAAGTGATGTTACAGTTGTATATATATTTCGGTGTACATGCATTTTAATTCAAAGAAAATAGGCAGACGTAAATTAGCAAATCGTTTAAATTTAATCGCAACCTTTTACACAATATGTATGATAAGATGATAATATATTTAAAAACTTTCACAAACATTTCATTCAATATATCTTCAAATTTGATTTTGAGATGGAGCATTTATTAGCTAGATTATTATCTAATTGAAAATTCACAATTCGATTTAAATTTCATCACAGAATTGCTATGTGACTTTAAATTTAATAATTACAGAGCAATATCAAACGAATTATGTATTGTCTGTAATCACAGTTATTAAATTTACAGTGTCTTTCACGCCTAAGGAATTAAAGATGTCACCTTAACCTATTACAACACATTGACGCCTTTTGACTCCCCATAAGAAAAAGGCTTTGGAAAACATCATGGAAAATGATGAAATTGCCTGTGACAAGCAATTTCTTCATTTCCCACAATGTTTTCTACGTAAAAAGACCAACAAATGCAAAATTTCATTCGTTTGAAATTGTCGTCTGCATCATCTTTGAATTTGGACCAGCCTTAAATTTTGTCGTTTGGTAATGGGTTAATTAAACACGAGGGATGTATAAAACTTAACCAATTGAAACCTTACATCTTATTCTGAGAAGAAATTACAAGGGACAAAATAGTAAGGTCTTAGCATCGACTTCGTAATTAGATCTATTTCAAACATTGAATAAAAACAGCAAAACATTAAATTGGTTTTCCGCTTTTAATCCATTTACATTAATCTCTATGCAATATCATTCGAACTGTACTAATTTGAAATTATATAGTCTTGTAATGGGTTAATGTTTACTTACACGACTATCAAAATGTACTATTTTAAAGACGTACGGGGAAAACATGTCTGACTTCAATTATTAACCGATAAAGATGCATTGGGGATTCCGACCCGCCTCTGGTGTGTTTTTCCATACTGGTAGTGTGGGCTTGTACATATTGATCTTTGGTTTAGCAAGAATCACGAAACGAGATTCGGAACGAACACGTATTTCCGTTTCCTAGATAAATTGGTGTTGACGTCCGAGAAAGCTTTGTAATACACCGAAAGAAGAAATTAAAACACCATGCATGTTTTCTTCTCCCTTAATATTTCTCTCCAAAATTAATGTTACTGGCATTTAGGTTTTGTTGGTATGATTATATCGTTTATCTTCCAACTTCGACCAAATCAGCAAATATATACTGACTGACTCTAAAAACGCATCACTTATTTTTTCAAATGTTTTCGTATTCATAGTCAATAAGATTTAAATTGTACTTCTGATATATATTTCAACGAATAAGACACGATATCCAATAAAGTTAATTGCAGTCTTTCACCACGTTATTTCGCACGACGTAAACGTGCAAAATATGGATAACGTCTACGTAACGAAACATTTGGTGACCAACTGGATTTTTGTTTTCATATTCCGTATGCCAATGGTCAGAATTTACTTTTATTTCTGAATCAATTTGATTAAACAAAAAATTAAGCCAAGAGACCAAAGTTCGATGAGCGTACACAATTAATTTGTTGGAGTATTCTAAGCGGATATTTGTCAACGAGCAAGTGCGAGACGTTTAAATGTAAACCAATCGACGATTTTTCACTTTCATTAACGTAGCAAATCTATAGGGATTGCTGCTGAACATCAGCGTCCTGATCAGCAGTTTTCTAACGAGCTAACGTCAAGATAATAAACTTCAGCGGTGCATTTTTAAAGTCAGTCAGTATATTTTGGAAAAGTTTTTAATTGTGACAATGATCAAAACAGGGTAAGCTCGTTGCGTCCTATACCTATCATATTACAAAACATAAGCTGCAAAACCACGCTCATGAATACGTAATTGGCCGTTTCCCTATCATCTTGGATCAAAGCAGAAATAATCTTAGCTTAGATACAAAGATTTTGACTTTCATTCTGGGACCATGTGCCCATTATTTTTTATTAGAATGTAGATATTTCATTACATGAAACTATGCTGCCTAAAACATGTTGTCAGTTGTCGCTTTTCAACAAAAACATCGTAACTGCAGCTAAGATTAACTGTAGATATGTACGATATTTTAGTTGAAAAGCAGCGATATACTATATACAACGACAGACTTTTCTATCATACAATATGTTCTGTGTATATTTTGACATGTTTGGATTTGGATTTAGCCCCGAGTCACTTCACTTTATTTTAACAGCACCCATTTCAACCATGTATACTGTCTGTAAGATACAATATATTTAAAATCGCATGTTCGTTCTTGAGAGTTTTGCACTTCTCGTGAAACACATATTTCAATGTCTGCAAAAGGTTGCAGCGCTATAACTTTCTCGCCTCGTGATACTTCAATAAAACTAAATAATATGGTTCAGCAGAAATAAAAACTATGTAAATGATATCGCGGCTTAAGTTTAAACAAAGTCTACCTCTATTCCTGCAAATTAATGGGAAGATTATGGCCAGAAAACTCGCATCATGGAATTGAAAGACCACTTTACAGACAATAAAAAGTGTGTGAAGAAGTTTTAGATTGAACAGTTTTCTCGCAAAACCATCTGCTTGCATTTATGATTTAAACATTCGTGTCTGTAATGTTGAATATAGGGGAACAGTTACAAATCTAACCAGGTTTAAACAGTCTATAAATGGCATGTATAGACTTAAAGAATATTACATTTGTATGTTTTGTCATGTAATGCACGCCTATTGAGATACAGTCGACACTCGTTATCTCGACATCGGATAAGTCGAAATTCTGCATAAGTCGAAGTGAAAGTCATGTCCCATCCTGAACATATGGATATCAAAATTAATTCCGAAAGAAATACAGCCATTGAAATTTAGTAGGAAAAGGAAAGAAATTGCTCGAAACGAGCAATTTCTTTCCTTTTCCTACTATATTTCAATCATGGACACATATGATGGCCATCAAAAATGGTTAAAAATTGTTTTTATCGAAAATGATCAAAATCGGATTAGTCGAACTCCGGATATATCGAGGTAGTTTGACGGGCCCTCTGACTTCGACACAGCGAGTGTCGACTGTATAACATTTATGAAATTCGGTGGTGAGTACGCCATTGCAATATGAATTGACTTTGCTCAAAACATAATTGAGCCAGGATCTGGAAAAACGTCCCTTTTAGCATTTGAGACGACACTGTTTCCAGATCAGCCTGTGCCTAGGTGCAGTCTGACTGGTATCATTGTTGCTCTCTTACAGTTGCTACAAATCACGGACAAGCTATTTGAGGACAGCATGGATCCTGATCAGACTGTGCCTATGCACAGGCTGGTCTGGATCCAAGTTTTTCTCAAACGCCATAAAGGACGTTTTTCCAGATCCTGGCTCAATTATCTAAGAACAAGAAATATTTCAAATAAGTGCATAGCATAACACATTATGCTTGGTTGACCCATTCAAAATGATATATCTACAATTAGGGTTGTTAAAAAAAACTAGGACAAGTCTTTGAATCGCGGCCTCTTTGTTATGCCAGACATCTATTAATTCGCATGACCCTTTCCTGTCATGTGCGAGCCATTTCACATGAAAGTTTAAAAGATTCATATGACGTTTTCCATACGGAAATTGTCTAGACATTGTCTTATAAAACAGTAGTATGGATAACAGTTAATTCTAAAACATCTTCATCAAATAAGACATTCGTAAATATCATTACCATTTTTGATACATTTCATAAATACATTCGGAACTTTTGTGTCATCTGTGGCAGTTGAATCCTTCCCATGAAAGAGTATAGTTTTCTTATTCCTTACACAAAATGCGCTTATGTAAATGTGAAGTAGAAGAAGAATCTGTTTTCTGATTTGTCTCGATATTGTAGCTATATCTTACATATAAGATATCTTTATCAACAACCATTCTGTCGTCTGTAGCATCTTTGAAATATTTCGTAATTCCAAAAGTATAAAAATGACGTTTGTTTACGTTAATTCAATAAAGTTATTTCCAGAAGAAGGCATACTCCGAAACGGTGAATATTTACGTGTTGTTATAGTTCTTACTTTAATAACTGTCATATGACACCCAACACAGCCTTTCCCGAGATTATTCCCTTTTATTTTAGGGACATCTCTAAAAAGGGCCGCGACGAAATATGCCTTATTCAGCATTCAACCCCAGTTTGCAAGTTCTATTCAATACTGAATTGTCAGAACACGTATTACATTTGTAACCATATTTAGATTTTAGTGTAATTACAGTCGACACTCGTTATCTCGACATCGGATAAGTCGAAATTCTGCATAAGTCGAAGTGAAAGTCATGTCTCATCCTCAACATATGGATATCAAAATTAATTCCGAAACAAATACAGCCATTGAAATTAAGTAGGAAAAGGATAGAAATTGCTCGTGTCGAGCAATTTCTTTCCTTTTCCTACTATATTTCAATCAAGGACACATACGATGCCCATCAAAAATGGTTAAATAACGTGTTCATCGAAAGATAAACAAAAATCGGATGAGTCGAACTCCGGATATGTCGAGGTATCTTGACCGCCCCTCTGACTTCGACACAACGAGTGTCGACTGTATCTTGTTACATTATGGGCAGAGGAATAACCTGTCAATATCGTTATTTCATATGTATTATGGAGTCAACAATATCGACGTAATCAACAAATTGAACGTATTGCTGTTACTGTTCGGGACTACCATCGTATCGCGCAGTTTGAAAGAGGAACCCTGGCTATTATTATATTTCAATGTGAAAGGTTACCAAAAATCCGTGTTACCCCTTTATCAAATAGGAATATTGTATACTTTAATAGCTGGTGCAAACCACAGGCTGCTGTATAATCTAGATTTTGTTTACAATATAGCATTTTCATATTGAGACAAAATGCGGCTTTGCTGATGATTATAAAATATATTATCTTGTTTCCTCTAAGTGTTTTGTAATGAAATTCAAATGCAGTCTTTTTGACAAGACTGAATGTGATTGTTTATCTACCAATAATAACGTCAAATTCCGCTGTGTAACAGTTGCTGTTCCGGAGTGCCTTTGTTGTTCCATTCAGTTCCCATCAATACTATTTTAGGGATATATCTTTCCAAGACCAAAAGCCTCCGAGTAGGATTATTGTTCGCAGAGAAGATTTATGTGTGATGTGAATTAACATGCCTATTATTCATAATTCCATTTCAAAGGCTAGTTAATAAAGTCCTACAGCTAACTCGTTAGATGAATGTACAGTTTCCCTTCAGACTACTCTGCTGTATGTAGTAGTTATTATGCCTGTTAGAAACAATTACAGGTAACAAAGTTCACGAATATCGCGTGGTGAATTATTTTGATGAACTTTTTCTACTCTTTCCAAAGCATGTCCTTGTTTTGAGGTCCATAATAAAAAAACAACGGTTGGAAAACATTGCATAGGTTAAAGCATGTCTTCATTTTCATATTTTAGTGGCTTAATTAAATGAAACGGTAATATCGATTAAAAGCATAAATGGAAATTTACTATGTTCTCCTGATGTCTCAATTTTCCCTATATCCCATTTTAATTTAATTATAAGCCATAGATAAAACCTTACACTGTGATGTTCTAAGTAGCCGTTTTCTTTTGTTTTCAAAGTTCATAGTTTTCAAAACCTTTCTGTGATAGTGATGACCAAGTCTGATGAAGTTCTGGTAATGTTTTGATGTTCCTCAACTGCAAATACTTGTGATGCGAACAATCAAAACGAATGGTAGTTATCCTTTCTAATAATGAAATAACTGCATTGAAAATTCAATTTGCATGAGATCTTGTGATTCATATCAGGTTGGGAAATAAAGCGAACTGGGAGGTTTTGCAATCATATCAAATTTTCTATCGATGCATTCCAAAAACATTTGATACCACTTAAAAGTTCTTTAAAGAGCAATATCTGTAATTGTTTTTGTCAGACTAAGTAGCTCGTTCACCAGATCAATGATCTATCAGTGAACTGTAAATCTAGCAATGGTAATTTAGTGAAAACTGTCAAGTATTTCTCATTAATGAAATCGTTTATTTTCCCTGTCCTCGGTCAACGCTTTAAATCCTCCTGGAAAATTATATACGGCTCACAGATGGCTCATTCGACATCTTCGGGTTTTTGACATAACCAGTTTTTGTAAGATTGGCAGGAACAATAGATGCGTCAATCTAACAACAAATATAGATGTTCGGTCTTAAAGTCAAATATCTCTCAAATATGCAGCTTGGTGGTCGGTATTCTTGAATAAATATTTTTCTACATTAAAATGCAATACATTAAGAAAGCATGGCAGCATTTTCGTCAAGCATGACTGGTAACAAAACACTATGCTCTGAATAGCTCATAAAACTCTAGTGTAATCCTTGCCATTTTAGTTTATGATATGAACCACAAATTCGTTTAAGTATACATTTAAACAATAATTCGTTTGAAATCGGACAGGAAGTCAAAAAAGGAAAAATGTATTATTTGCGATAATTTTCATACTTAATTGCAATTAATCCAATTTAAATTTTGTTGTGAGTGTCCTACAAACCAATTTGACTGATATGGATTAAGTATTGAAAGTTTTCCTTAATCAATGCATGGCATTGCGATCCATGTGGAATGCTTTCACAGAATACAAATTAAATGTCAAGAAAAATGAAATGTTGAATGTTAATATATAGCTCAATACGTACAATTTGCTTATCAGCATGTCGCATTTCCTTTGAGTGTTTCCAATTGTTCGATATATAACGCCAATTTTCAACCAACAAATTGTAACTGTATATTAAAACAATCTGCAATTACGAGGTATGTGTTGAAAACTGGTGCACTATGATAAGGGTTTTGAGAAACGATTTACTAGAAACCCTGCAAAGAATCCTCCCGTTCAAGATCCATCATCATCAGTAATGATGACGAGAAGTGTTTTTGACAATCAAATGAAGACTGACAAGTAGATTTGTTTCTAAACATTATCTGCCCACGCTGACCACTTTCTCTTAGCCTTTACAAATTTCCTTTAAATCCATACTATTATTTCATGTGACTTTTAATGCCAAAGATGACTATTTTCTGCAGTTTATGGACTATAAACAAGCCAATATCAAAATTAGACTGCAGTGAATGGGCGAGCGCTATGTAAATGTTTGCTGTGACTTGATGGTAAGTCTTTAAGTTAAATCATTGATGCAAATAGCTGGATTTCTATGAGAATTGTTCAATCTTAAACTCATTTCCAGAATGCTTAATGCCTGTCATTTGATAGTGAAAGCTCACGAGGAAAGTTTTGCTTGCTTTTTCTTGTGAACAAATTAATTATCAGTCATATTCTTTCTTTTATGTAAACGAAGAATGCAATGTGTGATATTGTCACATATTAAGCATTAACACAAGCAATCTACGGTTCATAATACTATAAGTAATAAAGAATTTGAAATAAATGTGTATTGAAATTTTTACGGGAAAGATTATGAGTGCATTTAGTATATTTACTACACGCAAATGTAAATTTAGTACAATTAGTATGTTTGTTTTGAAGATAGAGTTTGACCATTACGGAAGTAACTTACAGAGTACGTAGGTCATTATAGAAAACATATCTTGCAACACCAAACACTCAAGGAATTCCAGACTATATATCGTCGGTTGCAATTCATATCTAGTCTATATTCGTGCATATTCATTTGTTATTAATTGCAGTGTACACGCTCATCACGATAATCAGGTGATTAAGAACTTCAGGAAATCATCAAAAAAATTTAAGCAGAGGTGTGAAAATACCAAGATGTGTGAAAATACCAAGATGGACGTGGTGTTTTTTTTTTATCAGCTGATAAAACGTTTTTGCAAGATCAACAACAATTTTGATATTGATAATTTTTTATCAGCTGATTTTGAAAAAAACTTTTTACCACACAATTATTAAAAAATAACACATTCATTTAATACATGGTGTGTGTGCACCTCTGCTTCAAACCGAATTCAAATCAGTCCCGAATAGCAAAATGATGGAAGGTTTTCTGAAATTGTGATTATCCACCGTGTACATGTCTACACATATTAGATATGGCATTTGTTATTATAGAATTTCTAAGAATAGATCATTTGATGTGCCCAGACTGATCGGAAATACTTCCATCAACGAATACTTTTATCATATCTCTGTGTAAGGCTTCGCGTCAAAAGCATTTCCTTTTACTTATAAATGAACAAGAAACTTGAAAAATGGCCATTATGGAATTTTATACGACCAAGGAGACATGTGATTTTGAACGTGGGTGCACTCTGATTTTTATCAATGCCGCGTTTGGGATTTGTGCAGCCAATTAAAACGGTTTTAAAGGTCGAAGGTAACAGATTGTCTAATTGCAAAAAAATGATTTTTTTTTTGAAAAAAATATCCAAAACTTTTGTGTTGACCACCTCGGGATGGTTAATAATATGCGATTCAGACAGAGAATGAGCCGAAATTACAAGACAGATAGCTGAATTTAGGGAGAATCCAAACCTAAATTCAACCCCGTCTCAGATGGGGTTAGAATTATTTTTTAAATTGTTACGCAAGCGCATACAGCGCAGACCATGATTCAAACGAGATTCATACTTGAATTACAATATGACGTCATCATGTTTGTTGTGACGTCATTTAAGAAAGTCGCATGTCCTACTGTTTTGACCTACTTTCGACATCGCTTCATGAATTTGGTATCAAATTGCGAAAAAATGAGTCGTTGCTTCAATAGTTTGTCGTAATCATTTAATCGGGTCATATAAAGCTTAAAAAGTGTACATTTCGTTTGTATTTGACAATTTTTGGGTCCAAATCTGGGAAATAGTAGCTTTAACATTAAAGATTTTGATCTGACTGTACATAAAATAACTTGGATATGTCATACACTTTATGCAAAAAATAACACTGAGATCTGCTATTGCTAAGTATATCTTTTAGTATTGATAACTCACTGGTGGTAAACTCGGCCAAAGCGAGGGACGTTTTTTCGCGATCAATGTATTCCGTCGGTCGGTGATGTTATAAAATATTGTAACTACGGCTTTATCGAAGCCGTAGTAACGAGAATTTATAACAACACCGACAGTTTATCAATACAAAACGGTAAACCCGGTTTGTTTTTAGAACAAGTTCATTGTCATTAGAAAAAAAATAAACTCATATTTAAACGCAAAATATCTATATCTTGTTGTAGCGAAAATTATTTTAGTTCACCACAAGTGTAAGTGTTCCCTGTTTATATGGCACAGTTTAGAAGTTTAATCCTTTCCCAAAATGCCAAACCTTTAGAACTGTACTTTTCAAGCGCACTCGACTTGTAGCCCCTTGTAGCCCGGTGGTTACGAGTTCGAGCCCCACTCGGGTAAGGTGGGTTTTTGGGCAAGACACTTTATTGTCACCCCCAGTCTACCCAACTGTATGGTTTGGTTTATTGGGGTTTTACGCCGTTGTCAACTACTACGGTCATATCGCTGCGGCTGGAGCACCTAACCATGGATTCCTGGTATTTCTCTCACCAGTACTAGCACAGCACCCTATCCGAGCCTCCAGCTGCTCCTCCACATAGGTCCACGATATCAAACCATTGATGGGTGACATTTTTGTTAGATAGGGTATTTGCAGCGGCCAGGTATCGAACCCGGGACCTCTCGAATGAGAGGCAGATGCGCTACCAACTGCGCCATGGCCGCGGCTCCCAGCTGTATCGAGTGGCTAGCAGTGAGGTAAAACTTGCTGCCTCTTCACTCTAAAAAAGGACCTTTAGAAGCTTGAATTAGCTTATGTACATTGTACATCTGGTCTCGAAAACTATATGAACTATATTTAAAAAGCAACAGAATTGGTGTTAAAAAACTTGATTTGTGTGCAAATAAGCACGAAAGGTACTGAGGCAAAAAGGAAAAAAAGCTGGTGATCAGCATTTTCTTCTTTTGTCTGAATGTTTACCGAGTATAATAGTATAGGGACGTCAAAAACGGGTCTTGTTTGGGAAAGGGTTAAAAGAGGGTTTAGTGATCAGAGAAATAGATTTAATTAAATTCTAAATCAAATACAATGAGACTGTATATTGTTTCGAATGCACTCTCAATCGTTATTACAGGACTCGTCTACACAAATCTCCGGTGTTAAAAAAGCTAGAGGTACGAGGTTTTGCAATAACACCGACGAAATGTATGATTGTGTAAGTGTGATCTATTTGTCTATGGTTCCCATAGACGTCTGTACAATTGAATGATGTATGACAAGCTATTGTATGTGACTGTAAGTCCTGTCTAACATGACATCACATCATCAGTCTTGTTTGTATGGCCGCTCGACGTACCCCATACAATAGGTCGAACAGATTCTGTCTGGGGTCATTGTTAGAATAATTACATATCTCACTTTCTGTCCAAAATAATCAACATCTACTCGGTCAGGCGTTATGACATTAATTCATCTATTTGACTTTTTTTCAAATCAGATTCTCCATCGTTGGACAAATAAATCAGTAGGAAACATCCATCATTTCTTAGTACAAGAAAGGACTTAAAGTAAAATTACAATCACAAACTGCTATTTTGATTTCGGGAATAATCTAAAAACGTCATGCTTTCGAAACGAGGCACCTGAGTATTACTGAAGAAACATGAAGATAGATTCCTCTTATTAGATTTTACACACTTAAAATATATAACAAAAAGATACTTTCAATGTCAAATGGTGTCATTCTAGAAATTGATATCTGGAACATTGTATATCACGACGTTTATTTTAGTACATCTATTCCCTATACCATAGACACTTTACAGCGGACATATGTCTTTTGTGACAATGCATTTCTGGGGCCGGTTTCATCAAAACATTGAAGACGTATATTTGTCTTAGCTATGACTTACGAAAAATTTCGGGCAAGAAACGCCTATCGCCAAATCTATCAAGACCTGCGTTATGTGGTTGTTGTTTTAATCGATATATGAGACATCGGTAAGTCAAAAAATACGTCTTAAGTATTTTGACGAAACAGGCTTCTGTTCTAATTTCTGTCTTGTCCGATATTTGATCAAGTTATGATTGTCTGCTATACTTAGATATGCGTCTTCTCACGCAATACTTGACAGTTTGACCAGGATTTCGGACAACAATCAAACCATATTATAATCAAGACATCTTTTTCATGTCACGGAAATGGTAGCATTAGACAACTTTGAGAGAAAAGAAGATAAAACTGATAAACAGAATGTCGTCGTTGTAAATGCAAAACCTCGTATCCCGTTTTTGGAAGATTTTAAAGGGGAAAGAAAAAGTATGATGAATTTTCTCAAACCGAAAGGCTTTACTTGGAATTTTGACATATCATTCACAAATAATTTGTCTCTAATACTATCCTGATCAGTTAAAATATCTCAAAACCTGCAAGAATTGTATTAACTAGGCTCACAAGGTTTTGCTTTAAAAATCGCAAAAATCGACAGACGAGGTTTTGCATATCCTCCGACGATGTCCTCCTTTGTACCTCAATTACTAGTTTCTTGTCTTCTTGTCTTTCAAGTGTTAACGGTCTCTCTGTCGGTTATTTCAAAGTGGATAAAAGTCAGAACATCTAGAGTTGTAGCAGTAATTGATCTTTTAAGACGACGTAGTTTTTTTTTTTTTTTTTTTTTTTTTTTTTTTTTTTTTTTTTTTCATATTCAATCATTATATGAAACTTGGCCTAGACTGATATGTCACTTTTTTACAGAATATATTTAATAGAAGCTTCCATCAGACATAAAACAACTTATCTTGAATTTTCAAGAAGATCAGTACAAATACCGCTAATCAAATATATGTATGAGTATCTTGAAAGATCTCAATGCACAATGGTTTTAATTGCAAAATGTCTGCCGTCAAGAAAGAGTTCCTGGGGGAAAATAGAATTACATGTTACATTGATCTTTGAAGTGATTGTAAATGTTTCAAAAGAACCTCTCAATCTATTTGCAATCATCTTTATATAGACCTCCAATCATTTATTTGGAAACGTGCGTTTGAGGCTAGATAAACATATGCGCGTATACAGTCCGGATAAGACCGTTGCCTATCATTTAATATATCTTGTACTTTGCATGTATTGAATCTAAATGTATTGAGCAAAATAGTTTATGGCCATACTCTTTTTTAAGTTAAAACCAGTCTAATGGTAACGGTAAGCTTTACCACGATTGCCTTTTAAGGTTCTGATTGACATGAAAGCACCGTCTATTTAATGCAAAACAATCTACAGACTTGATACAAACATTCGTCATTGAAAGCATTTCCGAGTAGTCTGGCCTCTTCAAATGATCTATTCTTAGGAATTTTATATTATAAATTGCTATATATAATAACTATAGACACATTCTTATATCGCTGATTTTCATCAAAAACCTCGTAACTGCAGCTTAAAAAGGCTGCAGTTACGAGGTTTTCGATAAAAAGCGACGATATATTATCTGAAATGCGTCAAGCACGACACTCAGCAATTAATAGCTATTAGATGTACACAAGAGATATATTCGATATGTATATAAATCTGATATATATAGTCTGGTGTTCCCAGATTTATCTCTTATTTGCACGATATGTGAATTATGATCCTTTGTATTGTCCTGGAATATTAACCCTTTCACAAACGACGAATGTTTTCGGTGACGCAATGCAAAAACTGATGCAAACGCCGTTTTTTGTGAAGAATAAATGTGTGCGAATTATAGCAAAGAAAGTATTGAGAAAAATGGAAATTACTGATTATGGCCGTTTTCTTCTTTTGTCTCGTTGGTTTCTAACAAATGTTACTTCGGACGTCAAAGACAGGTCTTATTTTGTAAGGCATATCTTAGACATCCACACATGGATACGGACTATGCCAACGAAAGTGAATTTAGTCTAGCATAGGGAATGTAGTCTGATAAGTCCTTTTTACGTCTGCTAATATGTTACTGCATTAAGGTAAAATACCACTAATGAGATTCGCGACGTCGGAATTATTCGGGCGACGTCTAAAACCTTCGGCGATGGAACTTTCCATCGCCGAATGTTTACGACCGCGCCCGCATAAATTCGGATACATGACAACGACGACGCTTGGAAAAAGCCGATGTTTAATGAATCTCAAAATGGCGACATTATGGGTTTTCTACCTTAAAGGGAGACGAGCTAGGCTGTCGAAAGTGCAAATGGCACAATAATTACAAACCAGAAATAACGCATGAAATTACCAACCTGAAGGGGTAGATCATTTATGTCCATTGTTAGCACTCCACGAGCTTTATTTTAAAAGTATTAAAATCCAAGTCAATTAATAACATGCTGGTCGTCCTTGTTTTTGTTTTTTAACGGCTGCATATGCCCAACCTTCAAAAATCAATTACGTCAGAGATACGTCATCTGTGCTCAGCGACACCGTACAACCGGCTGTGTAGAAAGTCAGCGAAGACAGATTCGGCATCTGATGTCATGTGCATGGTAGGTCAAATGAATTTACTTTTATAAATAAACGAAAGGATCTTTGGTATTCTATAGTTGATAAATACGCGTATAAATGTTCAGTGCTTGTACAAAATAAACCATTTCACGTATTCCTCGCAAATAAGGTCACAGTCATCGACACAGCCGGCTGTACGGTGTGTTAATATCGCGGAGGTGTGTCTCGTTGACCTTGACCTTGTCTTGTTTTGAAGTAAAAATAGAATGTGTAAACACGCTTGTAAAGAATTGATCTATAACAAAGGAAAGATGTTTTTCGCCGAGATTGAGGTTTTTATGCATTGCTAATTGTTTTTCTATGCACAAATATGAGTTCCCGAACAGTTCGGAAGCATAAAAACATAGAATGAGCCCCTTTTAAAAGCCCTTTTAGTTTATAGGCCTATTGTAAAGTGATAGCCCCGAACAAAAGCATATGTGTATATGTACAGTTTTGCTGACATTCAAATATCAGTGTGTTAATTATATTACGAGTTTTCCTGTGTTTTCTGAATGAGCGAAGGATTGATTTATTGCAGATAACACAATTCTCTCTCTAAAACATCTTCAGTGTTGAATAATTTATGACAAAGTCACTGGAAACAGTTTTACTTATTTCTATTAGACCCTTAAGCGCCGCACGATATGACCTTACCTTTTCAAAACTTTGCTGTTCTTCCAGCAGAATTATTTTTAAATGAGTCATATAAATACACTTTTTTTCCCAAATACCAAAGACTTAAGGCCTAGTCACACACAACTGAATGTCCACGTCGCGTCCACATCGCGTCCAAAAACAAGCTGAAAGGCTGACCCATTTTGACGAGTTTCTGCCGCGACATTGACGTAGAGTCTTTTATGTGAACAGGCATTAAACTGCTCTTCTTTTGTCATTTTGCCTAGAAGAACAATCCCTACATCAGTATCGAGTTGTAGATAAATTGTTAAGTTACATTCAAATAATGATTACCAACAGCTTAAATCAAGCCATTTCATACTGAAGTGGCTTTCGCGTAAATGCAGCACATGAACATTCACAATTTGACTGAATGCTGTAGTGCTCAGACATTACCCATTGCCATTCAGAGACCCCCACAAGATAGAAAATTGAAAATTTGATTTAAGGCAATCTAAAATTTTGCAGTCTGGTAATGGGCTAACTCGGAACACTGGCAAATGAAATGACCACATTTCAGCAATATTTTCTGCTCACGTAACGGACATATAATTATTAGTTCCAAACCTATACTTATTTTGTGTACTGGGATAGGCTACCTCAGAAATATCTGCGATAAACAGTTGACGACTGAACTGTCCATCTTAATCTATAAGAAGAAGAATTAATGGCAATGAAGTTTGTGCTAAAAAAAAAGATTTGTTTTACCGTTATGTTTTGATAAACCGTCGGTGTTGTTATAAAATCGCATAGCTACGGCTTGAACCAAGCCGTAGTTGCGAGATTTTATAACGACACCTACGAAATAATTTCGTTTGTCCGAAATTACGTCACGCTTAACTGGATAAAATCGTTCCCTATTCCGAAGCTAGGTTAACATGTTTCATCATATATTGAAATCAACATGGATCCAGGGGTGGCATTCACAAACGAGTCTAATTCTCGGCATACCTTAAGAATTTAATGAAATAAGGTGGTCTGTTATGTAATTTTGATTTAAAAATTCGATTTAGAAATGTCGGTGAATCCACATTGGCCATTGCAAAAGAAAAGATATAATAGTTAATTGTTGCCGTCTTACGGAAGCAATAGATTATAAAGCCACTGAAAGGCTATATCATCTACGACATTGATCAGATCGTTCGTATGTCGGTTCTTGAAAAAACAAGGGTATGACGATTCCTTACGATCTTTAAATAATCAGCTGATATAAAACTTATTAGCGAGCTAATTATCAAAATAGATCAACCACATCCGTCTAATTCCTGATGCATTTCTATATGCTTCAAACTGAATTTAATCTGGTCAAATATTGTCGTTTTTCTGAAATGTTTGTGATTCCCTGCCGTGTGTTTGGTACAACGTATAAGAGTTTAAAAATCTTATACGAGAAACACACCATCTAATTCACCTAATTCAAAGTTAATTCAATTAGAGGCTAGTTATGTGGAGTGATTGATGCATTCCAACAAAATCAATGGTAAGAAGCATACCATAGCACGAATAATTAGAAAATAAGGACTAAACCAGGATCTGGAAAAACGTCCCTTTAGGCTTTTGAGCCCAACATAGATCCAGATCAGCCTGTGCATACGCACAGTCTGACCAGGATCCACGTAGTTCTCTAATAACTTCTTCGTGACCTATAGTAACTTGTGAGTGAGCAGCATTGATGCATATTAGACTGCAATTGAGAACAAGCTGACCTTGAATCTCAATTTTTAAAAATTCTATAAGAGACTTTTTCTAGATCCCGGCTCAAATATCTACAGCAATCTGTTTTCACTTTTCCCCTATAATTTAGAGCGAAGGCGGTTGCGTTACTCTACTTAATAGACAAGAAGACGACAGTTCGATCTTTTTTTTCACGAGAAAAATTCGTCTCACGACAGCGTATATTTCCGGACGAAACGACAGTGTTTTTTAGTTTTATTTCAAAGCTGCACTCAACAAAATGATATGTAAAATATGTTTGAAATATGTTTATTGCACAGAGGAGGTCGCCTTTTTCTATGAAAGTTTATTCTACCTGGGACGTCTAAACCGCATCTTATTCTTAAAATCGGTAATGTCGAAATGCTTTGCATTTTGTACTAAAATTTGCGGAATCATTACATACTTTTAAAATTTCAAGGAGCCCATGTTTGTACGTTAGGAAATCTATGGCGTGTGGAACGTTGCAAAATTCGATAAATATTTTTAAGTGATAAAAATTTATATTTACATTCTATAATTTTTTATTTATATTCTAAAATTATTTTTATGTTATATATTTTTTTATTTATATTCTATATTTTTTATTCATGTTCTATATTTTTATTTATGTTCGATAACGTGAAAAAAATTATGTGATATAAATATTGTATATTTTTTATTTATGTTCTATATTTTTTATTTATATTCGATAACGCGAAAAAAAATTTATGTGATATAATTTTTTATTTATATTCTATATTTTTTATTTATGTTCTATATTTTTTATTTATATTCGATAATAGCACGAAAATAATTTATGTGGTTTAATTGCATCATGGGATACTAGTGACATTTGGTGATGGGGAGTAGTTTGGGTGATCGACCTTTATCTACATTGCTAGGACCTCCAACTCAAATATTTTGACATGTCAAAAATTATCGTGTGCGATCGAGTAGGAGATTGATCTGGAAACGACTGTGTATTGGTCGCTTAGAAGATGGATCTACTCGAGAGTCAGTCGTGTCTAAAGGTCAAGTGAGGTTGGATTGATAATTTCTACCCGGTCTGTACCCAACCTGCTTTCGGTCATCCCGACTTGTACTCGATTCACCCTCTCAAAACGACTGTAGATGTTATATTTTGATTGTCTACAGATCCAGAATCCTAGGTTCCGACTGCCGACCAGATCAACTCGATCAAGCCCAAGCAAGCGATCGAGTTCAGATCGAATTCGATCGGCATAGGTAATCGGAAATTGTCTGGTAATCAAGTTTGATCGGAAACGCCACGGCTTTTATCTCGGATTTCTTTAATTGTAAACAAATTGGCGTGCGATGGAGTATAAAATCGATCGGAAAGCGGCTTTGTGTTTGTGTTGATCGGGTAGAAAATCGACCCGATCAGGAAATGATAGTGTCTTGGAATCGAGTGTGGTCTGGTTAATATCTTTCACTCGACCAGCACCCAACCTAAACTAGACTACCTCGACTGATTTTCGAGTGAATCCAGACACTATTTCGATTAACTCGTCCTCTGCTTCATCTGTCAATCCGATCAAATCGACCGTTGTCCAATCAATGTCACGAGTATCCCATGATGCAATTATACCAGATAAATTTTTTTCGCGCTATCATCGAACATAAGTAAAAAAAAAATATACAATATAAATAAAAAATTATATCACATAAAAATATTTTTAGAATATAAATAAAAAAAATATAGAACATAAATATAAAATCATATCACATAAAAATATTTATCGAATTTTGCAACGTTCCACACGCCATAGAAATCGCGTGAAACAGTTTTCTTTATATATCTTATTAACCAAATTCAAACCGGTCAAATGTTTTGATTAACAAATTTAATGACGATTTTCTGAAATGTTTGTAATTCCCTACCGTGTATTTGGTACAACGTATAAGAGTTTAAATCTTATACGAGAAACACACCATCTAATTCACCTAACTCAAAGTTAATTCAATTAGAGGCTAGTTACGTGGAGTGATTGATGCATTCCAACAAAATCAATGGTAAGAAGCACACCATAGCACGAATAATTAGAAAATAATGACTGAGCCAGGATCTGGAAAAACGTCCCTTTAGGCTTTTGAGCCCAACATAGATCCAGATCAGCCTGTGCATACGCACAGTCTGACCAGGATCAATGTTGTTCTCTAATAACTTCTTCGTGACCTATAGTAACTTGTGAGTGAGCAGCATTGATGCATATTAGACTGCAATTGAGAACAAGCTGACCTTGAATCTCAATTTTTAAAAATTCTATAAGATACTTTTTCTAGATCCCGGCTCAAATATCTACAGCAATCTGTTCTCACTTCACCTCTATAATTTAGAGCGAAGGCGGTTGCGTTTTCTACCTAATAGACAAGGGGACGACAGTTCGGTCTTTTTTCACGAGTAAAATTCGTCTCACGCCAGCGTATATTTCCGGACGAAAAGACAAGGTCTTTTAGTTTTATTTTAATGCTAAAAATGTATGTATATCGGGAAATGATGAGTTCCGTGGTATTTTAATATACAACATTTCTGGAAAGGCTACCAGACTATCCAAATGTGAAACTGCTACAGACTGACCAGGATCTGTGTCACTTTGCATCATCCAGGTCTGTATTGTATCTCAATCAAATTTGTGCATTTTCCAAATGCGACACATATTTGACGTCTATCATGTTTGGCCAGTTTCTCATACATAATTAGGTTTAAGTAAGGTATTATTAGCTTTTACGTAGAGCAGCAAATGTTGTAAATGCCGAAGAACTATTTTCTGGATCACCATTTATGAATTCGCTGAAATTGTTAAATCGTGTTAGTGTCTAACCATTTTTATCGAATGATGTTAAGAATGTTAAATTGCCTCGAAAATAAGCGAATCAAGTAAACCGAGGAGATAAAATAAATTCCAAATTGTTTCTCTGATTGTTTCGTTGAAAATTATGACAACTTATCAATCAAAACGATAGTTCACTCACGCCTGACCCTTTTCAATTTTACGTCTGTTTTGTTTACACGAGTTTCGTGGAAATATCAAATGATACAACGTTACATGTTATAACTGCAGAAAATATTCAATATGTGACCGGTTTAACAAATAGAAAATCTGACCAGTGAACAAAAATAGACAAAATTAAAATCGTATTCCAAACTTAATGTTCCGTCACAATAATTATGGCACATGTTTATAATGGGAAACGTTTTCTCTTTTACCATATAACTTTGCAGGTGTTGATACGAATCTTGCAAGTGTGAAATACGTGCAAGATTCGAAAGAATAGTATTTTGCAAAATTACAGTAGTTTAGAATTCAGTACTACGGTGTAAGTTTTGTAAGTAGGTGCTATAGTATCTTCGCAAGCCAAGGGTGACATCTACGACGTAACGTCGTTTCTGAATTCACCCTTGGTGTATTTAGTCCGATTTTCTTGGTCTCCTGGAAAGTGTTTTCATTGGTTCCAGCGAGGTCTCGCTGGAACCAATCAGATTGTCGACTGATACATTTGTTATGAGCAACCAAATCATGACAACGGGCGGGAAAAAGCATTGCATTTGCAACTCAAAAACGCGAAGATTGGCGATTTTTTCTAAGAATTTCGCTGCAATAGACAGGAATTCCCTAACTTTAATCGACGATTTATTTTACTTTCGACAATTCGACCAAAAAAGCAGCTAACTTTTACATAATCCGCATGACGTATGACGCGAAAGACAACGCGTTAATGACGTCATCAATAATGGACGTAAACAACCAGCAGAACAACCGCTAGGCGGCGCTTCGCGATTTCAAGAAAATCGGACTAAATCCGCCAAGGGTGAATACAAACGTAGGTGGGTTCAACCTTGGCTAGCGAAGATGGTGCTATAGTATCATCACTTGACTTAAGATATACTTTCGGACATTTTGTACACGGAAAAGAAAAATCCGGTCATATACGGTGATACGTTAAGCTAGATTAATATTGTCATAATGCTTGCGGGCTACGCCTCCGCTCTAACTTATCTAACACAGATACGAATAAGTTGACGCCGAAAACTCGGGAACTACAGCTTAGATAAGCGATAGTTACGAATCTCTCGTCGCCGAAATATGAATCGCATCGTAATGGTGTTTTGAGTGACAAGGCTTGACTTTCCAATATCTGCAGCGTGTTCCTTGAACTAAACTAATGTTCGGACAGGATCAAAAACGTCGTAACTACAGCTTATTCAAGCTGTAATTACGACATTTATGTACGTACGGACGAAATGTTGGGTGTTATTATGTCGTTCTTAATGTATTCCTAATGTCTTTGTATGAGATTAAATCTCCGAAATGTGAGAATTTGGGTTACATAATATTTCCTTTCTCGAGAGGAATTATTTCTCTACTAACGTTTAATCGATGGCTAGATCTGTTTTGAGAAATAAAACGTGATAATCTGCTTTGTTTTATAATCTTAAAAACGGTGCTTTACAGCTAAAGCTTCGAGGAATAGCTGACGAAATGACAGTGCTTTCTACTTTTCTGAGAAATTACAATCGTTTGGGAAAGGAGTGGCTTTTGAAAGCACTTCGAAAATTCGGTAAGCCGTTACTCAGAAGGTATATAGATCTTTTGATTTTTGATGTTTTAAAATTGTTTGGCCACAAAACAATGCACCGTTGAACATGAAAATAAATTTAGTTATACATGTATCTCGATAATATGCTGTGCAAGAGTTCCACACTAATCGACATCCATGATATCGTAAGCAGAAGATTGGAACAGCTGTACTTAAAAGTACTCGAAAAAGTACAATTACCTTTCAGTTATTTTAAAATTGAACATGAACCCGATCAAAACACAGCTAGACACAGGCTGAATAGGACACATAGAAGTATCAGAGAATAATTATTCTGTAGGATAGAAATATGTTACAGTGTCTCCATTCTACAGATAGAAAATAATTTATGAGTCTTGCGTCATGAAATAAAATTTAGTAAGAAAATAAACTGTCTGATAAATCAAACAGAACGAGACTGCAGCTGACTAAGATGTAATGGCATATGAAAATACTCTACTAGGACAGGCTGTGTTAACCCATTCCCAAACGACATGATTTTAGGGTAATCCACTTCAAAAACTGCCACAAATGACAAAATAAATGTTAATAAAGATAAAATTTATGTAAAATATGGCACAGAAAATATTGAGACAAAAGGAGAAACTGCTGGTTACCAGCAGTTTCTTCTTTTGTCTTAATGTTTTCCAAAGCCTATGTTCTACCAGGGACGCCAAATGCAGGTCTTGTTCGGGAAAGGGTTAAGTCATCGGTAAGATGAAAGTTATGTTCTCTTTCACTCCGATTTACATTCAGTGTATTCTCAAGAGTTAACATAAAGTCACACCAAATGATGAGCATAGAACCTTTTCTTGGCTGAATGTTTGCCGCGTTGAAATAAACTGCCACGTTTTAAAAAAAGCAAAATGTACTTTAATAGATGATATTAACGACGTAACCTATGTATAGCGTTGTGCAATTGTAATGTAACAATTGTAAACATAAGAGGGAATAAATGGCATGTCATGAATAATGTCTGAGTGGGCGTCCGTTTATGCACCGCCTCTAACGGCGATGACGTAGGGTGAGAGCCTGGTATCGAGAAGGAGGACGACAGCAAACCCCGTGTTCGCGCAGAGATTTATCACCGTGTCTCAATGTATAGTCCGCCCGCGATTACCAACTATAATATTTACTGTTGACTGAGCCGTCACAAATCTGTAGCGTATGTGAATTTTACGTACACAATTGTCTTGACTTACAGTTGTTACACGCAGATGACAGGGACGAGGGTGGTCTCCATGCGTCCCGGTGTCGTTTTCAAGATTCACTAACCTTGGAACAGTCGGTTCGGCTACATTAAAGCGTCTAACTACCCCCATTTGCAAGGCATCGCTGACCAAGAGCCCTGAAACTCGATTCCTTTTTGCCAAAGTAAGCCTCGGTATTTTACATGCGAAAATTACCGGGGTTGTTGTCTGTTTTCGATGATGAGAAAAACAATGTGACAGTTTGCACACAAAAGATCTAGGTGATTTTAGACGTTATCTGAATGCACGGGACACATAAGCATTTTGGGATGGGCAGAAAGGATGTCCACGTAGTTTACAGATGACTCGATAAAATTGCAGGAATGTGAAGGGTATGCATTAACTCATGAATGCCCACAAGTATGGTGCCCATTGAGGCTGCAGAAAAGGAATGGTTGATGAAAATGTTTTTTGCGTTTTTAAATCGTGTCAGTTTATTACAAAAATGGGTAACACAGTTTATTCACGTATTTCGAGTATTTTTGTATGAATTCATATGAGGGTCTTGAATGATATGTAATGCAAGAACTTACCGCCGATTTTCTTCTAACATCGAAACTAAAACTTGCTTTAGAAAATCGAACGATATGAGCGCTTTACACTTACTTATCTATTGTAATTCGTCCATTGACAGCCAGAAGTGGCTATCAGCAGTTAACTTTTAACTGCTGATAGCCACATCTGGCTGTCAAGGGACGGTATTACTAAGAAGGTACGTTTTTGCTTAACAGACTAGCACGGCAATATTCAGGACGTCATCTATGACAACCGAGGTACAGGTCTGGCGCACCAAGCCATATGAAATAACATTGTTTGTGTGGTGTGATTTATGGAAATTGGTTGTATCGTCACACAGTTTTCAATGAATTCTTTAACCCTTTACCTACCAAACGACGGAGTTTTAGGGTGATCCACTTCAAAAACTGCGACAATTGATAAAATGCATGTTATACATGTATAAGATAGTATTTGTGTAAAATATGGCACAGAAAATATTGAGACAAAAGGAGAAACTGCTGGTTATCAGCAGTTTCTTCTTTTGTTTCAATGTTTTCCCAAGCCTTTTCTATAAGAGACGTCAAAACCAGGTCTTTTTAAGGAAAGGGTTAATATAGTAGCTTTGTTGATATATTTCCTCGAAAAAAACATTAAAATATCACATGGTATATAAGATTACAGCATGGTATGTTAAATTAAAACATATACTTTTCTTGGGGCTCTAGCATTTACAGAAATTCTAATTGAAGTCACTGAACTTTCGATCATAACACGATAAAAACTTTGTTCCTCGAATGTAGATAAACTACTGTTTAGTTCCTGGGTGTGTTTATATATTCATCAGTTACATGCATTTATATGGCTGTAAAGTATTTATTAGGTGTATTTTATTCGTTTATTAAATACTCGTACATTTACCATGTTTAAGGTTCTAATTCATCTACGTCATTTGTAGAATTACTGTTTTTTAATCGTCAGAAGTTGCTCATGGAGTGACACGGGATAAAAAATAGATTAAAGTCCGGTATTAAATCTGTCAAATATTTCATCTACTCATTTCGATGTTTCATGACATGTAACATTTGCCAAATAAGTGAGATATTCTAGTGCTCTTATTCTTTACAAAATATTTGTTTGTATTTTGGTATGATATTACGTGATAAGGCTTCTACTCTTGATAGGTCGGGGAAATAATTCATTTCTCGACATTTTTTACATCCGATGTCTCTACCAATAAAACAATCCCATTTTTTTTCTGATCGAGTGTCTACAGTAATAAATTTGCACATTAATGTATTGAAATATCTATGACTGTCATGTTTGGTTTTCTTTTATTATCATCACACGGGAACAATATCAATAAGGCAAAATATAACAAATATTATATGTGCCAAACACATTGTCTATAGAAATAGCGTTATTGTAACATAATTATTAATTCACAGAATCCAAGTCTGTCTTGCCAAAATAAGACAAAGTTGACTGCATCAAGATGTATTAATTTAGTTTATTATTGACCCGTTATTAATATAGGACTGTGTCTTATTGATATTTATAACATTTTTGTCGTTTCTTGAAATTTTCAAAATATCGTAGTAACATTACGGAAACAAAAGCAACAATTTCGACCAGAGAATTAGTTTTCATGTCTTTCTGAAACAATAACGACTTTTGACGATCTGTGGAAAACAATGCGAGAATATAATTATTATATAAACCAGCATTCGTACCTTTCCCAAAATATTTTCTGCTACAGAATTCACATAAACTGTGTTTCAATTATAACCCAACCTATAATCTGTAGCAGCATTATAAGTGTACCAGTCTTTAAAGATGCTGAATTGGTTAAAACATCGACGATGCCGACTGCGTGATCTTGTACCAAGAGCAAAGTTAGAAAAACATTCGTCTTCGCCAAGTTATTATACAAAGTAGTTTTTCATCCGTCGTCGCTTTTCAACAAAAACCTCGTAACTGCAGCTATACCTATTTTGTTGAAAATCCACGGCATTCTTTGCGTTTCTATTCAATCTCTAATGATAGCGTTTGATTCTAGACTTGTCTGGAGATGTTCGGATTATCAAACAACTGTTTTGTTTGCTTTGCCTGTCTGTATCAATAATAATACATCAATACCACTCTATTTTTATTTTCTTATCGAATGTCTAGAGCAATAAATTTGCACATTAATTTATATAATGTGTCTACTCGTGTCATGCCGTGTTTTATGCTGTCATGCAAGGGATCCAAATTAAATTATACATAAAAAATTACATCAAGGATCCAAACAAGAGAAATACGAGGGTCTCGTATACATTGATATAAACATTCAGGCGAATTCAGAAGATGTTATTGTGTTTATCCATAATAAAACAAAATAATTTTCTCTGTTAAATAACCGAATTCGAAATTAACTGCTTAGCGTTGAACATTTTTTCTAGGACTTTCTTTGTATGTACCATATTCGCAAGCCAAATACACTACGTACACATTTGCTTGCAAAGATGTGATTGTGCATGTATGAATGTAAGTTTCAGGCTAACGTTTACCAAACAATTCCTGTTTTTGTGTCATTGATATAAAAGTCCTCTAGGAACCATGATAATTATCATCAGCAACATCGTCCAGAGTAACTCTTATTTGCACAGGTAAAAAATTGTGAGGTTTGAGAAAAGTTTAAGGATCATAAATTGTACTTACGTAGATCATGTACATTGTGACTTTACACATCCCGCTGCCGAACACCCAGGCCGGTAAGGCATATAGAGTAGCTGTAAACGGCACAACGATAACTACAAAGGCAAAGTCCGAGATGGCGAGATTAATCACGAAGTAGTTCGTGGCATTCCGGTCTCCATTCCGAACTAACGTGAATATAACAACTGCATTACCGAACGCTCCGATGACTGTCAGTATACCCCATATAAGTGGCACCATTAAAGCGATGATTCTGTGGTTGATGTCGTCCTCAGTGTGATGAGGCTGCGTTATGTTGTCCGTGACATTATTTGGCGGGAATGTTGTGATGTTGCTCAACATACTACGCGCAGATATGGCTTCCATTTTGTCCTTTTTTTATCTAACGATTTATCCTTTATTCAGAGAATTCTTAACTTATTAGGAAACTGCGATGGTGAAGTTATTTCCCTTGATTAGAAATAACCGCTTGGTCCACATTATCTCCTGTTCGCAACATCCCACTCGTCAGTGTTGTAAAGTCTGGAAATAGAAACGAAACAAATGAATAGACAGAGTTTCACTAAGACAATAAACCATCAAATCGTCGCATTTCAACATAATTCTCGTAACTGCAGCTTGAAACATGCTGCAGTTACGAGGAATTTGTTGAAAAGTATCGAAATAATCGTAAGTGGACAATACAGATGTTGTCTGTTCGTTACAATAAGTACTAATAAACATGCCACAAGAGCATATTTGTTTAAGACGTAGTGCTTACAGACCACCTGTTGCGAACCATAAGCGCCATTTCATTATTCGTACAATAATTGGTCTTCAGGAAGACCTTCAGAAACAAATATTTGTGTATTAAAATATTAGTATCATGCATGTAACTGATTTTCATAATCAGCTTGGATGTCAAGTGCGTTTACATAAAACACACAATGATTGTACTTTTTTTTCAAAATTTTAGAATCGTCAATCTTAATTGTGTTTTCATGATCACGGTGGGGATTGTGCATGTTGGGATGGATAACGAATACGGACAAAAATAATAACTAATCTTGTCAAATATTTTGCAATAACTCCTTTATTTCTTTGTCGATTTTCAAAAGGTCTGTTGCATGTACCCGCCTTGAAAATCTCTTTCCTCGAATACATGGATTATTTGTGGTATCCTTTTGATTTTTCCAAAAATTGATCCCAACTGACCAGAAAACGAAATGATAACGACTACGGCAAAATAAGCCACGCTTCATGTAGGAAATTGTGCAATAATTTTATTATTTTTGTGTCAATTTTCAAGCGGTTTGTTGCATGTACCCCGCCTTACTGAGCGCTTCTGTCTCAGGTGTATTACTTATTTGAAAACTCCCCATATTTTTCCCAAAAATTGATCCCAACTGACCTGAAAAACGATCAGATTTTTTGTCGTTTTTCTGGTTGGTTGGGATCCCTTTTCGCAAAAAGTACAAAAAGGTTTCGTGTAAGGCATACATCGGAGGAAAGAGCTCAGTAAGGCGGGGTACATGCAACAAACCGTTTTTGAATTGACGCAGAAATAAGGAAGTTATTGCAAACTGTCTTACCTGAAGCGATGCAAATTTGACCGTAGATTTACCCATCCCAGCATGCACAATCCCCACCGTGATGATATAGACTAATCAGGAATCCAACAAATATCAGTTAGACTCTGTAAAGGATCAGATCAAGTTTTGTCCGTGATTGTTTATAACAGTGGACGCTTTACGCATTTTTTGTACTCTGGTGCATTTCCGGCATTCCCATTTGTCATGGCCATAATAGAAGCTTGTCAGGGATACTCATAATTGGTTCTCAAAATTGATTCTCTCTGTGAACATTTTCTGGGCTGTCACATAAATTATGACAGAAATAGGTTCAATGATAACAGTTGGACACCTAGGAAGCTGTGGTCTTGAATGTTTCCTAAAAGATATGCACGGTAATTACCTATAAACAGCTTTTGACCTCCACATTTTAGATGGACAAAAATAATCTACGATAGCAAAAAGTGTATCAAAAGGACAAAATAAAATCTGACGTTTAACCCTTTCCCATCAAGAAAATGTTTTGACGTCAATAATGAATTTATATTAGGGGCGCATTAAGATAACATATTATATCATTTCTGACAATGCATAGTAATTTCACTGTTTATATCAATATTTTATATGACCTAAAATAAACATCACATAGGTATTGTTGTCTAAAATCTATTTGAAAATGAACCAACGAACGTCAAATGGTGCCGTTTGGGAAACATTTAATTAAGCCTGTTTGTCTGTGAATGCTTTTAACAGTGGACACTTTACGCATTAATTTGTACTCTGGTGCATTTCCTGGATTCCCATTTGTTATCGCTGTAATAGCTACCTGACAAATCTAGTCATAAATGGTTGTAGAAAATAGATGTTTTGTGTGAATAAATTGTCCGTTGTCTCGTAAATAGTGGCATGAATGTATTGCACGAGGATGATAGTTCAACAAGATATCTGTTTTTAAACAAAAACATCGTAACTGCAGCTTTAAACAAGCTGCAGTTACGAGGTTTCTGTTGAAAATCGATGATATTGAGCAATGATAGAATGCGTTTTAAGGTTCCGGAACTGTAATGGATGTAACTTTATAATGATAAAGCTGCACTACTACAAGTATGCCTGATAGTGTTTAATATCATGTATCAATTATATGTATGGCAAAATTCAAATAGAAATGTTATGATATGAATGGTAAATAATCAGTAGAAAATTCTGACTTGAAAACAAAGCATTATCTCCCGTTCGGATATAAATTTTAGTGGATTATCTGCCCTTGACTCACGAACAAATCAGTTTTCACAAAATGTGTGTGGTAAACAAGCAATTTTATTGTATGTTGGGAAGCGAAATAATAATTGGCAACTTTCTACCATTTAGATTATTAGAAAAATTGCCTCATTTTGAAAATATCGACAAAAAAGATATTTTCTCATTGACTACAATGCAAACTTTAAAGCCAGTTATCTCCCCTTGGATTTACAAATTCCAAAAAGTAAGATGGTAAAATATTTTTATTTATCAATGTCTACTACATATCCAACTTTCAAAGAGATCTATACCCCAGAAGTGTGTGTACCAAATATTGCCATTACAGTTCCGGAGCCTTAAAAGATTTGCAGTGTGACTACTTATCCTTCTTTAAAGCACTTTACACATAGCACGATTATATTCGATATAAAACCCCATTTGCATAGTTTCAATATCACCTGTCTTAAAAGTTGCGCTCTAAATAATATTTACGAAACAAATTATTTTCTGAAATCCAACAATAATTTATATGCAAAGTAACATTTTTTTTATTAAACACTTACTGTATTTTATTTCGATATTGACATGATTGTATATCTACAACTGCGGCTGTGCTCTGTGTAGGCTATCTCTTAATTACTCCCGATCTCTTCTTTTCTAAAGAAATGTAATTTGATTAATACTTCATGTATACAACGGTAGCTTTTGTCTTGTCCATTACCTTTAATTATTTATCCTATAAATACATGTACAAGGTTTCACTTTCCAGATTTTGGGATTCTACACGTACACTGGTACATTGCACGCAATGCACATAAACAGTGGATAATTGAACAATGTTTAAAGCTTGGAATCGATCTACGGTGTGTTGGTACTTTTGTTGTTCTTCCTATATAATTACATCGCTGCTTTTCTATTAAAAACAACACCGTTACTGCTGCAGTTACTAGGTTTTGATTGAAAGAAGGCGATAAAACTGTCTTTTTGTCATTCTTTTTAAATCACCTGCATTAACAAATAAATGATATTCTCATATTTTGACTTCCTTGGTCCTGGTGTACTGGATACAACCTACAGTCGACACTCGTTATTTCGACATCGGATAAGTCGAATTTCCGCTTAAGTCGAAGTGGAAGTTAGGTCCCGCCCTTCCCAATGGATTTAAAAAAAGTTTAAACAAAATAATTTCGAAATGAGTATGGCCATTGAAATTTAGTAGGAAAAGGATAGAAATTGCTCATTTCGAGCAATTTCTTTCCTTTTCCTACTATATTTCAATTTTAAACGCACTTGATTAGCAACAAATAGGCCAAAATGATGTTCATACAAAAACCGGTCAAAATCGGTTTACTCGAATTCCGGATATGTTGCGGTATTTTGACGGCCCCTCTGACTTCGACACAACGAGTGTCGACTGTATATGTTTTATTATCTCACATTCATGATATTTATCCATAGAAAACGTTTCGTTTAGTTGATGTAATCATGTAACAATACTTCATACACTGATTGCTGAACGAAATCATCATCCATAGTATGATATTTTGATATGAAGTCAAAAGTTATTACATTTTAAGTCTTTCCCAGAATTCACAATTATTTTTCAAGTTTTCAGGCGAGTTCCCTTGACAGATTTAGACTTTTGATATGAAGAAAAACATGTACTTTATTCGAGGAAAATTATTCTTAGACAGCATAGCAGGTTTACAACACTTGCTAAATATTTCCTTGTTTTCCGACTAGGTGCCTGCAAATCAGGGCTGGGTTCAGTAGACAAAACGTTAGCTAACGTTAGCAACAGTCGCAACTTCTTTGACACAAATTTCACAGAATTGACCGAGTATTCCAAATGAAACGGCCAACGTTAGCTAACATTTTCTCTAATTATTGAACGCAGGGCAGATGTTGTTCGGAGTTGTGTTATTTAACGAATCCTGTCCCAAACAAAACTTGGTTTTGACGGACGTGCCTAATAGGATAGGCATCGGAAAACCTCACGACAAAGAGAGAAAATGATTAGAGCATTTTCTTCATTTCCTTTGGTGTTTTCTGTGCAATGACATAGGTGTTTTTTTCTACGTGAGTTAGCATTATTATGATGATCTGCATTTCCTTTCAAATTGAAACACCCGAAGTTTTGCTGTTGGGGAAATGTTTAACACTTTCACAGATTCCTTTCTGTTGTGTCTCAAATAGTAAAGGCTTGGTAAAAAACATTAGGAAAGAAGACAATAAATGCTTATTATCTTTATTTTCTCTTTCTCTATCAATATTTACGGTGATATAATGGACACAATCCAAATTTTATTGACCTCAGTCTTATTTGTCTTTAGAAATTAAAAGAAGGACATTCTGAAACTTTCTCGTACAGGAAAGGTTTAATCATATAGGAATTAGAATAGTACTTTGGGAAAAGTATTCGATTTCCTAAGTATATCTAATTATATGAAACTTTGTTTAACCGTTTCTTACACTACATACAACTAGGGTAGTTTAATTTGAAAGCTGCTGCAAAGGACGGAATTGACCGACGCTAAAGAAATATTTTGTGAACAATTTAACGCAGAAAATGTTGAAACAAAAGTGCTAGCAAATAAACATTTTTTTTTCTATTTCCTTGCAGTGTTTTCCGAAATGTGGCACAAAAATTAAGGCATTTTTGTGAGAAAGGGTTAACATTAATTTGTAAAACTACGCCTATTGTCGCAATGTTCTTTTGGTGAATAAGAAATGCCATTCAGGTAAGCTTTTAATCCTGTCAATTATTGAGCCGACATATGGATAAATGTCCCTTTCTGTACGGGGTTGGGCTATCAGAGGAACACATGCGTTCGAGTTTTGAATGAGAACCTATGGCTATTTTACCATTGATGACGGACAAATAGTTGGTGTTATTTACCAAGCTGTAGTTACGAAGTTTCTCAATAACATCGACGAAATATCAGACTGTTTGCCGTACCCAAGGATCGAATCCGCGCCATCTGATAGACACGCCTGTAATTAACGGCGGGAAGAAAGGAGGAACCTCGGACAACGACGGTCCTTCTACAGATACAATACGTCGCTTTTGAACAAATAACGTAATTGCAGCTTGTTTTTGTCTTAAAGCAGTGATTCAATGTTCAAAAAGTGTTACATGTATCTCTGCTAAAACATAGCCGTGAAACGTATTGAACAGTAGAATGCAGACTATAATATGTTTTTGTTGGTGTTTTATTTTAGTATAATGCATCCTTTCATTGGTAGTTTTCATCAAACACCGCGTACCTGCAGCTTAAAACAAGTTGTTGATGCGAGGTTTTTTTTATGAAAATCGGTTATAGTGTTAACTATCATGTTGACTATATTTGCAGGACTGCTTTGCCCGAAATGTGTGCATGCCTTCGCAGAAGAAAGCTCTGTTGAAGTGAAAGAAGACGACGGTCGTATTGCGTTGAATATGTCTTCAGAAAAGGCTTACCATAGACTGCTTGCAACAGAAAGAATAAAGTCTGGAAAACAAAATATTCCGTGTCGTTACACATGCATTTTAAGAGGAGTACTCAATCTATCATGGAGGAACCACCCAACTCTAAAAGGGACCTTATCGGATGTGTGAAAAATATCGACCCTAGTCTGTCTGCGCAATCCGCGCAGCCAGACTAGGGCTGACACTTTTCACTTGTATGTGATTTTCTAAATCCGGAATGTTCTCCCTATCTTACTTTATGATCATTTTTCGCATACGAGATCTGGTTTACCTGTGGTGAGTCTGACAAGTTTGTCAACATTTTGATTTTTCGAGTTCGGATAAGGTCCCTTTTGGCTTGACGGATCACAATATTATGATTTATGGTGACCTTCCCAGAGTATCAACCTTAGTAAACAAGACACGTGTCCAGTTGGCTTGGCATTGGAACATTTTTCATCATTTGTACTCTGGCGACACCCAACATCTTGGAATGGATCAGCAAATTAACCTTCCCAGATGTGATTGTGCGAGACACGTCGATTTCCAAAGAAGACCTCTTTATAGCCATGATGATGATGATGATGATGATGATGATGATGATGATGATGATGATGATGATGATGACGATGATGACGATGATGATGATGATGATGATGATGATGATGATGATGATGATGATGATGATGATGATGATGATGATGATGATGATGATGATGATGATGATGATGATGACGATGACGTTGGTGATGATGATGATGATGATGATGATGATGATGATGATGATGATGATGATGATGATGATGATGATGATGATGATGATGATGATGATGATGATGACGATGACGATGACGATGACGATGATGATGTTGATGATGATGATGATGATGATGATGATGATGATGATGATGATGATGATGATGATGATGATGATGATGATGATGATGATGTTGATGATGATGATGATGATGATGATGATGATGATGATGATGATGATGATGATGATGATGATGATGATGATGATGATGATGATGATGATGATGATGATGATGATGATGATGATGATGATGATGGTGATGATGATGGTGGTGGTGGTGGTGGTGTTTGTGGTGTCGTGTGTTTCCAGATCACCATGATTCAAATTATGCATAAAAGTCACAGAGGCAGCCTACCCAACCATTACAGGTCTTGAACTCTGGAAAGCGTTGGGAAAGTTACATTGCTGTGGCATTGGGAAAAGGTCTATTTTTACAATAAGTAAAGAAGGGATATACCGGGTATTTACAATCTAGTACTACATGTTCGTTTGTAATATATCCGATTGCAATGTCACGTATCTTGGATATGAAAGTCGTTCATTATGATGTTTTATTGTCCTCTACAATAATACATGGAGAAAAATGGGAACTACAAGTACTCTTGGTAAATTAAGTGAATTCCATCAGAGTTGATATGATATGTCAGAGAGTAAAATAATCCCCATTATGTGTAGAAAATCTTTGATTTCCCCTGGTCATCGTTACTGCCAACAGGTCGTATCTGTGATAGGCTTATTCACGTCACATGCGTTAGGAGATCATTTTGAAAGCCAAGTGCTAGAAAGTCGTAAATGCCAATACTTTTATGACTCACATACAGCATATATTTGAAGGGGCAGCTTAAAATCATAAAGGTTCAGCGTCCCATAGCATTATGTATGGGTCATTTTGTTTATTCAATTTAGAACGAGCCGTATTAATACATATGATTTATGATTAGGCCTATATAGGTTGCGATTGAAGGGCACAAGTAAATTTAACAACATTCCACGATTATGACATTAAGATTTTCAGAAAACTTGCACCAGGAGCATTGTATTAATAGTATTCAAATCCATCTGTAAGAAAAAGAATGTGCCACCTTTTCAAAAAAAGAAGCTTACAATCTTTAAATTTAGATCTATGTCACTGAAAGACAGATTAGTATTTCCCTCTTTTTCAAAATTTCCACAAGCTACTTGGCACAAGTGTTATATTTCCTTAGCAGTATAGTGGTCTGCCTCATCCCTCTATATAGATCAGTCTAAAATTGTGTCCTTTTAGAAAGTATTACAGGCATGGTGTCGTCGCTTTTCAACAAAAACCTTGTAACTGCATCTTAAAACAAGTTGCAGTTACGAGGTTTTTGTTGAAAAGTAACGTTGTGTAGATCTAAAAATTCGATAGTTGCTTCTTGGTTTCGTTTGATGTGCCCAATTAACCATTTCTCGAGACAAAACCTAGTTTTGGCGCCTCTAGTTGTAGAAAATGTCTGGGAAAATATTGAGACAAAAGAAGAAAACGCTGATAACCAGCGTTTTTATCTTTTGTCTCGATATTTTCTGTGTTATCCTATACATAAGTTATACCTTCATCAACATTGAATTATTTGTCATTTGTTGGAGCCTTCTAAACAATTCAGTCTAAACGTTCACCGTTCGGGAAAGTGTTAAGTTAGTTCTCATTACTACTGACTTTGTGACATGGATATCCGGACATACTTTAACAAGGATTTATTCGCCCGTCCAAATATCGACAGGACATGATAAATAGTATTATCGTAGATTTTCACCAAAAACCTTGTAAGTGTAGCTGAAAACAAGCTGCAGTTACGAGATTGTTACTGAAAAAACATCGATTTTCTCCTTTCATGTTTTCTAGCTATTTGTTCATGTTATATCATACTTTCTTTAGCTTAAATAAATGTGCATCAAATGTCAAATCTTACATGTATGATCTTTACCTTTGAATTCGGGTATCGCTAATCTTTTAAAAAAATGATGAAGTAGCGGATCAATTTGCCAAAATGTATACTATATGATCATTTCTGTTGGACGAAAATTCGCACTCCGTTCAATCAGCCATTCTTAATCATGTCTTTTTCTAAATTTACTTTCCTCACTTTCAGACCAGCAGATAAATTGGATTTTCATCAAAATCGTGCATTTAGTGATACATGTACAAGCATGAAACTTGGTACAAACATTCATGTTGGGTCTCTGTTCAGAAAATAATCCCACTAGCCATCTGAAATTTCAACATGGCGGCCATTTATCATATTTCTTGTTCTAGTAATGTTCATGGTGAATCCGAACCTGAGAGATAGTGAAGAAACATCAAGCGAGCTCTAAAAGTCGTTTCTAATTGACACTTGAGTATACAATGCACCACAGAACAGACCTCCGTCCTCGGTTCTTAACTTGTGTGGTGTATGGTACCGTTACAACAACAACAAAAAAAAACAACTTTGTACAACCCGTCAATGGCAATGCATTTTGTTCTAAAATAGACAGGGTTTATCGTTATGTTTTGATAAACCGTAGGTGTTCTTTTAAAATCTCGTAACTACGGCTTATATCAAGCCGTAGTTACGAGATTTTATAACGACACCCACGAAATACACTAATTGTTTGTCCGAAATTACGTCACGGTTTACTTGATTAAAAAGTTTCAAACGATCAAGTTTGAGAACTACTTACAGTGACGATGCGAAAATGCAATAATCCGTTGGGTTAATAAGAATCATTGCTATTCATTTTTATCCGTGTTGTTATTTTTTGCAGACTTCCTTTCCGATCCTGATTCTGACGAAATGACATGCAATCTTGGTAGTGTAAGAATCCATGACATCCAGCCAAAATAATTAAATATTCCCTCAAACAAGAAAAGATGGCATTGTTACTCATGACTCAATACAATTGTATGTTTGCCTATTCTGGCAAGGCTCCTCGAACTGGTGGCGGTATGGCTGCGCCATGTGGCGGGTAGTACCTTCACCAGTTTCCGGCTTTGAGGATGTTGAGAACAGACTATTTGAGTGGTAGGATAGCTGACCATTTGACGCATCGAGGTTTTATAGCTTAAAGTGTATGTCGAGGAGCCGTGGCCAGAATACGCCAACAAACGTAACAAGAAAATGATACTACTGCTATTGAAATTGTAAATTTGGTAATAAAATAGTTTGGGTTTAGAATTTACATAAGCTTTGTTATCTTATACCAGCATATGTCATCTGTAAAAAGTTGCAAACGATCAAGTTTGAGAACCACTTACAGTGACGATGCGAAAATGCAATAATCCGTTGGGTTAATAAGAATCATTGCTGTTCATTTTTATCCGTGTTGTTATTTTTTGCAGACTTCCTTTCCGATCCTGATTCTGACGAAATGACATGCAATCTTGGTAGTGTAAGAATCCATGACATCCAGCCAAAATAACTAACCCGCCCTCCCATACCCCTTTTCCATTACCTTACTCATTGCAGTTTTAGCCTTTTTCAGTACAATGGGGCAGCTTTATAGACGATTAAGCACAAAGAATACTCGAGAAGAGACGATTCCGTGTTTTCTGTATTTCAACCGTATACCTGGTAGATCAAGTATTTCTGATAGCATACCCATTTGATTTCCCCTTTCCCATAAAATTTCAGTCTTTTTCAGTTCCACGTCACAGCTCTTCGTCGATTGTGTGTGCAACAAGCGTCCTTGGATACAAATGAATCATGCTGGTGATGGGTGAATTCACTGAAATTTAATTTTAGTCTTTTCCAGTCCAACTTTTAAGACGTCACAGCTCCTTAGACGGTTACGCATGAATTGTCCTTTGGAACGAGCGATCTTAGGTGTTGTGGAAAAAGTGGTCAGCCTAGCGGCTTTCTGTAAAATACCAGGAGTCGTTAGGGCGGGTAGTACCTTCACCAGTGTTGAATTGGATCTTGTAAAGCGCAGAACATTCGAACATTAGCTGTCCTTGGTCGCAGTGATGTTGGATAACCTAATGGCGGGTAGTACCTTCACCAGTTTCCGGCTTTGAGGATGTTGAGAACAGACTATTTGAGTGGTAGGATAGCTGACCATTTGACGCATCGAGGTTTTATAGCTTAAAGTGTATGTCGAGGAGCCGTGGCCAGAATACGCCAACAAACGTAACAAGAAAATGATACTACTGCTATTGAAATTGTAAATTTGGTAATAAAATAGTTTGGGTTTAGAATTTACATTAGCTTTGTTATCTTATACCAGCATATGTCATCTGTAAATCGTTCCCTATTCCCGTTACAACAAAACGAGGTGTTTCGAAATAGATTCAGAAGTACGTTAACCTTAAACCTTCAAGACCAACATTCCAGTGCTTGATAACTAAACCAGCAGTCCCATCCCTAGTGAATTTTCTTTTTACATTAATGGCATCATATCAACTTAGTCATAAAGCTACAAAGATTAGATGGTTACACATCTAGCAACATTCGATTATTACTGTACTTGCAAATAGCTGAATGTTTACAGTTCGACAGAACGATCTATCAAGATGTATAAAATCAACAATTCCTGAATATTTTTGCAGATATATGTGTCTCGACACACTTAAAGAATTAATTTGCAAAGTTCTTATAGCATCCCTCCTAGTTAGGCTACCCAGACTGCACAGGCTGACAAAAGTCCAAACATTTTGCTTTTAAGACGATTTTCATAACTCAAATTGTAAATTTTCCTTTGTATACTTTAACGTTATGAGATATCTAGGAATGACATATCTTGGTTTTGGTACTTTCTATGTGGTGTCTTTTCGCAAGACGTGTCACACTTGGAAAGGGTCAATAGGAAAAAACTTGATTATGGCGCTAAAGGTTCGGTTTTAATAGAACATTAATATTATTGATATAGAGTGTATGTTTCGTAAGGTTTTTTAAACATTTCTTGAATCAACGTCAAAGACAGAGAACTACAAAATGTATTTAGAAAACATCGGAGAGTCAGCGAAACTGAATACTACCAAAGTCATATCCTTTCCATCAAAGCATTGTGCTGTTTTACCCACACTATCCTGTATGGCGTACCAAATGGGTCAAAAGTCTATTTAGAGCGTGCACGCATAAAATATACGCGTCGACGCGTGATCAGTTGAAAATTTATGCGTCGACGCGTAAATTTTCAACTGCTCGCGTACATATGTAAATATATGCGTCGACGCGTATTTTATCTATTAACCAATCAGATCCTTCGTTCCATCCATTAATTTTTTGGTATAAAGGGAAAGGTTTCTAACCGTCTCTCCCATTGGCCAGCCTCGGCTTCACATCTTTTACTCCTGCTTGCGTAAAATTTACGCGTCGACGCATATTTTTTCAACTGCTCGCGAAAATTTTATGCGTCGACGCGCATATTTACGCGTCGACATATAAAATTTACGCGAGCAGTTGAAAATATATGCGTCGACGCGTATATTTTATGCGTGCACGCTCTATATAGACTTTTGACTCATTTGGTACGCCATAATCCTGCCTTAGACAACAAGTTTTATTGTCGTATTGTCTGTATAAACCATTGAATTATCTTGTTGTTCCGTAAAAGGATAAATGAGTGGAACTCTGTTTAATGCATGCAAACTTGATATTAAATATCAATTTTAATTGACTTAATTGTCATTAAACATTATTATTTCCATTAATAGTGCCGCATAATAATATAATTCCAATTAGTTTTCAACAATTAAGAAATTTGATTGCGCAATATGAAATAAATGCGTTAAGTTTTTCTTAGTTGAAATATTATGGACTATTTTTTGCTGTCTATTTTTTCTTGAAAATGATCGCTTCCCTTACAAAACAAGGTTTTGGCATAATAGCATCAATTACATATTTGGAGAAAGGTAGATTTACCCCAAGAGAATTTTTTAGCAACTCATTTTGAGTATATATTATGTCCATTATCAGCGTTTCCTGTTCACATTGTCTGCCATTTCGTGCATTTTCAGGGATCATACGTAGCAACGGAAAGAGACGAGGGTATCCCTTGTTAATACCCGTTGCAACGGAGGTATCTCTCATCAATTCTCATCAATTCCAATTGTCACGGATGACGCCCGAAGATGCACTTAGTTTTAGATATTGTATAATGTGCTGTAATCCTTAATTTTTGTGTCCTAAAAATGAAAAGTTTCGAGGTAGTGAATGATGGAATTAATAAAAAAGCTACATACATTTCAGAATCAGGAGAGAAAATAACATACATACAACCTTTCTTGAGATGCAAGCATCAAATTTCAATATGAAAAAGAATTGCTTTTATTTCTGACATAAAAGGCGTTTTAGACTGCGTTTTTCAGCTTTAATTGTTATCTGAGGAAAACAATTCGATGTTTAGTGCTACATAAAATGCCAGGAAACATTTGCGAAGCTGTTACTTTGACATTTCAAGACCGCCTTTTAGACAAGTCCAAAGAAGTCACTTTTAAAAAAATGAGATCTGGAAAAAATTATGGGATCTTATGTTAGTTGATACCAGAGGTGCGTTCTTTGGAGCGAGATTTCTTAAGATATCTTGAGATTTCTTAAGATATTTTAGGATAAAACGTTCTTTAGAGCAAGATTTTTAAGACGCTCAATGGGAGGCGCCATTACCCTATACTTTGTGCGGAACCCCTCGGTCAAGTCTGTACAAACAATATAAAAGAGATTTGACCGAGTTGTTCCGAACACCCCATAATTCATAAACCGCGGTGTTCCGAATGCTCCATACTTTATACAAATGACGTCATGATGACGTCATTTGTATAAATATGGAGCATTTGGAATAGCTCGGTCAAAGTCTCGGTCTTAAAAACGCTTTATTCAAAACTCCTTAAGAAATCTTAAAAAATCTCGCTCTAAAGAACGCGCCTCAGGAATATAACAGATACAATCTACTCACGCTTCTTTCCAAATGTTAACAAATTACTTAACCCTTTCCCAAACAACAAAATTTTAAGGTGATCCACTTCAAAAACTGCCACAATTGACAAAACGGATGTTATTAAAGATAAAATTTGTGTAAAATATGGCACAGAAAATATTGAGACAAAAGGAGAAACTGCTGGTTATCAGCAGTTTCTTCTATTGTTTCAATGATTTCTCAAGCCTATTCTATTAAGGACGTCAAAACCAGGTCTTGTTTTGGGAAAGGGTTAAGACCACAATCTCATGCTGGTCAAAGATTTTACATACTACACCATTACGAGTATTTTAAATGAATGATTTTTCTGTTTTTTGTCTAACGTCCTAAGAAATGACAACTTGCTTTGTCACAAACGATTTATACATTTCTTAAGCATTTCTACGATGTTTCCCAAAAGTCGTTAACCTGCGAAAAGTCAAAATAAAAAGTAAAATAAAAATTGTGTGTGATTTGGAAAAAGATATACCATAAGAGAATACATGTAGCCAGTGCACCTACACTGCTCTGGTGGGTACTTTTTTAATTACGTTCAGTTGGCATAAAATTAATCCAAAAAGTCATGCATTTTTAGCGGTATTTGGCGAAATGGGTCCCTACCCGTCGAAATGTAGCATAAAAATCGCCATCAAATTAAGTAAACTCAGCCAAGTGTCTTCTATAGAACTTTGCTTTAATTGGATGAGAGCGGATAAAAGCGGAAGTTGAGTGCGTAATCTGGGGATCTTGATTACTATAGAAGCCTCATATCGGATTGTTACTTTGACTATTAGAAATGTTGGCTTATAGCGGCAGATACATAGGGGGTAAGGCTGCAGATACATAGGGGGTAAGGATTTTAAAATGAAATATTTCACTAAATTTTCACCAAACTCTATATTGTTGGTACCCATCTGAATCGTCTCGATGAGACGATTCAAATGAGTAACCACAATATAGGGTTTGGATTTATATAATGTATTCATCCTCTTCTATCTTTTGTTCTGTTAGACTCTTAGATCATTGATGAGAGCAAAAGATATACGTTTCTATTTCAAATTTTAACCTTACGATTTTGGTAACCATTTTAAAGGCATCATTTAGACAAGACGATTTCTATAAATACATACAATATAGGACATGATATAGGACATGTGGCATTTTCTTTTATGAAAACGTAATTTCCTTCTCTTACATGTATCTGCAGCTTTGTCAGGCTTCATTCATAGTTCTTTGAAGTTATTTCTTTGTATTGAGGCATTGTCGGTTGAACTATTGACATTGATTTTAGTGCAGATCAAATCTGACACAAGGTGTATTTTGCGAAATATAGGTCATCGTTTTCAGTCAACGAAACGTTGCAATAACGATGCAAAAACACCAAAATACATGCAAAACGGTAGTTTTACTTTAATCAACAGTGTCTTCCTTAAAGTTTATCTACGCCAAACCGAATCGTGACTTCAAAGGGGCGTTCTTTAGAGTGATAATTATTTTGCATGGATAATTCTTAAAATCTTGGAGCCGCATATCTAAAATAATGGGGGGCGTGAGCTAGTCAAGCATTTGATAAGCATGGCTGCCGTCCAGGGGTAGTAACGATAGTATTGCCCTAATATTTCCTTCATCTCAGATCGATTTTTGACGTATAAAGTCAAATGGATTGCACATCGTACAGTAAATCGTCCAAGTTTGACTGCGGACAGTCCATCTCATATGTTTCTTGTAAAGAACATGGTTCCTTCAATTGTTTATCAAGAACGTATGGTCAATATTTCACCATGAATCCACAATCTGTATGAGGAAATTATATATCCTGTACCTTCAGTTAGAGTTCAAATTCATATCACAAAAGAATCCCTTACTCAGCCAAAGGCCCTTTTTTATATCGTGTCATTTGTATTCGTATTGCATCTTAGTCTTTCTCCGTATATTTGACAAAAGGAAATTAGCGACAAAGGCATACTAGATGTATACTCGATTGATTCAAACACCACGTAACTTCATCCTGTTTAAAGCTATATCTACAGGGGTTTCGAATAAAGCAGTGATATCTGTACGTTGAATCAGGTTTTTGATAATTGTCAAACGATCTTCGAGTAAACATTCACCGGACAATAACTCTTTACCGATTGACCCGTCGAAGATATATTTGTGCAGAGATCTGGTGAAATAGGGAATTGTGACCATACGAGTATTGATCCAGCAGCATCGTACCTAAGCGGGACCCTGGACTTCAACATACTTTTCTCAAGCGAGTGCTTTCTGAGAAAATTTAATTAAAGGACCTCTAGATAGATCTACAATCTAATCGCACCAAATTTCCTTATTTCTTCAAGGTTCAAACATTTCAATGGGCATTCCCAAATTCACGTAAGATGCAAACGATAATTTAAAAGTGAACGAAATTTTCATAATTTGGCCTCTCTGGAGAGAAAATGTTGTGGGAAATGTAAAAAAAAATAGCAAGATATAAGCAACTTGTGTACCAAGCGATTCTGTGTCTTCCACGATGTTTTCCAGAGCATTAATCCTTTGTCTTACAGCGTCAAAGGAACTTGACCAAATCTGCTTGGCTTCAAGATTACAAAATTCCTGACGCGCGTTCTTTAGAGCTAGACTTTTAAATATATCTTAAGATGTTTTTGATACAGCGTCTTTGAGACCGAGATAATAAGCGAGGTGTTCCGAATGTTCTATACTTCATACAAATGACGTCATCATGACGTCATTTGTATAAAGTATGGATCATTCGGAACTCCAAGGTTTATGTTTCATTCAGCATTCGGAACAACTCGGTCAATTCTCTCCCATATAGATTCTACAGAATTAACCGATGGGTTCCGAAGGAAGTAAAGAACAATGGCGGCTCGCAGTGATCGTCTTAAAAATCTTGCTCAAATGAGCGCTTTATCCTAAAACATCTTAAGAAATCTCAAGATATCTCAAGAAATCTCATTCTAAAGAACGCGGCTCTGGTTACACCTCTTTCCAGTATGATCATGATTGTTACTGCTTCTGAATTAGGGCTGCAAGTCAAGAAGAAGATATACATGTGTGGTAAAATAGTGCAGCTTGTATTTTGAACAGAATATGTGTGTTAGACTTGATTCGTGTTGATCATCAATTTCTATAAAGGCCTTTTACCATTAGTCCCTGAGCCAGAAACATGTTTGCTCCCCCCCAGGGGGAATTTTGTAGACATAGTTTTTCATAAAGTACAATATCTTAGAAACATTTTGAGCATTGTTTGCACTCTGGCCGTTGGGGCTTTTGGCTGTAACCCTTATCTAAAACCCTTAACCCTATCATTTTTTCCATTCAAATTTACAATACTTATTTGGTCATATTTTCATTGAATATTGCCCTACAGATGTCTAAATGGTATCAAATGAAAGCTTATGACTTGCTCTTTCATTTGTAGTTATTTTATGCAAATTAGCTCATTTGCATATTCATGAATATTAATGATTTCCCTTAAAATTTCCATTTTTTGGCGAAAATTTGATAAATACTTTCTTAAAAAAGGCGTTTCTGTCCAAGGGGAATTTTGTAAACATGGTTTATCAGTAAGAACATTTTATGAGAAACATTTTGAGCCTTGTTTGCACTCTGGCGGTTTGGGTTTTTCGGCGTGACCCTTATCTAAACCCTTAACCCTACCAAATTGTTCATTCAGATTTTGAAAATGAATTTGGTCATATCTTGATTGAATATTTACACACAGATGTCAGAATGGTATCAAATGAAAGCTTATGACTTGCTCTTTCATTTTAAGATATGTTATGCAAATTAGCTCATTTGCATATTCATGAATATTAATTATTTTTCCTAAAATTGCAATTTTCTACCAATATCTGGTAAATACTTTCCAAAACAAGACATTTTTGTGCAGGGGAATTGTGTAAACATAATTAATCTTAAAGAAAATCATACATGAAACATTTTGAGAGATATTTGCACTTCAGCTGTTGGGGCATTTGGCCAAAACCCTTACCTAAACCCTTAACCCTATAAAATTGTCCAGTCATTTCAAAACGTTTTTATCATATCTTGGTTGAATATTGACCTACAGATGTAATAATGGTATCAAATGAAAGCTTATGACTGTCCCAATAATTTGCCATAAATTTTATGCAAATTATCTCATTTGCATATTCATGAATATTAATGACATTTCTTAAAACTGTGGCCTTTTTAGCGGGTATTTGGAAAATACTTTCAAAAACATTGTGTTTCTACTCAAGGGGAATCATGTAAACATAATTTATCTTAAAGAACATTTTATTAGAAAAATTTTGAGCAATGTTTGCAATCTGGCGGTTGGGGCTTTTGGCCGTGACCCTTATCTAAACCCTTAACCCCATCAAATTTTTCATTTGAATTTTCAAAACCTGCTTGGTCATAGCTTGATTGAATATTGACCTACAGATGTAAGAATGGTATCAAATGAAAGCTAATGACTTTTTCTTTAATTTGCAGTTATTTTATGCAAATTGGCTCATTTGCATATGCATGTATATTAATGATTTGTCTACAATTTGTGATTGTTTTCAAGTTAAATACCTACCAAAAGGTGGGATTTTTATCTTTCTCGTGAGTTTTTAACCATCTGATATCCATGTTCACTCTTTTAACAACATCTAAGCCTTGTTTGAGATGTATTTGATGTTTTGTTTGGAAGTAACTGCGATTTTAAAGTGTGCAACCCATCATATTTTGTTCCTATAAATCTTTTTATCAATGTATGTATTTAGTTTCCATTTGATTTTTTTTAAAATCGTTATTGTTTAAGTGCAAATAAGTTTAATTGATTCCATGTATTGTACTGGTGTTCTTGCTTATATCTAGTTAAGTTGACAAAATGATATCCTTTGATGAATCCAAAATTGCCGCAAAGTAGGACTTTGAACATTAACATTTTATTAAATGCCATTATGATGATACAAAAGGTGTCTAACCTGCGGGACTTTATTCTAATACACATATAAAATTAATCATTTCAATTATTTTTGTAATTTTTATGGCTGAATAGAGATCCTGGAATGTATACAAATTGCATACATATAGCAGAATAACATGGTTAAGCTATTGTCAAGCTCCATTTTTTGCCATTAGCATTAAGAAAACAGCATGATTTTGTTCCATCTGGAGAGCCCTTCCTTGTGTATTCCTCATAGCCAAGTCAATTTGTTGGCCTTAAGTGTATTTGATATGTGGCTGACAGATCAAGGACACTGGTGTTACCATTCCTTTATGCTCTATCGAGGTATTTTAACTTCAGATAATTTAAGCTTGGGGTACCATATGTAAAGCCTACGTATCAGATGCGTAAATCAAGAAATGTACTCGCTGTATGTATGTTGCTAGAGTACAGACAATAAACGATTGCGATCAAAAGATTATTGCAGTCATTTACGATGCATTTATTTGTCTGTATCAGATCAGAACAGATGTGAACTGTGAACTGATCCATACTACCGACAGCCCATGCTGAATGTACATTAAAATTCTTCCGACCTTATAAATATGTCTTATATGTGCTTTCAGCATAGTATATAACCTCACAATGGATTGAAAATAAATAGTTCCCTTGCGATACATATACAATATCTTTCAATATGGCATATGTTTTCAAGGATGGCATTCGATAGCCATAGATATCTTCAGTTCAATACTTTTCTGATATTTAAATGCTAAAACTAAAACCTGGTTTAGATCAGCATATGAAATCCCATACTAAGACACTTACTGTTTGCACTGTTCTAGGACAATTTGACCAAAAATGATTAACATCACACTTGGTGTCAATCTTGGAATTACTTACACTCTGGGAGTTTGGCTAGGTTATCATAATGGAAACCGACATAGATCAACACTAGAATGTCTATTTAATGCAAAGAATCATCAATATTTATTGTACTAAACATAACAGGGCTACTATGTACTTAACATTACAGGGTTACTATATAACATATACATGTACGTTAGCACTGTCAAATGGAATACATTTATGGATTTTCCACAATGAATGTGGTTTTATCCCAAACTTTTAAAGAACCAATAATATTCATGAATAAGCAAATGAGCAAATTGCCAATATACAAGCAATTCACTAGATTTTATTTGATACCATTATGACGTTTGAATGTCAATTTTTGATCAAGATATGACCAAAACATATTGGAAATTTTAATGGACAATTTGATAGGGTTAAGGGTTTAGATAAGGGGTTTTGCCAAAAGCTCCTACTACCACAGTGCAAACATCACTTATAATGTTATTTTTATAATGTTCTTTAAGATATATCATGTTTGCATAATTCCCCCTGAACAGAAACGCCTTGTTTCTGAAAGTATTTAACACGTTTTCGTTGAAAAATCACAATTTTAAGGAAAATCATTAATTCTTATGAATATGCAAATGAACTAATTTGCATAAGAAATAATAGCACATGAAAGAGTCATCCACAAGCTTTCATTTGATACCGTAGTGACATCTGTTAGTAACTGTTCAATCAGGATATGACCAAAAACGTTTTGAAAATTCAAATAAAAATTTGATGGGGGTTAAGGGTTTAGATAAGGGTCACGGCCAAAAGCCCCAACCGCCAGATTGCAAACATTGCTCAAAATTTTTCTAATGAAATGTTCTTTAAGATAAACTATGTTTACATGATTCCACTTGAGTAGAAACACAGTGTTTTTGAAAGTATTTTCCAAATACCCGCTAAAAAGGTCCCAGTTTTAAGTACTGTCATTAATATTCATGAATATGCAAATGAGATAATTTGCATAAAATTTATGGCAAATTATTGGGACAGTCATAAGCTTTCATTTGATACCATTCTTACATCTGTAGGTCAATATTCAACCAAGATATGATAAAACACATTTTGAAATGACTGAACAATTTTATAGGGTTAAGGGTTTAGGTAAGGGTTTTGGCCAAATGACCCAACAGCTGAAGTGCAAACATCGCTCAAAATGTTTCATATATGATTAACTTTAAGATTAATTATGTTTACACAATTCCCCTGCACAAAAGTGTCTTGTTTTGGAAAGTATTTACCAGATATTGGTCGAAAATTGCAATTTTAGGAAAAATAATTAATATTCATGAATATGCAAATGAGCTAATTTGCATAACATATCTTAAAATGAAAGAGCAAGTCATAAGCTTTCATTTGATACCATTCTGACATTTGTGTGTAAATATTCAACCAAGATATGACCAAATTCATTTTCAAAATCTGAATGAACCATTTGGTAGGGTTAAGGGTTTAGATAAGGGTCATGCCAAAAAGCCCCAACCGCCAGAGTGCAAACAAGGCTCAAAATGTTTCTCATAAAATGTTCTTACTGATAAACCATGTTTACAAAATTCCCCCTGGACAGAAACACCTGGTTTTTGAAATTATTAACAAAATTTTAATCAAAAATTGACAATTTTAAGGAAAATCATTAATATTCATGAATATGCAAATGAACTAATTTGCATAAAATAACTACAAATGAAGGAGCAAGTCATAAGCTTTCATTTGATACCATATTGACATATGTAGGCCAAAATTCAATGAAGATATGACCAAATAAATGTTTGTATATTTGAATAAAAAAATTAAAAGGGTTAAGGGTTTTAGATAAGGGTTACAGCCAAAAGCCCCAACGGCCAGAGTGCAAACAACGCTCATCTTGTAGCATTTGTTATAAGCTTTCAGAAAATCATACCCTTCAAAATTCCCCCTGGGGGGGGGGGGGAGCAGGGGTTATTGGTGGCTCAAGGTCTACATATCCTATCATTCTTTTTCTTTATTTTGATTGCCTCTAGTTGTGAAAATAATGTTGGCAACACTCGCCTTTACGAATTTGGCAAAGGGCGAAGACCAACTCATCACAACAAAATGACGTGTGGTGCGTTTAAACGGATAACCTATATCCGTAGTTTCGGTAATCCGAAAGTCAAGATATAGGGTAACTTTAACTCAATAATCTTGTGGTCCTTTGTTAAGAAGGCAGTGACCATACTCTATTCTCTGAAGACAATTTATAAAATACGCGGATTATTCACGCTACTGTGCGAGTGAATGGAACTCGCTTATAGGGAACCATTGTACGGTAAACAACGCTCACAGCTCAATCTATTTAACCCTTTCACAAACAAAACCTTGTTTTCACGTTCCTAATAAAAATGCTGGGGAAAACATTGAGGCAAAAGACGAAAATGCTGATTATTAAGAAGAAATTGTTGATGTACAGCACTTTCTCTCTTTTTTTGCCTCAATATACCTTCCATGCTATATTGTACAAAAAGCCCATCTTTTTCAACATCAATTTTGCAGTTTGCAGTAGCTTTCAGATATCACAGCCCTCAAAGTTTGTTATCTGGGAAGGGTTAAATCTTTCGCCAATAAGTAGTCATACGTCTCAACTTTTATATAAAGAAATTTGAAATAATGATAGAGAGAGGACAGTCTTTGTCTCTCTACTATGCTTTTCGTGTTAGGCCTATATAAAATACTGGTTTCTAAATCTGTTTAACATTAATTTTCAGTCAGTATATTTCTTGACCTTTCTAAGAATTACGGGTTTGGTAAAGCGTCCATTTAATATAATTCATACGTATGTTCTATATAGTAAATTGGCTGGTGAACTTCGGTGAGCATTTCAGAGAGTTCACGTGAGGGACCTCTAAGGCCAAACCTTGATCGCGATGTCATCAGTGCGCCATTTAACTGTATTTTGCTTTTGAGGATACAATTGTAGACCGGTCCGAATTAAAATATATCGCAACTTTGTTTGTGGAATCTGTATATTATATCATGGAAAGCATGGAAAGCATGTGGAGAAAAGGACAACTTGCTGATTATCACCAATTTCTTCTTTTCTCTCTATGCCTTCGCAAAAACTCATTTTAAACAGGAAAGTGGAGGCCATAAGAACCTCTTCTTCGGAAAAGTTCAAACCGTCTTCCCCTTTGTGAAAGGAATTGATACTCTGATAATCAAGTTTTTACTTAAGTTTATCTTTTTTACTGTGTTTAATGTTAATGTTTTTTATGTTTCAATTGTCCTGTTCCGACACCATTTACACTAGAATGGCTAAAATGTGCCACGTTAGATCTCCTTCCTATTAAGAACGGTTATAAAAGCTTAAAATATCCCGACAATAAACTTCGATCGGAGAGACAAAACTTAAAACAAACTGATAAACGGCTTGGTAATTATTCAGACAAACTAGAAGTTGATTGTCTTTAAAAGTGCACGACCAGACCAGCTAAAAACGACCTTAGGAATGTTAAAAAATATCCACTCATGCAAGCCTGTACGGATAACAAAATGATTTTCAATTCCAGAGTGTTTTACACTTTTTCATATATTCTTAATAAATCGAAGTTCGGTATCAGGTTAGCCCGGTGATTTTGATTGGGTGTGATCTTTGTATAATTATATTTTAGATTGGCGGACAATCCATCTTTGATACATATAACGTCGGTGGGAAGTCAAAACCTCGTAACTCCAGCTTATTCAAGCTGTAGTTACGAGGTTTCGACTCCCCACCAACGATAATTTGTTGAATAACGTCATATACTAGCACATCAGACATCATAATGTAATACAAATTCGTGTTGAATAGTTAGACCAACAAAATTAAAATGAATGTATATTCATACTTGACAATAAGGCACCAAAGTGGCTTTTAACTTAGCACACGAATATATAAAGAATACAAGGAAATATAACTGATATAGACTGTATTTCAGGAGACGCCTCAATCGTTAAAGTTAACTAAAAAGTAAAACTGCACCTGGTCAACAAAATCACATAATACAAGAATACATTATACATTAATCTTTCATAACTATTCTGGTAAACAATTGCATTGAAAATGTTAGAGGCAGAATGTTGTTTTGCAGCAGATCAAACGCCCTTCTTGGGGTAGAAATACTTACATTTGGTTTCGAGATTCAACATTTAGCTCAGTACAAAAAATGCCCCCAAAACTGATTGAGTTCTCGGAAATACAAAAAGCTAGGATTTCTCTATAATTAAGCTAATACCAGTTTGATTGTGTTTTACTACGCTGTTCCACTTTTTTCAGCGGTTCATTTTGGCTCGAATCGGAACAATTGCGTTTTCGTTGTGATTGCAATTACCAGGAAAACCGTAGTTTTATTGTGGTTATTTTATTGCTGTGTTTTAACTTCACAGGAAAGCCGACAGACGCTTAAACACGACTGTCCCTACTAAATTGCCTCGTAATTGTGAAACGAAACATTATGAAGACAACTAATTCTAGAGTCTTCTTGCTTGTTTGTTTTTCATAGCTGGACGTGGTAGATTTTTTTTTAAAATCATGTGATATCAAGGTTATTGACGATCAACCAAAATTTCGGTTGACCGTCAATGACCTTTTTATCACATGAGTTTGAAAAAAATAAACTACGACCATATAACGCCTGACGTCTGTCCTCCTTTAAAGCGATTTCAAATCGGTCTAATATCAACAACTTCCGTAAAGTCACGTGATTATGCACAGTTAGGTTGGTATGTCAAAAATATAAAGGCTTAAATTAGATGCCGTGATAACTTTATGTCCATTATTGCTAAAAAGCCATAGTCTATTTGTATCCCACCAGATTCAACGAATTAAATGATATTTTACGCGGCCGGGGATCATGTGTCACTGCGTTTTCGATGTCTATCAACAAGTACGTTAATATCCGACCGATTTGAAAGAGATACGAAGCAGAGTATGTGGGAAATCCTTTAAAAACAAATCATTCTTCTGGAATTATTGTTGTGTCTGATAGTCCCAAAAGTGAAGCATGATCTACCTCCACAGGTTTAAAGAATCGTATACAATGATTTGTATATCTATTTTGGCCTGCCAATAATGTTGACTTATTATCCACAGTATAGATGACGATGAATGATCCAGCAGGCCATCCCTAGCTAATAGCTAGAAATGTTCTGCCAGGTCATTTATCGTGAGCTTCACCAATAATTCGATAGCTAATTGCCAGGCATAATCTAGACATAATCTAGACCTGTCATTCTCAAGTGTCGAATAACCATTGACCTATCCAAAACACGGTCTTGAATACAATGAACATACAATACAACAACACCAGCTTGTGCATTGTTCTTATATTGAAGAACATGCCGGCTATTCACGAGACAATCGACAGACAAAGCTGGCTCAATTCTCCATAAACAAACCTCGTCAGAAATCCATTTGCTTTCTATTGTAATGGGTAATGGACTGCAATATAATCGCCAGTCATACATATCTGGACTTATAGGTTTTCATTTAAGCCTTGCATGCTGAAACACAATATACGAGATGGTATCACTTACTTTCATTATGTCTATCTTTCGAAAAAGCAAACCATAAGCAAACCATAAAACACAATTTTCTATAGACTCAATTACACGGCAACTGTACGGTCCCGTCAGGACAAAAAATAAAAAAATAAAAGAAATTCATTTAAAAATGAACCGGGATAAGAAACATGGAATGATCATAAATGTAGATGGTGTTGTCTATTTATATTTGGATTATCCAAGTTTAGTAAGTCTGTCGACACAACTATTTTAGCTTCAGTTTTCTCCATTCGGAAGACAAATACTTTGGAGCCGGGATCTGGATAAATGTCCCTAAGACATGGATCTAGATCAGCCTGCGTAGACACACATTCTGGTCTAGATTTTGGTCTAGATCCGCATTGTTCTCCAGTTTGACCAATAGGAACTGTAATTTAAGCAGAATGGATCTTCATTAGACTACATGTATATACATGCTGGATAACCAGCGGTTGATTTGGAAACAGGATTGTCCATAATACAACACGGGCTATTTTCCAGACTCTGGCCATTGTATATGTGACAGATCACGCTAAAATGGACCTTATGGGAAACCCATGGGAAGCCCATAAAACCAAATTTGGAGAAACGGACCAAACTCGGCATAGGGCATCTGATGTAGTACTTGGAAAATGAACATACACCAACATATGGGAAATCTTCTACATTCAAAGCATGAGAGTGAATAGTTTCGATCCTAGTCAGGCTGTGTAGACTGCAGTACATTTTTCCCCTTTTAATTGGTAAACCATTATTTTTTTACCATCTCTGAATTTAGATAATCCTACAATTTGACGTTTGTGAAAGGGTTAAACCGTGTGTTATTTCTAATTCAGCCTTCTGCGTCTAGACGTTGAAAACTAAGCTTATTAATATCAACATTTTAGACCAAGTTAAAGTGATTTGTAAATTAGATTTGAACTTTTATTATCCCAGTTATGACTGGTGCTCTTAAGCAAATTAAGTTTCGTAAGATTTTCCCAATTTTCTAGGATAGTAGAAACGTATTGTGTGAGACAGTTTAGTGCCAAAAATGTCAAAACATAACAAAATAGGACTTAAAGTAAGCTTTATTCACTTTTTCAGAATACAAGCATTTCAATACATTAAATCGAAGCCTTTCAGCGAAAACCTCGTAACTACAGCTTCCTTTATGCTGCAGTTACGACGTTTTCGTTAAAAAGCGACGAAATTTTAAATTCGCAGAATCCACGAGAGAAGTAAAACTAGGTCAAAATCAGCAGCCCAGAACTATTTTCACAACATATCGCTTCTTTTCAACGATAACCTCGTAACTGCATCTTAAACCAAGCTACAGTTACGATGTTTCCGTTGAGAAGCAGCGATATGCGATGACGTCACGGTAGAGAGACGTCCGGAACCGCACAATTGTATGGTACAGGGCAAACATGAAATGTTATAAAATTAGTATTCACAACTTTGTTTCTTTATGTTCCAGAACTACGCATGTGCTGACTGACCCTTTTATCGTTTTGGTGCTTAAAGTATGACACAAGGGTCGTATAAGAGACATAAAAGAATGAAACAAAAAAAAAATACTATTAAAAATAATGATAATAGTGAGAAATGCGTGTGTTCTTATTATGTTTTTACTAACCCTTTATCGTTTAAATGTCTCGTTTAGCTTCTCTCTTAACTATTGCATTTCTATCTTTGACAATTTGATGCAAAGGTGATCAGGACATACACTTTTTATATTGTTATTTAAGAAGAAAACAGGACCATGAATGTGCCATCTGCATTCTAGACCTATTTTTCAATACGATATATGTTTCGGGTTTGCTTATAAACGACCCTGATATTTTGTGTTTTATTGTAATATTGACATTAAGACCAACATGGATCCACATTGGACTGTACATTCGCGCAATCAGACCAAGACCCCCCATTTAATTCACTTGCCTTTAATCTTTTATTGCAAACTGACTCTTTTTGACTCCCCAAAAGAAATGAGCTTAGGAAAACATTGTGGAAAATGAAGAAATTGCTTGTCACAAGCAATTTCTTCATTTCCCACATTTTTTTCTATTCCAATAGGCGTAAAATTTCAAAACCCCGTGACACTGAAAATGTCGTCTGCAAGTTATTTGAATTCGGGCAAGCTAAAAAATGTGTTGTTTGGTAATCGGTATATCGAATTCGTCACTTTTTGCTTGTACTATTTTGCGATGGGCCGACACAAAGTTTGAAACTCCGTTAAAGATTTTAGGTAGAAACGTCGTCATTCATCATAATAATAAGATTTAAAATCCCTACTGTTCTTCCGCGTCTCAAATATGTGGGAGAATTACAGCATATTTCAGACCACGTGTGTCTATTGGATTTTGTTTTTTAAAACTTCAATACCTAAATATAGTCTAAGTATGGATGATATAGCATTCCAACGATAATGTGATGTTTACAAACAAAGCTATAAATAGAATGAACACGGCCTACAGGTAAGAAAGACTTGTTATATACGATTAAAATGTTATATTTTACGCTGATTTAAGTAGACATACTCGATAGCTCAGTGGATAGAGCACCGGCGCTTCGTCCATTTTCTTTTAGCAAACGTGGGTTCGAATCTCATATAGAACGATGGGTAATTGTATTTTATTTTACAAATATATTTTGTTTTATCATTTTAGAAAAAAAAGATGAGAAGAAAGCAGACTCTTTATGATTTTTATACAGATTTATAAGATAATATCGGAAAATCACATACATAATGTGCTATATAGTGGGTTTCTGGCCTAAGACAACATTCAAGTCATGAAACATGAAAGATTCGTTTGGCAATGGTTTATATTGAAAATAAAGAATACATCTATTTACAAATGTGAAAGGAACAAAAACAAAAAAAAGTAAAACGCAAATAAGGGGAAAAATACACGGCTGTGTGTGGAATCGAACCCACACAGTTAAAAAGTACTCCTTTGATAAGGTCAAGCGCCAACTGTTTAACCATTAGACCACAAACACAGGTATTTTCAGATAGTCATACTTATATATAATCATTGTTTTCATTGCGATAATTGCGATAATTGTGTTTTGATCTGTGTAACATTTCATAATCAAATGGGTATGGTCTATATTTTTGGCGGGAATCTGATTATCGTTGGAGGACTATATTTATCAACCTGCATCATTCCATGTAAACCTTTCAAACTGCACACAATCTGCAAAAAAATTATAATTATAATAACTTTAGATATATTAACGAAGAATTACTTTTTCAGACTTTTAAGAGCTTTTTAAAGGATAATCCACACTTAGCAATTCTCTGGCATTTTCCAAATCGGTCATGTATTAACAGTTATTATTGCCTAAAATGTGTGTTTTCAGTCTGTAATTGGCATTGTATAACCAGCAGAAAGCGGGCGGATATCCAGAGAAATCGTGCATTAATCGGCAGATTCACGTGGGATATCGGACCAGTTTTGCACTCAAATATCCTCGATCGGGGATTTGTTGTGAGTGCTTCAGAAAATTGAAAATAAAGCCGAAATTTTGTCATTTCCCTTTTCCGCGATGTAAATTCTTGTAAGACCCCATTTCCAGTTTACATCCCAATAAATAAACCAGGTCTCCCAGTGTAACTAACCATATCTGATGACGTAATAATTATAGTGACGTAGGTTTAATTCTTGGAATCAAAAAGTAAACAAACGGGCAGCTGACAGATTTTAAACTAAAAGTGTATTTCGTGGACATGGAAGGATAGAAATTAGAATTGAGTGGTTGTGGTCTAGGTCAAATGTGGTGGTAAGCCTATGTATTTCTTGTTCTTCTTTTAATTACTGCAATTTTTCCTTTACAACTTTGTTTTTATTGAAATGAACGAATGTCTGAAACGAACCAAACGGTCCAGAGATCTACCTTGGAAATTCCGGCCTTTTAATTTATTACTCGCACTGAAATGAACGTTAGGATAACCGGATCATGTTTCCAAAAGAAAACTAAGTCGAATATTGTTAGGATTTCGCCAACCCAAATGAAGATTATGTCAGTAAAAATGCGATGAAACTTGACTACAGCTACACGATGAAAATCTAACGGCCCGTCTAGTGGATATCGCACTTACTCGATATATGTCGAGTCGAATGCCGGAAAACTCTGGTATCTGCCGGTGTAAATGTGGCTAAATTTTCACTAAGTTTTTTAGTTATTCGTCTTATTTTATTACATTTCTTTGCAAATTATTCATATTTTATGCAATAATAGCGTCAATTCACGTTTTTTCGGTCGTTAACATTCTCAGAGGCCCACAAAATGGGTTATCGCCTTCGACCTCCGGTCTCAGGCGATAACGCATTTTTTGGGCCTCTGAGAATGTTAACGACCTCAAAAACGTGAATTAACCCTATATTGTAAAAGAAATCGAACATGTATCACGTAATTTCCCGCCGTGTTTCTATTGGATTCTTTATGGTATGTAGCGACAGTAAACGCTCAGCAGACTGCAAAAAGTTTATGCATAAAGTACTATTTCGACAATCGGATAGATCCCACCCTTGTATAGACCATCGTTCAAGTTTTTTTGCCTATGCCTTTGTTTATGTAAATAAAGATAGGCCCCTACTTTAAGAGGGAATGCTCCAATTTTTCGGAACACTCGGTCATTACTGTAGTAAATTAAATGTTTCGTACCAACATGTTTCGCTACCATACTTTCAATAATATAACACATCATTACAATTTACCATTTTCGACGGTAAAAGTGTATTTACTATGCGAAACCGATTTCCCTAAGATAGAAATCGATTATTTAGTGCAAGACAGTCGTAAGTGTGTATGCAGTTACCACTTTTTTGCGTCATTTTATTCATGTGTAGCTGATAAAAATTGCTGTAATTCACTAATAAGTGCGCTGACCTATATATTTTCTTTTTTTAATTATTACCAGGACATGTTGCTTAATACAATGAGGGAGTTTTATCAATCAACATGTATTTCATATTGCACATCGCTTGTATTAATCCGAGTCTTCTCTGATGTAAATACGCTCTTTGATATTTTGATTTTTCGCTATTTACATCAGAGAGCGTTGCTCTTTGAAAAAAATCAAGAAGTTCGCAACAAATTGTTGCGCATCGTTCACCGTCCGATCTTAAACGCTATCGTTAAAACCCCTGATGATATCGATAAATGAACCATTGTTATGGCTGCTGAAAAAATTACGACCAAAAAGTATTTCTAAAAGGTTAATAGGCAATGTTTTGCAACAACCCTCACCTGAGCAGCCTTTGTTTACCTTGACCTTCCATTCAAAACCAAAGGTTATACTCATCCAGCAGGCCGATTTGAAATGAAATTTTTGGTCAGGTATGACAAAAAATGATTTATTGATCTATACCCTACAGTGTTTTACCGAGTGATTCGTTATGATACACAAAAACAAAGTTTCAAGTTACTTGTAACGTTACCGAACTTTCCGCTGTTTTCAAAGAGCAACGCTCTCTGATGTAAATAGCAAAAAATCAAAATATCAAAGAGCGTATTTACATCAGAGAAGACTCGGATTACGCTTGTATCGGCTTGCTTGAGACTATTCAAAAGTGTAACCTCAGAATAGAATAATCGGGACGTTAATTTCATTTGCATTAGAATCATTTCAGTCAGGGTTACATTGAGCCCCACTACGTTCGCACACGGATCACACGTTACAATAATGTATGTACAACTCCAAAACGTCTCTGTTACGATATTTTGGAAATGCAACAAATTAGGGCAAAAACCTGGGATGGGATCATTCGGATTCGATGTTGGTACGTGTAATTCTCGAAATTAGATTAAGCTAGGAACCCGATAATTGGACTTTGATAACACTTGGATGGGGATTTCCCTATACTGATGATTCTGGAAATTAACCCTTATATAGGCATTAACCCTTCCCGAAGCAACATGTGGTTTTTACATGACAAGTAAACAAACTTTTCATAGAAAACTTTGAGAGAAAAGAAGAAATTGATGATAATCAGCAATTTCTGCTTTTCCCTCATCTTTTTTATCCAATCATTATTTTGTGATAATATTTTGTGATGAATTATCTTCTCATCTGCAAAATGCTTTCAGTTAGATTAGTAAAGAATTCTATGTTTTGGAAAGATTTAAGAAGAGATTCCTGTATTTACACAAGTTGAATGTTTCTTACGTTTGTAGATCTACTGTTAATGTTTGCGATCTATGGTTGGGGAACATTGTTCGGTAGTATTCGTAATAATACATTACATATTATCAATAATTATAAACAATTAGAAGGTGGATTGAAGTAAACACGTCATGGATTAGAGGGATTTAAAATCAACTGAGATGAAAAGTAATAGACGGCAACGAAAATTCAGGCCCGTAGGAACAGGGGGTTGGGGCTGGGGGTGTGGGGGTGTTCTAAGCCCCACAATGTTGGTCAAAAATGCCAAATTTTATTAATTTTACACTGAAATTTTGGGAAAATCCAAATTAGTCCCCCCACCCCCAATATTCAGGACAATGGTTTTAGTAACCCCCCCCATATGAAATTGCTTCCTACGGGCCTGAAATTTGTGTTGGTTGTCAAAAACTGTATCAGCTGATTTTCTTAAAAAGAAATCCATTGCATTCAGCATTGTCTCGTCTTCTCTGCTTTCAATCTTTTTGACATGATAATTGAAAAAAATAACGTAAATGTGTCACGTGATTATCTGCCTATTCTTTTTACTGTATGGTGTATCGTTTGGACGTGTGTGATTAAATGTCTTAGATGGATAGAAATAGGGTTCATTGTTCAGGTAATTATTTCTTGTGGCAAGTCAGTCAACCCTCGGGTTATAATTAGAATGGAACTTCTCTGAGAATTCAAGATACAGCCGGAAATCACGTGACACAACAATTGCAGAAAATCTCCAATATTTATATTAATAATTGTCGAATTTTATATCGGTTTCAAGCAGAGAATGCGAAAATACGGTAGAGATTAGATGGACGTGGAAGATCTTTTGAAAAATCAGCTGGTACACATGTTTGCTACTAACCAATATTATTTGTTTGTCCTCAGTAATCTTTTATCAGCTGATTTTAAGACGATCCTAGACATTGAGTAAATTATATGATAACCATCATTTTCTCCCTTTGTGTCAATACTTTCTGTGAAAGATCTATTCAAAGAGGCACTGCCCTAGTTTTTGCCGTTTGGAGAAGGACCTCCCCTCGAGTTTTAACCCTCCCAAACGGTAACCCTCCCAAGCGATAAAATTTTCAGGTGATCCACTTCAAAAACTGTTACACATGTCAAAATGGATGTTATTAAGGATAGGATTTGTGTAAAATATGGCACAGAAAATATTGAGACAAAAGAAGAAACTGCTGGTTATCAGCAGTTTCTTCTTTTGTTTCAATGTTTCCCAAGCCTTTTCTATTATGGACGTCAAAACCAGGTCTTGTTTGGGAAAGAGTTAAGAAGAATATAAAAGCTAATGCAGGAAAATGTCGCATACAACACATAGAGTGGATCAGTGCTAGTCCACATTCCCGTGTAAGGATATATTCCTAGCGTTGACGTGAATTAGCAGGAATTAACATGTCCCGTGTTACAATGTAGTATGAAATATGGGAGAATTCTGCTGTACGTGTGACATTGACCCTTGACCCTTTCCCAAACACAGCCTTGGTTTGACGTCGGATAATCAGCGTTTTCTCTTTTTGTCTAAATATTTTCGTCACAGACTGGAACATAATATTTATTGTTCCTAAAGTGTTGGTTTCCCAAACAGTAATTAGCTAAATACCACAAGCATATTTATTCCATTCCATCGCTATGTAAAGATTTACATTTAACTAAGGAGAAACGTTCACCAAGGATGAATATAGATATTTCCTACATAGTTTTACGCTGAATATGTATATCTGGCTTATTCAAAGAGATAAGCTGACCGATTTTGTAAATAAATAAGCCTTAAAAACTACTGGTACATGTATGTATGTACATCTAAGTAGCATCACCAATGGTACGTTTCGAAAATTTCTTTTTCATTTAAGTATAGTAAGAACACAATAACACGTTTTATCAATTATCTTTAATTTGGTCTAATTTACCCGCTCTCATTTTTATGAACTTTAAAGTAGCCTATTTACGAAATGGGGAAGTATATCTACTTCATTTTATTTAATTGAATTATCATTCAAACCATATTGCATAACTTGATTACGTCAGATATCGATAGAATATTCATTAGTATAATATGTTCTACTTTTCTTAATTCAATTTAGGTATTGTCTATGTGCAAGCAAAAGGTTAAACATGTATGTTCAATACACCGACTCCTATAAATAAAATCTTTTAAAAGATTCAAATCAAATTTAATTTCGAAATACGGCATTCCATTTAAAAATGCGCTCACCAGTGAAATAACAGACATATTTCACACACTGACGGAAATCGACGAAAAGCCAATAAGAAGGGGCCTGGTAAAAGGAAGGTTATCGTGTTTGAGATAGAATGGACAATGATCAGCCTGCGTGTACACGAAATCTGATCATAATTCATTCTTTTGTCTTAAACTCGTAGCCTCTTAATGACCTGAACCAATTGCAGGACTACAATATAAATCTTGGTGAGTCTATACTCAGATACGAACCGATCTGGATTTAGTGTTTTTTCCAGAGCCAAAAAAGGTTGTAAAATTCTCACTCAGGGTGTACAACGTTCGAACTGCATTATGGGTAATTTCGGCTCCGCTGTGGAGGAATTTAGTGAAAATTCTCTCGACTCAGGTAAGTGTTTATCAAATATTTCCGCCAATTCATGACCGATTTTGAAAAACTAACGTGGAGTGCCCCCGCCTTAACGAAAGCAATCATCGGATATTAATTTCACGCCCCTGTACACAGTATTAAAAAAGTTATTGAAGAACGAAAATTGGAAAAGGCGTTTTCTGATGGCACCACTGTGGAGTAATGTACAATGTTTTTGAAGAAAAGGGGCTAAAATACCCATGTCCGAGTACGAAAGCATGCTGTGTATTATCAGAAAGAGCCTAACTGCGGTCCGCCTGACCATAACCCTCAGAAATCTGATTGAAACCGTGAAATTTAAGCGATTTGCAAGATTGCTCCGCTGTGGAGGGTGCAAAAAAGGCTCCGCTGTGGAGTCAAAACAGGTTAAAAGACATGCATTGTTCTTAACCACCGATATGAAACGGATCGAACCATACAAATGCATCTGTGTATATCACCTTTGTATTATCTTACTTAGATCATGCCTATGTACGTAGTAAGACCGTAAAGTTATACATGGTGTCTCAAAAATGCTATCCATACTTCTAGTGCAACAACTCTAAGAATCCTATACCGATTTCCATGTTTTCATGTATGAATAAGTTAGTAGGGGAGACAGGGTCTATTTGTTACACGGGGCAAGTTGTTAAACATACAGTTTCACGACATTGACCGCACGCACAATGTTCTAACATTGATGATATAGTATCTTTTTTTAAAAATTTATTTTACTTTTATATCAACTTCTCAAAAGTCAACCATGGAGATTTAGATAAGAGTGCAAGTTAAAATTGAAAATCTGAAAAAAAAAACGTATGAAAGAAAATTTTCTTTGAAATTTCCATTTGACTCCGTTCACCCGGGTAGCTCATCCTATATTAGAAATGTGTTTTCACGGAAAAAATAGATGTTTTAATGGCTAGAGCTGGTACATCTATTGTAAAGTTTCTAATAAAGGCTATCATTCACTTATTAACTTAGCAATATAACACATGTTGCCACATGGGCTTGGACGCCCCCCCCCTCCTGGAAAAAATCCTTGAGCCGCCCTAGCTGCCCAAGTTCGTCAATATGACTGACTTCCGGATGCGGTATACCTGAAAATGTCTCGATCAACGAGATTGTAAATTAATATAAAATCTTTATGAGCTGCCTTAACCATTTCCTAAACAATCCATGGCTTTGCCTATCTTCAAAGGAGGAGACAAAAAACTTGCAGAAAATTACAGACCTATAAGCATCTGCTCTATCTGTTACAATATCATGCAGAAAATAATAAAAGAAAAAAAAAATATTGAACATATGGACACTAACAATTTGTTCTCGAAACACCAATATGGGTTCATGAATGGAAAATCTTGAACTCTTCTACTACTAGAATCAGTTGAAAATTGGACAGATGCCATAGACAGGGGAGAGGAAGTTAACATTACCTTTTTCGACTTCAAGAAAGCGTTTGATACCATCAACCATGAGAAGCTCATCCACAAATTGTACCAAATTGAAATACAAGGAAAAGTTTAAGACTGGTTCAAAAACTTTCTCAGTAACAGAAGTCAAAGAGTCGTGGTCAACGGTAAAAAGTCACTACCAGTAGATGTATTGAGTGGTGTTCCTCAAGGAAGTGTCTTGGGCCCAACATTATTTCTAATATACATAAACGACCTACCAGATATGGCGGAAACCATAGTAAAACTGTTTGCAGACGACACGAAAACTTTTAACTCCATAAAAACAGAAGACGGCCACCAGAGACTTCAAACAACTATCAATAACTTTTGTAAATGGTCAGACGATTGGGACCTAGAGTTCAATTAAAAAAAATGTAAGCACCTACACATCGCTAGAAAAAAGGAGTTCGGTAGCTACGAGATGAAACACAAAGCAAATAATATATCGGAAAGAAGAAAAAGATCTAGGCGTGATCATCGACTCAGAGGTCAAATTTGAAAGTCACATAAATGCCAAAATCAAACTTGCGAACAGAAATCTTGGAATCATCCACAGAACATTCACATACCTAGACAAAAAAAAACCCATAAACCTCTATAAAGCTATTGTAAGACCCCACTTGGAATATGCATCATCATCTTGGTTTCCACATCTGAAAAAAGCACCAAAAATCTATCGAAAATGTCCAGAGGAGAGCAACAAGGTTACTGAAAAACATTCAACACCTAATATAAAGTGAACGACTAAGACATCTGGGGCTGCCTACCCTTGAGTATAGACGACTTATAACTGACATGATATAAGTGTACAAGATCCTAAATAATTATGATAAAACATCATCATAAAATTTCCTAAAAGGCAATCTGTCAACAAGAACTAGAGGAAACTAAAAAAAACTATACAGACAGTATTCACGAACAGAGATAAGAAACCAAAGTTTTACATGCAGAATAGTTGACACGAGGAACTCATTAACGGATGAAGTGGTCAATTCCAAAAGTATAAATGCATTCAAAAGTAATTTAAACAAACATTGGCGCAACCACCCCGAAAGTTCAGTCCATCCTGTTTTATTAACGAAGAAAGAAGACAAAGAGATGGGCCACCACAAGCCTCATGCTTTCTTTCGCCCTCGGTACAGTAAGTTACAGTAAGCTTGGTGTTCCTAGTAGGAATATACTGCGAAAACATTGAGGGAAAAGAATAAATTGCTGATTATCATTTTCCCAAAATATCTTCTATGATGACTTGATGTAATATACACATTTCATTCTTATGATATCAGTTTTTTTGTCTGCAACTCTTTTTAAATTGATACAGTTTAAAATTGGGTCGTTCGGGAAAGTGTTAAAAACCAATTCATTTTAACGGAGAACCACTTAAGGACAGATCCTCCATTTATTTCCCACGGTAAGATTTTTTTTATTTTTTCTGTACTGATATTTAAATATATGAGAAGTAAAAAAAATGACTTAAAAACTATAGGTCACCAAGCGAATTAAAAAGTTATTGAATTTTAAGGGAGACTACTCTTGTCTAAAATTGCAAAAATGAGGTGTTACTTAAATACCCACAAAAAGATGTTCGAAATGACTAGGATTACATAAATAAGTCTTCATTGTGTTCAATATGTTTTATTCTGTCTAAATGAGTATCAATTTGGGAAAATTTAGTGATGATTTTGAAATTTTTAGTAAAACATTCTTTCAAAAGTAGCTGAAATTGCTCTTTTTTCGCAACGTTTCCGATAATAAAAAATATTCCAGCGGTAATTTTTTTTTTCTTTTTTGGTATAGACATAGTGCTTGGTCATACCTACAAAAACAAAAAAAGAAAAATATATCAAACCAAGCGTTTTTCTTAGTTATAAGTAAAATTTGGTTTACTTTTTACAACTCTGTCCGAAAATGTTTCACTACTTTTATCCATTTTCTTCCTTATTACAGGCTTTAGATAATAAAACGTGTCATCTTTTGTGTCCATCTGAAGCGGACTATCTCATAAAGACACCACGTTGCTTTTGTTTCTCCGTTTCCTATCGCTAACGCCACAATTTGAACGCGTAACAGAAAGCGAAATGTACCATCCGGGCACTATTACACTTTAATTGACCAAACAGAGAAAATCGAAAAAACTGAAAAGGGTCTTTTCATTTATCAACCAAACATTAATTAAATATAAGAAATACATTTGCTGAAAAAAGGCCATTTACTGAAACAGCTTTATTTCGTTATTTAGGATATGCGCAGTAAGTTGCGCAGTAACAACTGGAGGATCTGTCCTTAAATTGTAGATTTACAGAGACGCATGAAAATCAACGGAAAATACCAAATGCGTATTAAAATCTTGTTATTGCGGGCATATAAAGTTATTCTAGATTATGAGTTAATTCAAAAGCGTTTTAAAAGTAAAGCATTAAAACAATAGGGCGTTAAATGTGTTATGTCAAATGTACATTTTACGGTCTTACTACGTACATAGGCATGATCTAAGTAAGATAATACAAAGGTGATATACAAAGATGCATTTGTATGGTTCGATCCGTTTCCTATCGGTGGCAAAGAACAATGCATGTCTTTTAACGTGTTTTGACTCCACAGCGGAGCCTTTTTTTGCACCCTCCACAGCGGAGCAATCTTGCAAATCGCGTAAATTTCGCGGTTTCAATCAGATTTCTGAGGGTTATGGTCAGGCGGACCGCAGTTAGGCTGGTTCTGAACACATAGCATGCTTTCATACTCGGACATGGGTATTTTAGCCCCCTTCTTCAAAAACATTGTACATTACTCCACAGCGGTGCCATCAGAAAACGCCTTTTCAAATTTTCGTTCTTCAATAACTTTTTTAATACTGTGTGCATGGACGTGAAATTAACATCCGATGATTGCTTTCGTTAAGGCGGGGGCACTCCACGTTAGTTTTTCAAAATCGGTCGTGAATTGGCGGAAATATTTGATAAACACTTACCTGAGTCGAGAGAATTTTCACTAAATTCCTCCACATCGGAGCCGAAATTACCCATAATGCAGTTCGAACGTTGTACACCCTGTCACTGTAGCTTCTCGTAAATCAATGTAAGCTTCAAAATTATCCCACAGCTTTACTTCTTCAAAATGGTCATCAAATGTAAGCATTTTAGTGCAGTTCATGTCAAAGACAGATGGATAATGCATCTTCATATTTGTATTGTAATACTTTTATCTCTGTTTACAAAAATAGGGAAAAGAAGGAATTGTCTTTCCCAGATGATTTCGCACATAATAGATTTCATAAACCCAATCCGTTTCGAATGTTCACCGATACTGGTAAAATTTACCACCAAAGCTTCCAATTATTCTGCAGAGAACCCTAGCATTCGAAGTGGTCTAATATTCCGTGGTCCCCCTTCTTGCACAAACGTTGATATGTGACCCGTTATGCTAAAAGGGACCTTATAGGGAGACAGAAAAAAATCGACCCTAGCCTGTCTGCGCAGTCCGCGCAGCCAGACTAGGGCCGATAATCCGCGCAGCCAGACTAGGGCCAATAATATCCATTAATATGATTTCCTAAAACTAGAATGTTTAACATAATTATCTTAACATGTGTTCTTTTTCCAATAAATGTCTTCTGGTTGAACTCTGCGACCCCCCCCCCCCCTTGGAAAAAAATCCTGGATCCGCCATTGCATATATAATTTTCAATCTGTACGAATTAAGAACACGTATCCCGATCAATATTTTCAGTTCTACAATAAATCCCCTTCTTAAATGATAACTAAAAAATTAAACTAATTCCATACCCAGCTCAATGTGCAAAAAATAAGCACTGCCTTTAAATGCCGACAGAAAATCCGAGAGGCTCATCGTTAATTGTTTTTGAATCCTGCCTATAGCCCCCTCTTTCAAAGATGAAAGAATGAATTAATTTTATTTTCTAATTTGTATATCTGATATATTTCTTAATTATTGGTTTGAGTGCAACATGAAAACGAAAGGAAAACAAAAACAAAAACATGACTTGGTACGTGCTGATAATTATTTCATTAAGGTAGATTTTTAATGCTTTAGTACCTTCCCAGCTTAACATACGTTACATATCCGAACCTATTCTGGCGACGTCGTAAACATTTAGCGGTGTAACGTTCAACGGCTGAATGTTTCCGACGTCGCCTGAATACCTCCCAGACCCATAGGAACAGGGGTTGGGGGCCCAAGTTGGCCAAAAATGCCGAATTTTCCTTATTACACACTGACAAATTTGGGAAAATTAAATTTAGCCCCCCCCCCCCCTAATATTCAGACACTGATGCTTTAGCCCCCCCCCCCCCTAATATGAAATTGCTTCCTACATGCCTTACTCCGACGTTGCACGAATCTATTTAGGGGTGGGCTAACTTAAATTACATGTCTAGGTTAATTCATATTACCCAATAGCAAAGGATCTTGAGCTTAAAATAGACTGGGTTTACCATTATATTTTTATAAAGCGTTGGTGTTATTATAAGAGCCCGTATCTACAGCTTGAGTCAAGCCGTGGTTAGGAGTTTTATAAAAACGCTTTCGTAAAAACTATTGCTTGTCCAAAATATCGTTACGATAAGCGGGATAAAATCGTTCCCTATTGGGAGTCATTGTTAAAAGAGGATTGGGAAAATGTCGTTCTGTTACATTTAACATCCCTCACATAATTACCCCATTACCAGACGACAAAATTTTAGGGTGATCCAAATTCAAAGATGACGCAGACGACAATTTCAAGTGAAAGAAATATTACATTTTTTGGTCTTTTTACCTAGAAAACATTGTGGGAAACGAAGAAATTGCTTGTCACAAGCAATTTCTTCATTTCCCACGATGTTTTCTACAGCCTTTTTCTTGTTGGGCGTCAAAAAGTGTCATTGTGTGTTAATGGGTTAAAGTCTACATTCTTATGTTAGTAGAATTGTTAACCCAGATTCTCGTTCAGCGATAAAACCACTTGATCTTAGAAGTTCGATACGTTTTCTTCATTAAATATTGATAGCTCAACTTTCGACATAATTATTCTTTCTGTGTAGGTTTTATGGACATTTTAAACAGTCAGTGTAAAAAAAACAAATATTTCTGCCAGGATCTGGAAAAGGTCTGATTTTGGCATTTGAAAACAACATGGATCCAGATCAGCTTGTTTATAATTATGTAGAGTCTGATCAGGAGCCATGCTGATCTCCAATAACTTCTTCGTTACAGTAGAAAGAATAAGAGAGTAGCATGGATCCTATCCAGCTTACATTTAGACAAAGACTGATCTGCAAATATGGTAGTCTCAACAGCTTTAACCTATTACCACACAATGGCTCTTTTTTAATTCCTACAGGTAAATTGCTCGAGAAAACAATGTGGAAATGAAGAAATTTGCTTTTTACAAGCAATTTCTTCGTTTTCAGCAATGTTTGCTACGAAAAAAAAAAACAAAAAACAAAACACATGTAAAATTGTATATGCTTGATAATGTCGTCTGCCACATCTTTGAATTCAACCCTTTCCAAACGACAAAATTTGAGGATAGTTCTATTTGAAAGCTACTTATGATAACAAAAACGATGTTGATAAAGGTAGAATTTGTGTAAAATATAGCCCGTAAAATATTGAGGCAAAAGGAGAAAATGCTGATTATCAGCATTTTCTTCTTTTGCCTCAATGTTTTCTCAGGAATATTTTATTATGGACGTCAAAACCTGGTCTTGTTTGGGAAAGGGTTAAATCAGTATAAATTTGACCATCTGGTAATGGGTTAAATGTCACTCTTCCAGCTACTGGCTCATTTCTATTCAGATGAAGCATGCCTTGTTGTATGTAATGTTTTTATCAATTTGGGACAGTTTGTAATACGATATGATTCGTCAAAAGTAGACCACGGTTTCTCGAAAAACTTAAGTACATACTCATGAGTACATGCTCAACTTCAATTGAAAACTCTCCAACGATGAAGGGTATTCGATTGAAGTTCACGTAGGTTTTGCGCGATTTCAGTACGGTGCTCAGTCTTGAGTCTGAGAACGTACTTTTGTTGTTGTTTTTTTCGAGAAACCGGGGTCAGGTCTCGCATGGTAAAGTGTTAATTAGAACTCATATACATGTAGCATCTTCAACCTACATCAGTGTTAATAAATACGTACTTCATCTTTAAAGTTAAGTTTCCTTCATCAAATATTGATGGTTCAGCTTTCTACGCGTGTGTTTCCGCATTCTTTTAACCCATTACTAGACGGCAAATTTTTAGACTGATTCAAATTCAAAGGTATTGCAGATGAAAATTTCAAGTATACGAAATTCTACATTTTTGGTCTTTCTGAGTAGAAAACAACAGTGGGAAATGAAAAAATTGCTTGCCACAAGCAATTTTCTCATTTTCCACAATGTTTTACAAAGCCATTATCATATGAGGAGTCAAAAAGAGTCATTTTCTGGGCTATATCTATAAAATAGACATAATAATACTATCTTTATCAACATGAATTTTGTTGTCTGCATCGGTTTTCAAATTGAACAAAGAGTCATTGTGTCTTATGCAACAGCTTCCAAATTAGACTACCCTAAAAGGCTGTTGCTTGGGAAAGTTATTAAATCAACATGTGATGCGTGCAATTATTCATTTACGCAAAACGGTAAAGAATAATGCTGTATAACTAATTTACATATATCATAGAATATGGTCAAACCTTCATGAGTGCTGATTCTATCCCGGAAAATTGGGATTAAGTTCATTTTAGAACTTCTATTTAAAGAATATGTATCATAAAAAATAGTTAAACTGTTAGCAGTAGTTTCTACTTAACCCAAATATGCCTAGCGTACCGTGAAATTCTATTGAAACCATTAAGGCAAACCAAAAAAAAAAAAATGATAAAAAAACATTTTCTTCATTTTTTTTTTTCAAGTTTATCAAAACCTACAGGCAGCACAATTTTAAAGGCTAAACACGATTAGACGTAATATAGTATGTCCATCCCTTAGTGAGATTCGCGCGACGTCGGGGTTTTTCATGCTACGTATCATTAACATTCGTAACGTATCCAAACACATTTCGGGTAACGTCGTAAACATTCGGTGGTGGAACGTTCCACCACCGAATGTTTACGACGTCGCCCGAATAATTCCGGCGTCGCGTGAAAATAATTAGGTATGGACTACCTTAAACAAATATGGTAAAACCCATTTCCACAAAGATTAAACATCCTGGTTGCATGTTTGGTTTTCCTCAAATTAATTTTCTCTATAAACTTAATCTTTCTAATCTTTCTATAAACAAAAGCAATTGCTAGCGTCGCCCACGCGAAAAACTAATGACAGATGGATTTTACTTTTTCTCAGACAAAAATATGTGATTGATGCGTTTGAAATAGTTGGTGAATATTGAATATGTATGAGTTCCTGTAATACAAGTAGATTCATGCTAAACTACTATAATATTACGGAAAGTATTGAGATGAAAACGAGAAAAGTCTGATTATCATTTTTCATCTTTCCTCTCCGTGCTTTCAAAGCTTTATTATATAGAGGACATGAAAGCAGGAGATAAGTTTGGGAATTTGGGAAAGGATTTATATGATAAATGGTAATACGAATTGATCTAAACTTAAACAGTTTAATTCGCTGTGTTTGTCTTAAGTAAATTTCTGGAATCAAATTAGTTCAGAACACGCAATTTGTAGATTTATATAAGTCGGTTTTTGCAAGGATATCCTCCTTCTCTTAAAGTCTCCAATAACGGCAGATTGAACCCTTTCCCAAACAGCCAAATTTTAGGGTGATCCACCTCAAAAACTGCCAAAAATGACAAAATGGAAGTTATAAAAGATGAAATTTGTGTAAAATATGGCACAGAAAATATGGAGACAAAAGGAGAAACTGCTGGTTATCAGCAGTTTCTTCTTTTGTTTCACTGTTTTCCTAAGCCTTTTCTAATAAGGACGTCAAAACCAGGTCTTGTTTGGGAAAGGGTTAACCAATTCACAAACAATGTCCCGTTTTCTAAAGCCTTACGGAATTATTTTTTATCTAATTTGAATGCAGATTACATGCAAACATTTTACTTTTTGTACTTAGAAATAATCTATCTTCCTGAATATCCATATGTAACAGTTTTCTGTTTGAAACAGTCTAAATCTTTTACGTTTTGAAAAGGAGTAAAGGCACACGTCTAGCTCGATCTGTCGATATTTCAACTCGTTTGAAATTTGCATAGATGGACTTACTTCAATTTTTGTAAGGACTTCTTGAACGATTACTGACTTGCATCTCTGATACCGAATTTCTTGGAAAAGAGTGTACATAACAAAAAGACAATGCTGAAATGCGCCTTTCGAAGAAGATTGTTTTAAATAAAGAGTTTTTGAGAGCGAGATTCTGACGGAGACGTTCCGAATGACCATTATGGCGACATTTATATAAATTGTAAAACATTCGGAACACCATGGTTTACTAAATTGTGGAGCATTAAGAATAACTCGTCCAACCCTCTCTCATAATTATACTGTTTCTACATGATTGACCTAGATATCCCATAAGATGCCCGCCTTGAGCGGATTAAAATCGCGCTCTAAATGAGTCTTTAAATATTTTACAAACGTCTTGCGAAATATTAAGATATCGTTCATGATATGCCATAATGGATGCGGCACTGGCATCCAGTGTTGTCTCTGAGTTGTAAAACTTAAACCATGTATTATAAAAAAATCAGTCTGATTCCTTTGATGCAATGCAAGATATTAAGGCCTTATTTAGTCCTGTCTACAAATCCGACATCTGATAAAAGGTATAGCACTTGAAATATGGCCTTTTAGTTACATAATACATAACACAAACTGTCTTTTAGTCAGTGATTTACACTAAAAGCACATGTAAAAGAAATCTGTATATATGGCTATATGTTAAGAAAAACATATCACTCTTAGATAAATATCACATCCCACGGGAACTATAGCTATATATGTTTATTCCTTAAAATCAAGAAAGAAAATCTACATTATGACGACGAGAATGTCATTTTAGTAGGTCTCGGAAGGATAAAGATTTATTTTTAGAAAAAAAGTGTGCTAAATGAGTCATGATCTGTAAAATGGGATCCTGATCATCCTGTGGCATCTGATACTAACATGGATCCTGATCAACCTGTGCCTACGCGCAGTGTGAGCAGAATCCATGCTAAACACTTACATAATATTATTATACAGAAAATTAAGTTAATGTGACAGATTAAATGTAAGTCATATCCTGGTTAAATTGCATTTTCATCAAAACAAAGATCCGCAAGTGACAGATGCCTTAATGACCACATCTAGAATTTTGCTCTCTGTAAATATCGCTGTTTACCTTGAAAAACGTAATAACTACACGTTTTGTGGCGTGTCGTCAATATGATATAGGAAGGAACAGCAAGCCGATATGGATGAAATAATGTATTAGATAGAGGCTGTATAGTAGATTCTGCGCGATATAAACGTTCAAAAGGCGCAGGCTTTGAACGTTTATGTCGCGTAGAATCTACTATACAGATTCTATCTGACTAGGTGTTCGTCAACCAATGAAAACATGCGCTTCAACTGTCATTCTTTAAACCACGCCTCCGACCGGAGATACTATCAAACGGATCTTACTGGAATTACATACTTTTCCACAAAATACATTATTTTCCCAAAACTTACATCAATTTTCAGAACTGTACAGGAAACGGGGGCGTGGCTATGTATATCCGTGGCATAAATTGACCGGCAGTGCGTTTTTGTGAAATTTAGCGCCGAAATTTTCAAATATACTGCAATTGCATTGATCCAAAATCTAGGACGAACACTTAAAAAGGCTATAGATCTTTATTTTTTATTAAGATACACAAAATGTAATGGATGCAAAAATATTCTGTCAAATGGGACAGTACGCTAAACCTTCTGGTAAAAAGCACTTTTTAGAGAAAATGGGAGATAGATCTGAATAAATGCTCATCTAAGTTATGGAATTTGAATGTTTGTATTTCTTAAGGTTTACAGGCCCTGAAAAAAATTAGCCATGCCAAATGCATCAAATTACACGCACTTATTAATACACTTCCAAAAGTTGATTCACAGTGCCGGATTTCAAGATTATGTTTCAAGAAGAAAATTATTTACAAACGTCATTTTACTCTATACTCATATGCAAGGGAGGTAATTTTGAATATTTTGTCAAATATTTCCAAAGTTATGCATTAATTTATTCAAAATTCTAAACCGTACAAAAAACTTATATTTGTATTTGGAATGGAAATGTAACACAGTTTAGGAATTATTTGCACTTTTCAAATTTTGCATCTGGCTCCTTGGTGCTTTTGAGGGATTGGGTACCTTAATATCCATGTCATGATGTCCCTATCGACAAAGCTTTTCAAACTATCAGCGGAAATGAAAAAAGGCTGATACCCTGCTTGATCTACCTTTACCTCGTCATTTCCGATGCAAAAAAGTCATAAACGGCCTTTTTATTGGCGGCAATTCCTCCCGGTTTGTTTCACTATTATTTGGAAAGAGATTTTACTTGATCAAAATACACAAGAAAGGTGACACGACCTTCCATTATACCTCTCTCGATTCTTGTATTAGCTACATTATTGTTCGGGAAAAAGTAATTAAGCTAGTCAAATGTAACGGATAACACTTAAAAGATGTAACTACGCCTAAACCGCGATTAATTGACAATAAAATCGCGGATTGTGGCTTGATCGTAACTTTGTTACCATAAGATCTTTTGTTTGAGATACTTTGTCCTTTTCCAAACAAGACCTCATTTTGACTGTCATAAAAATGATGAATTGGAAAACATCGAGACAAAAGAAGAAAATGCTGATAACCAGCATTTTCTTCTTTTGTCTCAATGTTTTGTACCCTATTTTGTAAGCACATTGTATCTTTATAAACACATAGTTGTCGTCTGCAATAGGTTTCAAATTCAGTCTCGGCTATCATCAATTGTGAAAAAGGTTAAATACTTATCCAACAACAATACAATTCGATTAAATACGCCTACCAATGTAAATGGATCTGTTACTTCTGTGACAATTACAGTCACGTGATACAGCAATTTTAGAAGATCGTCTATGATTCTGTAAATACGTGATCAATTTATATTCAGTTCGAAGCAGTGAAGGTAGAAAGAACGTCAGGAGATTGCTGAAAGTGATAGGTATTTTAGAGATATTTTGATAGATAAATTAGTGGCGACCACGTGCACATTTTCACAGCTGATTTTTAAAATAATTATCTCTTACATCCATCCAATTTCTGACGTAATTTCGCCTTCTCTGCTTCAAACCATGTATTAGATAGAAGCTGTATAGTAGACTCTACGCGATATAAACGTTCAAAAGGCGCAGCCTTTGAACGTTTATGTCGTGTAGAATCTACTATACAGACTCTATCTGACTTAGTGTTCGTCAGTCAATGAAAACATACGCTTCTAATGTCATTCTTCAAACCCCGCCTCTGAAAGGAGCTACTATCTAGAGGATCTTACTGGAATTACATCATATACCGAAAAATTACATCATTTTCCCACAAATACATCATTTTTCATAATTGCACAGGAAACGGGGGCGTGGCTATGCATAAACTGACCGGCAGTGCGTTTATGTGAAATATAGCGCCGAAATTGTCAAATATACTGCAATTTCATTGGTCCAAAAACTAGGACGAACACTAAGTTGAAATCGGCTACGTTACTACGCAACTGCAACTGCAAAGTCACGTGATTCCCATATCCGTAAAATTGATGTTTATTTTCTTGTTTCTTCTACAATGTCACGTGTGATTTTTTTTTCACTTTTACCCCTAAATGAATCTTGTATTTAACTGCGACATATGACGCTAAAAGGCACCTTCCCTGAAGTCCAAAACCAAGCCATAAGAAACAGATCAGACGTAGGAGATGCCAACTAGGCATCGCACATGTAAAATTATTTACTGAAACACTGTGATAACATTCTTAAACAAGAAATGTTCCTAAAAGTGACTTGACACTAGTCAGTGGGCGCGCTCTGTGCAGCCTAACAAGGGCCGATTCTTTTCATACTCTTTAGAAGGTTCATATTGATGTGACCGTTCACAGGTTATGTATATCATGAATCACATTGTACACAACGTAGCCCTTTCCCAAACGGCAAAAAATAGGGTGGTCCAAATTGAAAGAAATAATTAACTCATTACCACACAATAACCCTTTTTGACTCCCCAGAAGATCATTGCTTTGGAAAACATTGTGGGAAATGAAGAAATTGCTTGTCACAAGCAATTTCCTCATTTACCACAATGTTTTCTACCCCTAAAGACAACCAAAAATTAAAGTTCATTCATTTGAAATTGTCGTCTGCATCATCTTTGAATTTGGACAAGTGTAAAAATTTGCCGTTTGGTAATGGGTTAAAGACAATAAATTTGATGCTAATAAAGATTGAATTTGTGTCCAATATAGCTACGAAAATATTGAGGCAACGGGCGAGTTTTCCTAACCAGGGAGGTCAAAATCATGTCCTGTTTGAGAAAGTGAAAGAATACAAAACAATTCTGTGTTATAGCGTACTTTCTGCTATATTTACATGTGCAGCGGTACCGATATGATGACATATTGAAAGTGACAGAAATATATTGAAAGTTTTACCAAGCGCAATATCACACAATCTCAACTAATTAATACAGTTTCCATCGTCTCAAGTACTTGTAACACTTCTACGAAATTCATTTCTTGGAATATATACATGGGCCACAAATCATTAAAGTCACTCATGATACATAGTCTACCGTCACAGGCGCATATAGGATCTTGCTATTGCAGACCTTAAAGTCACATTTCACAGCTATTTTTTTCATAAATTTTACTTTAATTTCGATCTGATAATGTGGACAGCAGTTAAGATTTATATAAAATTTATCATTTCTGTCTCAACTTTAAAGGTGTAATTTTGCTTATAAGCAATAACTTTAAAAGACTGATAGTATTTTTTAAAATAACCAATCTTGGCGTGAAGACATTCTGTATAAAAATGATACGTACAATTAACCCTATGTTATGGATACTTATCAGAATCGTTTCAATGAGAGAATTCCAATGGGTTTCCGCGTTATTACATTTTTACAACAACCGGTATTTATGGAAGCCCTGGAGGGTCATTTTGCATTTTGAATTTTGACTCTCTACTTTTGACTTTCGACTTTTTGAAAATGGAAACACAGGGTCATTTTTGCATTTTGAGTTTTGACTGTCTACTTTTGACTTTCGACTTTTTTAAAATGGAAGCCCTGAAGGGTCATTTTTTGCATTTTAAGTTTTGACTCTCTACATTTGACTTTCGACTTTTTAAAAATGGAAACACTGAAGGGTCATTTTGCATTTTGAGTTTTGACTCTCTACTTTTGACTTTCGACTTTGCCTACACGCCTTGTAGAGAGTCAAAACTCAAAATGCAAAATGACCCTTCAGTGCTTCCATTTTCAAAAAGTCGGAAGTCAAAAGTAGAGAGTCAAAACTCAAAATGCAAAAATGACCCTTCAGTGCTTCCATTTTCAAAAAGTCGAAAGTCAAAAGTAGATAGTCAAAACTCAAAATGCAAAAATGACCCTTCACGGCTTCCATTTTCAAAAGGTCGAAAGTCAAAAGTAGAAAGTCAAAACTCAAAATGCAAAAATGACCCAGTGCTTCCATTTTCAAAAAGTCGAAAGTCAAAAGTAGAGAGTCAAAATGCAAAATGACCCTCCAGGGCTTCCATAGGTATTATATGTAGCTTAACATATATCTATCATAGTTGCCTAAGAAAATGTTAAATACTACAGAAGAACATTGTATTAGTCCAGACAACACTGGCTCTTTCGACTCCCGAAAGACAGAAACTTTGAAAAACATTGTGGCAATTTGTGGAAAATAAAATAATTGCTTGTGAAAAGCAATTCCTTCATTTTCCACAATGTTTTATACCAAAAAACACATAAACATTTCAAATTTCATTCATTTGATATGTTCCTCTGCAACGTCTCTAATTTGAACCCGTCTAAAATGTTGCCGTTTTGGTAACGGGTAAATAAAGTCAGAACAATGATCGCGTTGTGATATGACGACGAATTGCGGTAATATATTCCCACAAAGATGGCTTTATTACAACAAATGAAACGCAAAGAGTTGCTTTACATTTTCAGTATTGTCAAAAAGTCGTATATTTGAAATGGAATCGTTGTCCTAGCCCAGAAAAACCTGATTCAAATTTCAATTCAGTCGCCAAAACCTCTTTTCTTAATATTCTACGTGTGACACTGTTGTACTTTTTAGAACACAAGAATCATTACATGCCATTAACAGCATTCCTAATTTCCATACCATTTACATATTATCTTGAACACTGAAGATAAAAACGAAGCAACGTGCCCTTGAAGGAGTTGAAAGTTCGATCTGCATTTTAATACCTCGAAGCAACATCCCCAATCAATATTTTCTTCCAATGCCTTTCAGAATATCGCTGCTTTTAAACGGAATCCTCTTATCTGCAGCTTGGCTTAAGCTGTAGATACGAGGTTTTCGTTGAAAAAACGACACCTTTTAGATAAAGATCTATACATGTACTAAGTCCAGCCTACTTATACCACTGGTGGTGTACGCGGCCAAAGCGATGGACGTTTTTTCGCAAACAACATATTCCGTCGGTGTTGTTATAATTTCAGATTTTATAACAACACCGACGGTTTGTCAATACATAACGGTTAACCCGGTCTGTTTTTAGACCAAATTCATTGCAATTAGATTAAAATCCTTAAACTCACATTTAAATGCAAAATATATATACCTTGTTGTAGCGAAAAACGCCCCTCGCTTTGGCTGGGTTCACCACCAGTGTATATAAGTTATATGATATTTTAAGGAACCACTAGTGCCACTGGCAGTGAACTAAACAATTTTCGCTATGTACACCAAGGTATAGATATTTTGCGTTTAAATGTAAGTTTATAGTTTTTTTTTTCTGATGACAATGAACTTGTTCTAAAAACAGACCGTGTTTACCGTTTTGTATTGACAAACTGCCGGTGTTGTTATAAATTCTCGTAACTACGGCTTATTTACGAGATTTTATAACAACACGGACGGATTATGTTGTTCGCGAAAAAACGTCCCTCGCTTTGACCGAGTTCACCACCAGCGTTTATGGTAGTTGAGATTTGCTTACTGATCTAGATCGGCCTCCGTATCAACGTGTTTGAGCTGGTGAAAAAGCCAAATTGGGGGGGTTTGACATCACTAGTGTATGCAGAACAAAACTATTATTATATTACTAAAGATCTACCATTTCTTTGCTTTTCAACGATAACCTCGTAACTGCAGCTTAATACAAGCTGCAGTTTCGAGGTTTTCGTTGAAAAGCAGTAATTTGTTCCAAAGTCAAAGAGAAAAACTATTTCCGTGTTAAAATGAATTCCGAGATTTACGCATTCTGACAGGCAACATGTCTCGGCGCTGCAGAAGAAGACTGCAGTCCTTAAATCTTTTCAAGTTAATTTAATAAAAATGACGTCCTACTTCAAATTAAAAAACCTTAAATCCCATTGTGTGCATTCAAAGCAGACGCGTTTTCAATCTTCTGAACTCCCCGATCCAGATTTTGGGCTGCATTTTGGACGAGTTGTGTTAAAAGGTGATTTTATTCAACCTTTGGTTAGGCATTTTAAAATTAGGACATTGTTCTGACGTCCCTGACAGAAATAACCTTGGAATATATTGAGAAAATAAGAAAGTTCGGGGTTTTCAATACTTTCTTCGTTATGACATGTTTACAAATGAGTTCTGCACAGAAAATGGCCCGATCTACCATACAATAATAATAGATACGCTATTCGCTGGGTTTCGAAACTAGGCAAATGAGTTCTACAAGGATTTGTCGAATTTCGAAAAACGACAAATCCGAAAATCGGCACAATGTATACATTTTGCATTTCTTACATGAATTGTAAATTTTGTTATATCCAACTGCTTTCGATTTAAATAACCTTACATGCTGCCGTTTGGAATTGTGTTAAAATTTACTTATAAACAATTACCGAGTACTTTCGCTGATAACCAAATTGTCCCTACATTTCCAAACTGTTGTTTGCAGAACGTTTTTCAGATTGTACCTTTATATATCTTTTTTCGTAATGTTTACAAACTGAAAGAATACACACTGAGAATATTTGATTGATATACATTCGGAGAGACACTTTGGTATTTCATGGATGTTCCACGACGGTCTACCATAGCTTTTTGTGGAGTAATTGAATAAACCCTTTCTCGAACGAAACCTGCTTTTGACGTCCGTAAGAGAATATGCATGTGAAAACATTGAGACAAAAGAAGAAAATGCTGATAATCAGCATTTTCTCCTTTTGCCTCAATATTGTCTGTGTTATATATTACATGAATCCAATCTTTATCGATATCCATTTTGTCATCCGTAGCAGTTTTTTAATTGAACCACCCTAAAATATTGCTGTTTTAGAAAGGGTTAAGGCAGCATGTCAAGTTTGGTCACGGGATATGATCATTTAGACTGCCCGGATCAATATTACGAATAAAACCTTGGACGTTATTCGAATGGTCAGAGCGAAACAGTGGCATGTATACATGATAGAGATATGGTCGCTTACGTTCCTTTTGTACTAAAATCCCTGATCTGTCGAAAGAGAATTTGACACCCTAGTAACTCGCTTCATTCAAGTGCAATTTCCGAATGGTACTTTTTCTACGGCAACATCATATACAAACACCATTGGAAACCAAATGGCTACTTTTAAATTAAGTTCTATTGACATGGAATCGTTTGCTGGAATTGTAGGATTAAATTGTTTTACATCAAATCAATTACCAAACATATGTTTTTGTTCGACCTACTTCTAGGACCAATGAAATTGCAGTATATTTCAAAGTTTCGCCGCTTTACCTAAAAAAACCGGATGCCGGCTAGTTTATGTGACGTCCATACATAGCCACGCCCCACCTCCTATGAACCGCTAGCGAACACTAAGTCAAATAGAGTCTGTATAGTAGATTCTACGCGATATAAACATTCAATGCGCTGTGCGCATTTGAATGTTTATTTCGCGTAGAATCTACTATACAGACTCTATCTAAAACTTAAAAATTGTATGACATTTACAAATGTTAGAATATTTTGTATTTGTAATACAAACCCCTGTGAGGATGCATTTCATATGACTTTTAATGTTTAAATGCTACAGCACAATTTCATTATCACAAGTTCATATTTGGCACCCGTTTTTTGTTTCATTTCGCGTGCCAAAACATACTATTTACCAATGATTCACAAGTAAAATAACTGACAAAGACGGACTTTTTGAACGAAAGCCGCGACGTTTTATCATCCAAAAAATCAGATCTACGATTTACAAAATGGAAAAAGTAACGTTTTTCCGTGTCATTTTACAAAGTGACGCTACGGAATATATCGTGCAGATATATACATAGACGCAACGTCATTTACTGGTACTCATTCCCAAAATGCACTATGTGCAGTGCATTATAACCGGTAAACAGCTACAAGGTTGGAAAATATCGCTTAATGTTATATATCAAACTGAAGCTCATACAATAAGGATTCTTTTAATATAACAATAAAATGCGAACGTTTAGTTGCTAGCATTTCTGAGCAAACAGAATTCGGAAAGCAACGTCATTTTACAATGTCCCCGCGTAACAACGCGGTACATATTCTAGTACAAGATATTGATTTATATCAACGCGGATAATATCATACGTTAGATTTTCATGCAGACGTTTATGATGTCTCTTCCCGTCACAGCCGGTATGATTTTCTTAGACAGAAATCTTTTGTTGTAATGTTAGGGCGTTTTAGAGAAATGCACAAAAACTGTCCCCTTAGTAAAAACAGAAATTAGTAAATCCACAAATGACATAAATTCGCAATGAAAAATGCAGCAATCGAAAATTTATTGACGGAACTTATTTATGCATATTTTTTCTATTGAATAGTAAGAAGAAAATTGATGATTTTGAACGAGGTAAAATAACGTTTTGATCTAAACGCATAATTATGATGATGTCCTCTGACGTTCATTTTCATTTTTCAATTCATATTGCGAATTCTCTTTTGTGATAGCTGTGGTTTATCGAAGGCGAATTCCATTGAAAATACATTCCTCAATGCGTATTTGTATATCCTATCTTTTAACAGGTAGTACTTGCTAAATTGCCAAAGTAACAAATAATAAGCGCATTCGAAAACATCATGCCAAAAATGTCCGCATGTGAAAATCGCGACGTTTTGAAAATATAAAATTGCGTTTAATTAAGAATTCGGACTAGAACATAATTATAGATCAAATTCCGATTCAGATCACCTAAGTGTAAATTTTATTTCTTGTTTTTGTGTAGAATTTCTTGTCATTCAGTAAATAATTCAGTTAACTATCAAAGAATACCTGTATCGAATTATGTAAGAAAAACGACGTAAAGAGCCGTAAAATGGAGTAAAATTTAGACAATTTCCGATTTTCAACTTGCTGGTTTTAATCGAATCCGGTGTGTTTTCTCTATGATTGTTATTTAGAATGTGAGTAATTTTATTATTAAATAGTCAGATAAAATTTCAACATATGTCTGCTTATTATGCTTTCAAAATGTCAAAAACACTGTGTCGAAAGCGAATTCGAGAACATGTTGATTTTCCTACGTAACGTCATATTACATGACGTTGCACCTTTTTACTTTTATTCATATATAGAGGGCGATTCTTTACATTTTCTTGTTTAAAGGGTTTTGCTTGAAACTCCCCCGACTTAGAATGTATATTATACTTGTCCCATTTCATTATTCAACCAATAGCAATGAACTTTGTGCTAAAAATAGACTTGGTTTATCGTTATCTTTTGACAAACCTTCTGTGTTGTTATAAAATCTCGCAACTACGGCTTGAACCAAGCCGTAGCTACATGATTTTATAACAGCACCTACTGAAATACTAGTGTTTGTCCGAAATGTCGTCACGGTTTACTTGATAAAATCGTTCCATATTGACAAGATAAGTTTTACAAAAATGAACAGTATAAAATGTTAAAACACATAAAATAAGTGAAATATCTTTAGGATAAACAGCATCTCCTTTCTTCACAAAGTGTTTTTTTAAATATCTGATGCATGGGCCCCTAAATATGCATTGTCTTGGAAAGATTGGACACATTCTTGTCATCTGCAAAACATTTGAATTTGGTCCGGACTAAAAATATTGTCGGTGTTGTGAAACTTTGCGATTGTGCTAGTCTGCATGAATACGGAGAAAAATCATGATCTGCATAATAGTTCCAAGAATGAAATATCATACATAAAGTAATTGGTATTTAAGACGCGCCAGTCATTTGAGTCATTTGAATAGTTCCGTTCATTTTCTTATAAATCCAGTCGCATCTTTTGGAAACTACCTGTTATTTCAGTATTTGATATGTTTTTAAAATTTTGGAATGAGATGACTATAATAATACTATACTCAGTTCCAAAAGAAAGTGTGCACTTTTAAATTTTGAATATCTCGAAAAGTATACCGTCTACCGCAAGGAAATTTTGTACGACACATCTCAAGACTATTGACAAACGATATATTGATGAAGAAATCACATAGCACGCACCAATTTTCGGCTTGATTTCGATTTTGCATTTTTAGTGTTTTACGTATGCCTCACGTGCTGGATGAGTTATCGATCAGAAATTACACTCGCTACACTCATTTTGGCATATCGTAGCAAAAAATCACACGTACATTGCATTTGTACATAGTGCATTAGCGTGAAACGAATTTCAATTAACGTTGGTGAGCAAGACCGAACCTGGTGAAAACAAAAACCTTCCGAAAAATTGAATTTGTGCAGTAGTTATGTTCTAATAGCAATTGGTCATTTGTATGGTATCTTAAAGGCAAACAAATTCGCTTTAGAACGTTATTGCACCGTTCGGTGGCAATTCACTAGACTATTAACGTAGCGATTACTAACGTTGACGTACACGAAACGTCAACAAGAAGGTTCAAGCTTTAACGTCGAAATTGCTTTGAAGGCCCGGCCAAACCCTACAACGGCATATAAGCTTGTAACTCTATCCACATGAAAAGTTGTAAGGAGTGCAAATCTCAACACCATCAACACCATAATGATCTGACCCTGTGTATGCAATATGAACAATTCTATCGGCATCTGTTTTGATGCAAATTTTCTTAAGGTCTAATCTGAAATATGATATCACTTTTACTCCCTATATTGCCATTAACTTTGTGAAAATTATGGTAAAGGTAAAACGCTTAAGTGCACACTTTCTTTTGGAACTGAGTATATTTTTGTATAGTTTCGGTACAATGTTATGCCGGTGAAATGTTTTCTATGGGATAAATGAAGATTTTGCGTAATAATTTAACCGTCCTCGCCTCAACTGAATATAATTCTCACAAAAAAACTATTTTTAGGCAGACAAACCCCATGATCAACAAATGAAATGTAGCGGCTAACGTTAAAATCTGTTTGACGTCGTGTTACGCTTATGAGTACCAGTAGCTGACGTCGCGTCATAACATATCTCAGAATGTGAAAGCGATATTGTGTTTAAAGTGACATTTCACAATTATTTTTTACACAAATTTAACTTTTATTCTATCTGAAAAAGCATCTTTTCCTGAGAAAATTCTGAAAATGTCAAGTCAAAATGTTGAACCGTTTAAGAGAAATATATATTTTTGTGCTAAAATTAAACAAATTGTTGTTGACAACAGTTCATTGGTCATTTCTGTCTCAACTTTAAAGGCGCATTTCTCGCTTATAGATAACAACTTAAATAAACCGACAGCATTTCTACGAATTAGAATAAACAATATTTGCATCAAGACATACTTTTAAAAAATGAAACAAATGTGAAATGTCACTTTAAGGAAGAATATCAGTAATGAGGCCATTTTGAGATTCATACAATATCGGCTTTTTTCGAGCGGCGTCGCTACCTATCCGAACCTTTTCGGGACCGGTTGTAAACATTCGGCAGTGGAAAATTCCACCGCCGAATGTTTTCGACCGCGCCCGAATAATTCCGACGTCGCGCAAATTTCATTAGGGGTAGACTACCTCAATCTTTTACCAAAACAGGCACGCTCTTGACAGTCTTTATTGTCAGGATTTTCTGTTGACTTGTAGAAGAGACAAGAACCATTTCGACCTAACGGCCTATTTTCCCATGCCGAAAGAACCCCGTTTTATCCATGGTTCACAAAGAAAGAGAATAACTTTTCCAAGCATCAAAGTGACTGGTTAATCCAGCGTGGAAATAGCCCCGCAATAACACAGTGTAATAGAGCCATAAATGGGTAATCAAGTCTTAGTCTGTCCCGAACAGACTCTTTGACTCTTAACCCTTTTCCAAGGAACAAAACATACGAACGGACTTATCTAAATGCACCCGCCACTTGGAAAATAAATGACACTTCTGTACATAGGTTATGTGTAAAAACAATTGAAAGTATTGAGAGAAAATGGGAAATGCTGGTTTTCAGGAATTGTATCTTTTCTCCAAATGCTATACATAACTACTTAAGTTTAGGTTACATTAAACACGCATAATTTAAGGAAAAGGGTTTAACAATCCGTTACATCCAAACAAGTCGTAATCAGAGCACTATCAGCCAATTGTTGGGATTGTTATACTTCCCGAAAAAGTAGGTCTACGCAAGGGGTGGCCCATTCTAGCGTGATCAGTCATAATGGTCTCTCCTTTCCCCTTATCTATAGATGTAGATTGAAAATTGAATTCAGTAATACTGCGTTGAATCATATTCATCAAATACTCAATTATATTTCCAATGATGCATAATGATATCGAAAGTATACCATTTAAGTCCAGTGTCTATAGTCCGATAACGATGTTGTGGCATTTATTAACAAGATTTACCTATCACTGGTGGTGAACTCGGCCAAAGCGAGGGACGTTTTTTCTCGATAAATGTATTCCGTCGGTGTTGTCGATAAAGCCGTAGTTACGAGATTTTATAACAACACCGACAGTTTGTCAATAAAAAACGGTAAACCCGGTCTGTTTTCAGAACAAGTTCATTGTCATTAGAAAACAGATCTATAAACTCACATTTAAACGCAAAATATCTATACCTTGTTGTAGCGAAAATTGTTTTAGTTCACCACCAGAGCCTAAGTAAATAACCAATAATGAATTTAAAACTATGTAATTTTGCAAGTGATGATTCAAATAGTGCGGATGTGAGACACCTGCAAGATTCGAACCAACATTGCAACATGTCATTGACAATTAGAACTATTGTTCCTTTGTTCACATAATTTAGATAAAGCGTGAAAACATGTGCCTTAATTTTGCGACTGTACCATAAAAGGATAAAAATAACAAACAGAGTAAAAGTAATAAGCACGCTCTATTTATAGGTTACCAAATTGAAGTGTCTATTGATTGAGCACTTCCATGAGAAAACAAATTAGTTTAGAGATGAAACATATATCTTTTCCGATTCCATACTATATTGCGGTATAATTTCACGATTTCTCGCCGCGTATAATTTTTCATGATGATCCATTGGGAATTGTTGCTGTATATTTTGCGAGTAGATGACCTTAGCGATATCTTCAACTTTTCTCCAAATCGGAAACTTTTCTAAGCTGATTTGCAAAATGTACTTTCAATGTTGAACTATTCAAAGATGTAACCAAATGGTTAAAATGATGGGTTGTTTGTATTCGAGAAACAGATGAAAACCATGGCCATTGTGAATGTTAAAAGATATATTCTTGAGTCGCAATTTGGCCCATTTTAGCGAAGTTTGTGTTGACTGGCTTATATATTTTTCAAATTTGTGACGTAGAAAACAAAATCTTCAGACAAATTTATCACGATCCACACAGACGTCCATTACAAACAAATACATCAGAATTAGATGCACAAGATCTGCAATAGATACATACAAATGAGTTTTTAGTACATTTTATGATCACAAAAAGGAATATTTTAAGGTTTTGTTTGTCCGAGTGCTGCATATTTGGACTTGCAGCTGTCGAATCTCCATTTCGTTGTCATTTTCGTTGTGATATCTAACAGTGTTTTTTTTTTATCTTGAAATGGTTTCAGTGTTAGTGAAATTCAAGTATGTAACTAAAGGTGTTTCGGTCTTTTGATCCGGTACGATGTTTTTGTTATATGTATTACAGCATTGAATAATCAAGGTAACTTTCTTTTTATAGTATTTATTTTACCATTACTTTAACAGAATTATCATAAACATCCATAAATGCTCATTACACCTTGTTTGGCATATATACACTCGTACAAATAACCTTTCACGTCAATTCAAAAGTAAACAGAGGTTCGGTCGCGGACACATCGCCCTACTTTAATGCAATTTATCGGGTTTAATGAATCAGTTATCCTTCTTTGTCATAAAAGAGTTATTTCAAAACTTCATCAAATAGATATTTTGCAATCATCCACCTTTGGATTTTATTCCACATTCTCGTAAAGGGTTGTGGCATAGAGTTCCATGAACCAACTGAATGAATCAATGGTTGGTAGGATACATAAACAAAATTCATTCGAAAATAAATATATCCTAGGTTGACAGCTTCGGAGAAACAAATTTCTATGACAAATGACGTGTGTATGTGACTATTGTTTCTTCTTTCATAATGTCAAACAGGCATTCCTAATACAGGAATATGTTTGGTTAAATGTTAGACTAGCAATAAGGCTTTCTAAAACAAGACTTGCTTTGACACCATAGCATGAAACATTGCGACAAAAGAAGGGCGTGCTGATTACCAGCACCTTGGGCTATTCTTTTGGGGTCAAACTTCATTTGCTGTATTGTACACAAATCAGGTCTTTGTCAATGTCTAATTTGTATTCTGCGGCATCTTTCAAAATTTGAATAGTATAACTTATGAAATTTTGTAATAAAGGGATAAACAAAGACAATAAATTTTACAATAAGAAAGAAAAAAATGTTAACATACTGAAAGGGAAGATCACAATATCGCTGCTTTTCTGCGAAAACCTCGTATCTGCAGCTTAAAACAAGCTTCAGATACGAGGTTTTCGTAGAAAAGCGACTATATGCAACACACAGGAAACCATAAACTGGAGATATAACTTTGCTAGCAATAATAACTCATTTGTATGTATCTGTTACAGATCTAGGTGAATTTAATTCTGATTTATTCGTTTGTAATGGACGTTTGGGTGTATCCTGATAAATTAGTCTGCATGTTTTTTTTGTCTGTGTAAAACTATTCGAAGCCAATAAAAGTTAGTCATTAAGTACAAAATATTCCATAAAAGGATTTAAAGAGGAACTTACATGACAAAGGAACATGCATTCATATTCCTTTTTAACTCTTTCCCAAACGACAAAATTTTAAGGTGATCCATTTCAAAACTGCCATAAAAGACAAAAAGAATGTTATTAAAGATAGTATTTGTGTAAAATATGGCACTGAAAATATTGAGACAAAAGGAGAAACTGCTGCTTATCAGCAGTTTCTTCTTTTGTCTCAATGTTTTCTCAAGCCATTTCTATTAGGGACGTCTTGTTTGGGAAAGGGTTTATTAATTAGAAAAAAAATGTTTTCTGTTGCATAGACAGTTACTTGCTTCAGTCATAAACTTGATATAAACAAAGAAAGTGCGTGATCGCGTTTAAAAAAACGACTTATTGCAGATGATACAATTGCTAGGAAAATTATTGAAGCTATTAGCACCAACCTTATTGACACGAAATCTTTATGAATAGATTGTAAAATCTCCTCTACCAGACATCGATAAGAGCTCATGTTAAATTGCCAAATATGTATAGATTATCCTATAGAAACTCTCTTTTTTAGTGAATTTCATTAATAAACCACTGATTTTGCACTAAAATGTGACGTCTTCATGTGACGTAGATCCCGGTATAACGTACAACGACAGTAAATGTAAGTGCAAACCGCTTCTTCAATCTTGAATCATTGTTAGGAAGAAGGGTTGAAGATAACCTATAAACGGTCCTTGATCCTCAGATATTACTGCAAAGCCTTCATCGGGTTTTAAAAATCAAATTGCAATGAGCACAAACAGGGCGGTGTAAACAGACAAGTTGTCCGATATCTAGATGCAAAAGCACACACAGTTTGGTAGAGAGACAGACTACATGTTAACCCTTTCCCAAACAAGACCTGGTTTTGACGTCCCTTATAGAAATGGCTTGGGAAAACATTGAGACAAAAGAAGAAACTGCTGATAACCAGCAGTTTCTCCTTTTGTCTCAATATTTTCCTTGCTATATTGTACACAAATTATATCTTAATCAAGGTCCATTTGTCATCTGCAGCAGTTTTTGAAATGGAAAGGATGGGTTGCAATAAGGGGTCAAAAAATAGATTTTCTTTAAATTTTGTGGATTGATAGGGTTACATAATATCTTTAATTCGTATGTGTAAAAAATCTTGTTTCGGCTTATTTTCCGAGATATGGGTAAATAAAGTGGGTGGGGTAAGATGGGCTGAAACACAGTAGGGGTCATTCTAAGTCGCTTATCTTTCTTATTATCAGCCCCAGATGCGTGAAAATATGTGTGTGTGTCTTGTGATATATGCGTTAAACATTTATGGGCTTTTATTTGATATTCCATGTATATTTTTTCCGTAATATACATTCTTCTTTCTTTCGCAAAATTTCGCTATTTTTTAACGACCAACTTTACAGAACTATCTCTTCACGTTTTATTTGAAATACGAATTTTATGAAACTTTACAGATGTATTATCCAGATATTAATATAATTTTGCCTGAAATTTGAAAGAAAAGCGTTGGCCCGTTGTTTAGATATTTGACCTTGACCTTCAAAATAACATCAAATTTGGGAATGTCCGTTAAAACTACGCATTGTTGGGAAAATGGTTAGGATTGAATGGCATGTGACAGCCCATTTATAAAAGAATGCATTTCACACATTATTGTTTTTTTATTGTATGATTTTACCGTTAAAAGTGACATATACTCAATATAATAAACTTGGTCACCTCTCAGAGTTACCCAGTCATTTCATCTAATGAAATCATTGATAGACCGATATTTGTTTAAGGCATGTCTATACATTTAACATTATTTTCTTTTTGTTGATATTATATAACGTTATAAAGATATTTAGCTTAAATTAAATTAATTGTAAGCACATTTGGGCATTTAGTAAAATCATTCACAATGCGTCTTCTTTATAACCATATAAGAAATACAATCTGAAAATGATTAGTTTTCTCCTAGCAAATTGATAATTCTTGTCCATCATGAGATGAGTGAATATAAACTCTTAGACAATTCAAGTTGCATAGATCTATAAATCTTTGGCATTCTTAACATAATGCTAATACATGTATTTAATTTCACTCACCTGTGGTAGTAATATTAATCACAGCGCTTTCCGCGTAGACATGTTTCATGTGCAATATTTAGTTTGATAAGAAAACTGAGAAGTAAAAAGAATTTCTTTTCTTTCCCATTCTTCCGAATGGGTTGTACGATACAAAAAAAGTAAATATTGCTATGAAATTCATTAGGAACAATAAAAAGAAACCATGCTTTCAATCCTTATGAATAAAATTAGCGCTTTAACTATCACATTTTGGCATTTCCCGAGTTTTGAAGTCATTTTGAAGGTCAAAGTCAAATATCTCAAAAACGGACCAACGCTGTTCTTTCAAATTTTACACAAAGTTACATTCATATCTGGACAATATATCTGTAAAGTTTCATAGAAATCAAGTTTCAAATAAAACGTGTGGAGATAGTTTGGTAAAGTTGGTCGTTAAGAAATATCGAAATTCTTCGAAAGAAAGAAGAATGAGTATTACGGAAAAAATATACATGAAATATCAAATGTGAGCCTATAGATTTTTAACGCATATATCACAAGACACGCATACAAATTTTCACGCATCTGGGGCTAAAAACAAGAAAGATAAGCGACTTAGAATAACCCCTACTGTGTTTCAGTCCATCTTACCCCACCCACTTTATTTACCCATATCTCAAAAAATAAGCCGAAACCAGAATTTTTACACATACAAATTAAAGATATTATGTAACCCTATCAATCCACGAAATTTAAAGAAAATCTATTTTTTGACCCCTTATTGCAACCCATCCTTTTGAAAAATTGCCGTTTGGGAAAGGGTTAAACCGAGATTTCTGCACACACAAATTGTCTGTGATCGAGGCCGCGGTAATTGTGAGTGTGACAATGACAAATTAGCCATTATTTCTGATCCTTCAGGAATCACGGCGCGCACTGTGCGCAGAATAACACCATTATGTAAACTTGATACCATCACTAACACCATAAAATGGTGCCTCTGAGGGAGCTGATGACGTTAGTGTATGTTTCTGAATTTGGCCTTTAGCAATTTAAATGGTTAAAATTTTCGAAATATAAGGACACTACGGCACGGATAAGTGTACACAGGAACTTCTACGATCAAGGACCCGTTGATTTATATTTGTGTATAAGAGGAAAATAATTGACCCGGCAGAGTGACCTTAACTGTTCACAAAAGTGGAAAAGTCCAGTTTAGATGGGAATGGTCCGTAGTTAATTTACGTAAAAGCGTGCACTGTATCCGTTATACAACATTGTGCCGCCATGTGAAAATAAGATTTTATCTTATCTAGTCAAATAAAAGTGTTAAGCTACCGTGGTCTGTTTGGATCGAAATTTTCAGTAAAGCTAATCATTAAAATAGGCGTTATCTCCAACAAATGAAAATATTTAGATGCAGTTCACATCTTGGTCATACCCTACAGATCGCACAGGCTGACCAGGATCGGCATTTTTACATATTCAGTTAACCAATTACCATTTTAAGATGACGCGACGAATGTATGCACGTGCAAATACTGTTAAGTCGTTGAATTATATGATTGTTAGCTGTAAATAGCGAAGCATGCGAAGTGTTCGGCAAATCACGAGGGGTCCCGGCACACCTATCATCCCTGGACGATAAGTCTGTTGACCTTTCCGCTTGGTCTGCTCTGCCGGGTCAAATCTCGCCGTCAATAGCTGTAATCACTTTCTTCAAAATAAACACAATCAGTGATTCATAAGTATTGTTCAGCAAGGTTAACCCGGGACAACTTAATTTTCGTGCGCAAAGTCCGTTAGTTGAGCGTCTTATGAAAACATTTCCGAAGTGAGGTCATTACATATGTAGAAGTCCCGGGTTAATCTTGCTGGACAATACCGGCTTAACTTCCACTATAAGATCAACAGTTGAACACGTTTCCATAAATATTCAATATTCTTACTGAATTTTAATTTTATTTCGAATTTGAATTTTATGGGAAGGAAAAATCGTGCGGAGGTGTAATGCTTTTGTTTTATTATGTCTAACGCAGTCACTGTTCAATTTGTGTTAGCAGAGTGTAGCGATAAACTAATGTTTCGATAGATAGGATGATCTCTCAAATGAGACATTTAGCCTTCCACAAAATCGAATATGGAATTTCTAGCAAGCCTCACAGATACATAGGGTAGAAGATTGAAACTCTCATTCACATTAAAGTTATGATATGATTATTATTTCATGCTTTTAAAACACCCATTGTGAAAACCGCTTTTGGAGACACTTCTTTTGGTATATTGAGTGCTATCTTCTTGATTTTTGACATTATGAGACACAGTTGATGTGCATGGTCAAAATTGAACCTTACATAGATCTAGGTTGTTTTCAAAAAATATGCTTTCATATCACTTCGAGATCAATTTATTTTTCTGTCGTATTTGACGTCGCGCACGGTATTGGGGAATTTTTCAAAAAAGGCTACCCTCTGCGATTCCTAACTGAATTTTGTAAGAACCGTTTTCCTTCTCAAAACTTTCTTATATATCAAAATAACCTTAAAACCTTGATATTGTTCAATGGCATACTATTTTCAGGTTGTTAGTTTATATAAATTTGCTAGAAAGACTTTTTGTTCGTAAATAAGGCGAAAATACGCGTGTAACATGTAATATAAATTTTCAACGGCGACGGATATTTATAAACAACTTTGCGATTAAGTAACGTAAAACACATTGAAAAATATATCATGTGACAGTGGAAATGCTGTAGAATGTTTTGCCGAACGAAAATCAAATTTTGATGTCGATTACGCAAATAAACCCAGTTTGTTCACGAAAAATTGCAGTGTAACAATTAGAATTACGTCGTAGAAAAATTCACAATTTCGTTTGATATTTTGTGAATTTATGACTGAAGTGCAACAAAACTTGATATAAGAAATATTATTTTTCTCTATTTCTATAATTTATACAAGAAAATTAGTTAGCATAATAAACGAAGCATTTACGATATAAAATGCCTGTGGACAGAAATTGTTTCAGGTCGTTCAAAACTCTACTTTTTTTACCCCTTAGAGTTTAAAAAATACCGGTTCCCTTATTCATACAACGATTTAATTTCAATATGGAAATATTATTTTTTTTCTTGTTTGTTTTATCAAAGTTTCAACGCAAAATAATGAAACGTAAAAAAGATATTCAAATTTGTTCGTGTGGACAGAATTTTTATAAACGTAAACTTTTTTTGATTGGCGTAGCCTTAAAAGTATCTATGTTGCGCATTTTAAGACGAAAATAAAACGAATCGAAGTGATGTTAAAGCTTAAGAAGTGCAAAAGACAGAAAAGGTAGAGATTTTCTTTAAATATGGTCCTGTCTTTTTAAATTAATTTTAGTTTGTACAGAGAGTAAGCATTAAAGGCACAACACAACCGTTTACGTAAAAACTTCAACGTTACGCAATTTTTAGAATAATGACGTTCGCTAGTTTGACGTTACATTTAGTTCTCCAATACCGTGCGCGACGTCATTTATAAATTGACGGAGTAACATTGCAACTGTGTTGGGAATATATGACGTCACAATATATAAGAAAAAAAGTTTGTGATCATATGATTGTAGAATAGGCCACATACCGGTATGGTCTTTTTGATTAAAAGATGTTTATATGTATATGTATTTTACGCTAACATGCTAAATTATATTTCACGTACGTAAGTACCAGTGGGTCTTTTAGACCTATTAAAGAGCAGAAAAGTTTTCGAGAAAAATAAACCGTCTTGCATAAACAAACTGATTTAAGTGGCATTAATGATGTAAATATTGTCTATCTTAACGTACAATACACGGCGGAATAATTTCGCTACACAAACCGAGAAAATTGCTGTATTTGGAGCTATGTTTTTGGAAATTGAAATAATCAGCTTGTTTCCGAGGAAACCTTTACTTTTTCGCAAATATGAGCAAGTGTTGCCGATTCAAGTAAACGAGTCTTGATGACTGCATATAACCAGCATTTTCTCTGTCTGCCTTTTCCGATATTTTGCACACAAATCCTATTTTTTCAACATTCGTTTGGTTGCTGTAACTTGGAATAGAGTTTAATTTTGCCTTTTAAGTTTGGATAAACTAACAAAAGATAATGTAATGAACATCTCGTTGTGTAAAGAATACATTTTATCTAGTAACGCGTCTTTTGAATTTTATTTCAAAACATTTGAGCCGGGATCTGGACAAACGTCCCTTATAGCATTTATAAAAATTCAGTTTGACAATCAGCCTGTTCTCAAATGTAGTCCAATATGCATCAGTGCTGTCCTCTTTAAGTTGCTACAGGTCACGAAGAAACTATTTAAGAACAACATGGATCCTGCTCAGACTGTGCGTATGCACAGGCTGATCTGGATCTATGTTGGGCTTAAAAGCCTTAAATTCTTTTTTCAGATCCTGGCTCATTTGTTTTATGCACTACAGGTTTTGCAGGTTTCTCAGTAATCGCAAGATCGATCGATCCTTTTTTTTACAAAAAAGTGGGAGGATTACGAGGATAATTAGTGCAAAATACGTCATAATAATTATAGAGCGAATCAAACGATGTGATATTTTGTAATGAAGACAAATTAATGAGTACAGTCGGTAAATCCTACAGTCATTCAAAGTGATTTCACATGTGTGGCCATCACGCTAAAAGGATCCTTATGGAAAGTTCATAAATCACATTCTGAGAAACTGACTGGACCAAGCAGAGGTCAACCAGATCTGGTATAAGGGAAATGAAACTATTGGAAAACCGAGAGAACATTTCGGAATTAGAATTAATATCTTAGAGAGAAGAGTTTTGATCCTAGTCAGTCTGCGCAGTCCGCGCAGACTGACTAGGGTCGATACTTGGAATGCGCAGACTGACTAGGATCGATACTTGAACTGCGCAGACTGACTAGGGTCGATACTTGGACTGCGCAGACTGACTAGGATCGATACTTGGACTGCGCAGACTGACTAGGGTCGATACTTGGACTGCGCAGACTGACTGGGATCGATACTTGGACTGCGCAGACTGACTAGGGTCGATACTTGGACTGCGCAGACTGACTAGGGTCGATACTTGGACTGCGCAGACTGACTGGGATCGATACTTGGACTGCGCAGACTGACTAGGGTCGATACTTGGACTGCGCAGACTGACTGGGATCGATACTTGGACTGCGCAGACTGACTAGGATCGATACTTGGACTGCACAGACTGACTAGGGTCGATACTTGGACTGCGCAGACTGACTGGGATCGATACTTTTCACACTGCGCAGACTGACTAGGATCGATACTTTTCACACTGCGCAGAGGGTCCATTTTAGCGTGACGGGTCACATTTGCGGGGGAGACGATAAAATGGAACTTAGAGATTTTATTCAAAACTTTGAAAATCGTAAACCTTATCCAGACAAGACATGGTTTTGACATAACCAAACAAAAACTCTTGTGTACAATAACAGTAAAAATGAAAGGAATTGGGTAAACAGTTATTTTTTATATTCATATTTTTTTCTAGTAGCTAAATCTAATTTAGAATGCACTTAGCCCCTCTTACCTGTTCATTTACCCTCCCATCCTCTTATCTGTAGTTCTGTCCATATAAGTCATTTCTGTTGTTCTGTCCATATAAGTCATTTCTGTTGTTCTGTCCATTTAAGTCATATCTGTTGTTCTGTCCATATAAGTCATTTCTGTTGTTCTGTCCATATAAGTCATTTCTGTTGTTCTGTCCATATAAGTCATTTCTGTTGTTCTGTCCATATAAGTCATTTCTGTTGTTCTGTCCATATAAGTCATTTCTGTTGTTCTGTCCATATAAGTCATTTCTGTTGTTCTGTCCATATAAGTCATTTCTGTTGTTCTGTCCGTATAAGTAATATCTGTTGTTCTGTCCATATAAGTCATTTCTGTTGTTATGTCCATTTAAGTCATATCTGTTGTTCTGTCCATTTAAGTCATATCTGTTGTTCTGTCCATATAAGTCATATCTGTTGTTCTGTCCATTTAAGTCATATCTGTTGTTCTGTCCATATAAGTCATTTCTGTAGTTTTGTCCATATAAGTCATATCTGTTGTTCTGTCCATTTAAGTCATATTTTTAGTTCTGTCCATATAAGTAATTTCTGTTGTTCTGTCCATATAAGTCATTTCTGTTGTTCTGTCCATATAAGTCATTTCTGTTGTTCTGTCCATATAAGTCATTTCTGTTGTTCTGTCCATATAAGTCATTTCTGTTGTTCTGACCATATAAGTCATATCTGTTGTTCTGTCCATTTAAGTCATATCTGTAGTTCTGTCCATATAAGTCATTCCTGTTGTTCTGTCCATATAAGTCATACCGTCGTTTAGTCCTAATAAGTCATTTCTCTTGTTCTGTCCATTTAAGTCATTTCCATTGTTCTGTCCATATAAGTAAAATCTGTTGTTCTGTCCATATAAGTCATTTCCATTGTTCTGTCCATTTAAGTCATTTCTGTTGTTCTGTCCGTATAAGTCATTTCTGTTGTTCTGTCCATATAAGTCATATCTGTTGTTCTGTCCATATAAGTCATATCTGTTGTTCTGTCCATATAAGCCATTTCTGTTGTTCTGTCCATATAAGTAATTTCTGTTGTTCTGTCCATATAAGTCATTTCTGTTATTCTGTCCATATAAGTAATTTCTGTTGTTCTATCCATATAAGTAATTTTTGTAGTTCTGTATATATAAGTCATATCTGTTGTTCTGTCCATATAAGTCATATCTGTCGTTCTGTCCATATAAGTCATATCTGTCGTTCTGTCCATATAAATAATTTCAGTTGTTCTGTCAATATAAGTCATATCGTCGTTTAGTCCTAATAAGTCATTTCTCTTGTTCTGTCCATTTAAGTCATTTCCATTGTTCTGTCCATTTAAGTCATTTCCATTGTTTTGTCGATATATGTCATATCGTCGTTCTGTCGATATAAGCCATTTCTGTTGTTCTGTCCATATAAGTCATTTCTGTTGTTCTGTCCATATAAGTCATTTCTGTTGTTCTGTCCATATAAGTAATTTCTGTTGTTCTGTCCATATAAGTCATGTCTGTTGTTCTGTCCGTATAAGTCATTTCTGTTGTTCTGTCCATATAAGTCATTTCTGTTGTTCTGTACACATAAGTAATTTCTGTTGTTCTGTCCATATAAGTCATATCTGTTGTTCTGTCCATATAAGTCATTTCTGTTGTTCTGTCCATTTAAGTCATTTCTGTAGTTCTGTCCATATAAGTCATTTCTGTTGTTCTGTCCATATAAGTCATTTCTGTTGTTCTGTCCATATAAGTCATATCGTTGGTCTGTCCATATAAGTCATATCTGTTGTTCTGTCCATATAAGTCATATCTGTTGTTCTGTCCATAAAAGTCATATCTGTTGTTCTGTCCATAGGAGTCATTTCTGTTGTTCTGTCCATATAAGTCATTTCTATTGTTCTGTCCATAGGAGTCATTTCTGTTGTTCTGTCCATATAAGTCATTTCTGTTGTTCTGTCCATATAAGTCATTTCTGTTGTTCTGTCCATATAAGTAATTTCTGTTGTTCTGTCCATATAAGTAATTTCTGTTGTTCTGTCCATATAAGTCATTTCTGTTGTTTTGTCCATATAAGTAATTTCTGTAGTTCTGTCCATATAAGTCATTTCTGTTGTTCTGTCCATATAAGTCATATCTGTCGTTCTGTCCATATAAGTAATTTATGTTGTTCTGTCCATACAAGTCATTTCTGTTGTTCTGTCCATACAAGGCATTTCTGTTGTTCTGTCCATATAAGTCATATCTACTGTTCTGTACACATAAGTCATATCTGTTGTTCTGTCCATATAAGTCATTTCTGTTGTTCTGTCCATATAAGTCATTTCTGTTGTTCTGTCCATATAAGTCATTTCTGTTGTTCTGTCCATATAAGTCATTTCTGTTGTTCTGTCCGTATAAGTAATATCTGTTGTTCTGTCCATATAAGTCATTTCTGTTGTTATGTCCATTTAAGTCATATCTGTTGTTCTGTCCATTTAAGTCATATCTGTTGTTCTGTCCATATAAGTCATATCTGTTGTTCTGTCCATTTAAGTCATATCTGTTGTTCTGTCCATATAAGTCATTTCTGTAGTTTTGTCCATATAAGTCATATCTGTTGTTCTGTCCATATAAGTCATATCTGTTGTTCTGTCCATAAAAGTCATATCTGTTGTTCTGTCCATAGGAGTCATTTCTGTTGTTCTGTCCATATAAGTCATTTCTATTGTTCTGTCCATAGGAGTCATTTCTGTTGTTCTGTCCATATAAGTCATTTCTGTTGTTCTGTCCATATAAGTCATTTCTGTTGTTCTGTCCATATAAGTCATTTCTGTTGTTCTGTCCATATAAGTAATTTCTGTTGTTCTGTCCATATAAGTCATTTCTGTTGTTTTGTCCATATAAGTAATTTCTGTAGTTCTGTCCATATAAGTCATTTCTGTTGTTCTGTCCATATAAGTCATATCTGTCGTTCTGTCCATATAAGTAATTTATGTTGTTCTGTCCATACAAGTCATTTCTGTTGTTCTGTCCATACAAGGCATTTCTGTTGTTCTGTCCATATAAGTCATATCTACTGTTCTGTCCATATAAGTAATTTCTGTTGTTCTGTACACATAAGTCATATCTGTTGTTCTGTCCATTTAAGTCATTTCTGTAGTTCTGTCCATATAAGTAATTTCTGTTGTTCTGTACACATAAGTCATATCTGTTGTTCTGTCCATTTAAGTCATTTCTGTAGTTCTGTCCATATAAGTCATTTCTGTAGTTCTGTCCATATAAGTCATTTCTGTTGTTCTGTCCATATAAGTCATATCGTCGGTCTGTCCATATAAGTCATATCTGTTGTTCTGTCCATATAAGTCATATCTGTTGTTCTGTCCATATAATTGTTCCTGTTGTTCTGTCCATATAAGTCATTTCTGTTGTTCTGTCCATATAAGTCATTTCTGTTGTTCTGTCCATATAAGTCATTTCTGTTGTTCTGTCCATATTAGTCATTTCTGTCGCTCTGTCCATATAAGTCATTTCGGTTCTTCTGTCCATATGGGTATTATCTGTTATTCCGTCCATATAGGTCGTTGGACCCTGATACGACCGCAAGCGTACAGATACTGATCTGGATCAATGTTTGTCTCAGATAGCGTCAGGACCCTTTTTCTAAATCCCTGCTTGAACGTCATTATGATCGTTGATGTACTTCAATTATGGAAACACGTTAATCTTATAATTTATTCATATATGACACGATCTGCATCATTTCGAGACAGATGATATATTTTAATTCTCAATAATTGATGGCATAATAATGACAAATATTTGTCTGGTGAAATTAGACCTGATTGCCTAGTGATGCATTTTATAGAAATTATTTGGCACAATCTATTTTGTAGCATATAACCTTTAATGGTCGAGCTTAATGGCATTAGCTGTGAATACTTACTTGACCATTCTTAATCGTTTCACAACGATTGAAATTTTAGACTGTTTAAATGTGTTTTTATAAATAAATGTATTATTGATATCAAATATAGAAAATGATTGTGTATGTTATTGCATTGACTATATGATTGATCATTGCATATACTTAAATTTATTGCCAAGTATAAATTTAAAATAACATGACAAATAATTCAATTTGCCGAAATATAGTTCATGGCCTATCAGATGGCTTGAATAGTAATTTAGAAATACTGTAGAGAATAAACATAGAAACGCTGATGAATACGGATTCTGGCCTCAAATTATCAAATACAATGCAATAACATCGTTACTTCACCGTTCATATTTTTATCCATTTATAAACATTTTGTGTAGAAAATAACCTATTTGGTGGACATAATTCATTTCACTCTTCGATTGTTATACCCTTGTCTATTTAGGACCTGACTTTGACTTCCTTATGAGATACTGGCTAGTAATTATTTAGAGAAAAGAAATGTAGCATCCGCCCATTCTCTCAATGATGTCCGTTCTATTACATTATAGGGTATTTGACAACGTTAATTTTCCGCACCCTCCTTAACTTTGGATTTGTCAATCATCTTGTCGTTTGAAACTATGCTATATACATGTATACAATGTACTCACAAACAAATACCCGAGTTCTAAAGAAGTATAACAGCAATTTAGCCATTTAAGATTCATAAAAACATCTGTTTTTTACGAGCGTCGTCGTTACAATTTCGGGTGCAGTCGTAAACATTCGGCGATGAAGAGTTGCACCGCCGAATGTTTCCGATCACATTTCAATAATTCCGACTGCGTGCGTATCTTATTAGGTGTGGACTACCTAAATACAGACATCAAAATGTTTATCATCAGTTAGATACAAAGCGGGTAAATGAACAAATAGATCATGGTGTTTTTTTTTTTTTTTTTTTTTGAAAGCAAAAACGAAGCTAAAGGTTAAATGATGACGAAAAATTCCGCAGATGAAAACAACTGCTTGAACAGTCAATAGCAATTCGTGTAAAGAAAGAATCGTGAATTGAACATATTAAATAAAATGAACATATCAAAGGAAAATTGTCATTTAGCGCGAGATTCCATTCCAAACATAAGGATTAAGAAAACCTTTCAATATGTTAAGAAATTGCCTCACCATAAAAGGATAAACCCTGCATTAAGTTTGTCTTATAAGAAAGATGCTACAGAAAAACATTTGACTATAATGTTATTATGTAAATTCACGACCTTGTATTTTTTCATACTGTCTGGTATAGATTAAATCTGTTTCGCAAAATCATATCGGACAGAATTCCTTGCTTGAAATCTAGAAGGCATTATTATAAGCTATATCCATTGCCTTTTATCCACAACTTATGTTACATCCTATGGGTGAACATAAGATTTGTTTAAAACAAGCAAATTGTCGCTAAACAAGCTGTTTTTACGATTTTCTTTATAAAAAGAGACAAATTCATAGTGAGCAGACAATAGACAGAAGAATCGATTGTTCGATTACCAGTGATCACGACAGGAAGTCGCGCGACATAACAACAGCAGCCATTGCAGGAAATCTGCATTTTATAATGTTACATCGTTGCTGTTAAAAATGGTTGGATCAGAAAAAACGACAAATCGTCAGGTACTTTCTGGATTTGGTGGATTTTCTAAAAAAAAAAAAAAAAAAAAAAAAAAAAAAAAAAAAAAAAAACATCACCCAAAAAAAGTTTAATGACGAGAAAAAATTGGGTTGTTCGTCAAAATATTTTACTGTGAGCTTTTTATAAGATCTATCAACTTCAGCGAAAACAGAACATGTTTAGGAATTCTGTTCTTCAAAGCAATTCAAACAGGTCTCGTATTGCGAAAAACTTAAGATTTCCGACAATTGTTGCTGTTGCAATGTTATGATTGGTATGATTCTCTGCCTTAGTCACATTCAACTATTCGAGATTGTCACTTATAAGGTTCACTTGCGATGACTTTTTCAAGAGGGTCAGTAAAAGGGAACAATAAAGTAGGTTGCACTAAACCAGGTTCAGACACGGGAAAGAAATTACTGTTATTATTACCGGTGCTCTTTCTCCAATTTAGGTCAGATGTAGAGCTATTTAACCTTTTTACGAACAAGAGATTTTTAAGTCTCCTGCTGAAAAGGGCTTGGGAAAACATTGAGTCTAAAGAAGAAAGTGGTGATAATCAGCACTTTTTCCTTTTGCCTCAATATTTTCAGAGATATTTCGTACACATATCTGTTTTGGCAGCATGCATCTTCTCTTCTGTATTAGTTTTCAAATGGGACTACCATAATTTGTCGTTGGTGAAAGGGTTAAGTATGTGGCACCGAACAAATTGTCTGTCGGAGCACACTGTAATCAGATGTGACAATACAATGTAGGGTAAGGCCACTAAGTGTACTTCACATTTACATTCATATTCCTAATGCCCTTTCCTTCTTTTATAACGTACATGTACTATAAATTGTCTAACATAGAGACTGTATAGTAGATTCTTTGCAAAAAAAAAAAAAAAATTCAAATGCGTGAGGCATTGAAATGAATGTTTATATCGCATAGAAATTACTACAGTATCAGTATACAGACTCTATCTGACTCGGTGTTTGCTAGCGGTTCATTGGAGACAGGGCGTGGCTATGTATAGACGTCACATAAACAAGCCGGCAGTCTCGTTTATGCAAATCATAACGGGGAAAATTTAAAATATACTGCTATGTCAATGGTTCAAGAATTAGATCGAACACTACAAGTGCTAATGAATCAAACGCCACATAATGCAAGTAATACATGAAATAGGAGTTTCTAAATCAAAATTCGCAAGAAAATTTCAATACAGTTAGAATATTAAATTTATTGATGAACACTTTTCTCTTTTCTTTAATGCTTTTAGGTGGATTATCGAGAAATACTGGTAGATTATCATTTGATAAACTCACCGCCTCACGGGTGGGCATCAGGGGAGCTACCTCGAAAATGTGTTAACGTAAATTTGTTCCCACGCCACATCCGGGAAAGTCGAGGTAGTGGAAATCCCCGTATTTTGACAAACGGACAAAGGTGAGCTCTCCCTTTTATTTGTTTTTTCTTCCAAATAGCGCATTACTTAAAAATCTGGCGATGCAGTGCAATGCTACTATGTTTTAGCGATGCATGAAGACCAAACACCCCATTAAAAAGTGGAAAATACGAGCAGGACGACATTAATACCAGGACTGGTGGATTGCATTTTCGCACTGTGTTGACATATCGGCAGACATTTCGATGCAGATATTGTAGCTTATTTTCAGTTTCTGACCACTACCACATGTTTTGATGCAACACGTAGTCAAATTGACTACAATGACGCAAAAAATTCAGATGTTCTGGTCTCCTAACCAGATTACCTGCCCAAAAACTCTTTCGTGTTGTTCCCAGACCACCGAGGTAGCGGTAATCTATCGAGATAGTTCCCACGCGTCCCAAACATCTAGCCTTCTGATATATTGATGTGTTGATACACATTAATGATTCTGGACAGCGACCTAATGGCTAGTTGGCGAAAATCAGTTCCGCTAGTCACAGAACTGTGATGCACATGCAATATCTAATTATAGCAGATTTTTTTGTCGAGTTGTGTTGACGTCTGGTGTAAACTGGATGTTTCCTAATTAATGCAATTTACTATAAACAAGATTTTGTAAACTTTAGAAGGAGAAATGTTATTGCTTGAAATGTATTACATTTTGTTTAAATCTGATTTGATGCATTTGTGTAAGATGGAATTGAAAAGGAAGTTGCGTATCTTTTTGTCCTAGTATATATACAAACAATCTTTTACGCACAAACAAGAATAATGTGTATTCCAAAGTACGTCATGTAATCAAGGACAATGCAAAGGTGGGTTAGAGTGACTGCACTTATAATAAAGCAAAATCTCGTAACTCGGATGTTGCGCTGTAAATGCGACGCAACGTTCCTTAATCATATTAGCATTCATGAAGAACAGAGACAACTATTAGTCTTAATTCCCAGAATGCCGGAAGTGCCTATCTTGAATTAAGCCTACAAACCCACCTAGGAAAATACAGCTGATAAATTTCATCTTTAAGATGTTGGTCTCCGGCTGAGGGTAAGCAGTACTGCGTTTTGTTTTGATGTAGATGTTCCTGAAAAAATGAATAAGGTAAACTGTGGATTTTTATGTTTTTCGGTCATTTTATGTGTCCAAACACTTTCAGTTAAGTTCTGGTGACTGAGTGACAAACTCTTGGGAAAAAGTATGCAAACGCGGCTTACAATATGTTCTCTTTGTATTGGTACTTAAATGTAATTTTTGTTGTTTACCACTAGGATTTTAGGTTTGGATTTATGTTGTGATTGCGGAAGTTCCTGTTCATTGTTTCATAAGTTCTAAAATCTGCTATAATTAGATATTGCATGTGCATCACAGTTCTGTGACTAGCGGAACTGACTTTAGCCAACTAGCCATTAGGTCGCTGTCCAGAATCATTAAAGTATATCAACACATCAATATATCAGAAGGCTAGATGTTTGGGACGCGTGGGAACTATCTCGATAGATTACCGCTACCTCGATGGTCTGGGAACAACACGAATGAGTTTTTGGGCAGGTAATCTGTTCAGTAGACCAGAACATCTGACTTTTTTGCGTCATTGTAGTCAATTTGACTACGTGTTGCATCAAAACATGTGGTAGTGGTCAGAAACTGAAAATAAAGTACCATATCTGCCTCGAAATGTCTGTCGATATGTCAACACAGGGCAAAAATGCAATCCACCAGTCCTGGTATTAATGTTCGCATTTTCCACTTTTTAATGGGGTGTTCGGTCTTCATACATTGCTAAAACATAGTAGCATTGCACTGCATCGCCAGATTTTTAAGTAATGCGCTCTTTGAAAGAAAAAAAAACGAATAAAAGCGAGAGCTCACCTCTGTCCGTTTGTCAAAATACGGGGATTTCCACTACCTCGAAAGTTACCGGATGTGGCGTGGGAACAAATTTACGTTAACACATTTTCGAGGTAGCTCCCCTGATGCCCACCCGTGCGCCTGTCCAGGGAAATTATAAAAAAATATGCCCGCTTTCGTTCATTTCACCCTATCTGACGTTATCTAAGCAGGGCCAAATAAGTCACGCCATTAAAGCGTTGCATAGCAGTCATGTGCAAAATGACGCATTTAAGAAAATTTGTCATAAAACTTTCGCATTTTATCTAATTTTTGCATTTAAGAAATAGAACAATCGTTTGTTTTCGAGTAAGATCGATTTATATTTCATTTTGAGAACAACGAAAGCAAAATTTTCACTCGTGGCATGGCCACTCTGAAAATAAAGCTTTTGTTGTTCACTCAATGAAATACAAATTGATCTTACACTGAAACAAACGATTATCCCCTATATAATCGAGTTTAAATATCATTTGAAGAGAAAGCAAAGAAATATTTTAAAGGAAGAATGAAAAAGGAAATTCCTTTTAAATGTAAATTTTAGAATACTTATATCGAACTCTTGATGTCGGGTAGCAATTTATCAAACAATGTAATAAGTTTGACTTATGGTGTTTTCATGGCATAAGATGAATCATAAAAAGCAAATATAGCGAAACTTGCGTAATGTTATTCTTAAATTATAGGCATTTTATTATTGTATATTTCAGCAATAAAACGCATCTTGAAAACCTAACGTATAACAAATGTATCTGTTTTATGTAAGATGCCACATAGAAAATCTTAAGTCGAAACCTTTACGAAGATTCTGTCATATTAATAATGACATTCGGGATTATATTTCGTATTATCCCACTAAAAGAAATATTTCAAATAGTGTACGGCGCTATTAAAATGGTTTAACACATATGAAATGTTATCTATTTGGCCTACTACATGTACCTTCTTTCGCAAGGCTTTAATTAAAGCGACAACGGCTATATATGTGCGATATAAAACATTTTTAGATTTTAAGAAGTCTTTGTGAATTGTTCTTCCAAATATAGATGAGAAATTTTGCTCGGCCTATATATCCTTATGACAATTGAAACCCAATATGAGTCATGCTTAATATACGCACAGTGTAATTGAGAGAAATATTATTTCTCCATTATCGAGAGCTTTTAATAAAAGCTAGTAATGTTTTTTTGAAATACAAAACATCACTAGATTTTCATCAAACCTTACATTGTATTTACTTGTTTCATTCGTATCCGCGAGTTGACCGACACAACATAGGGTTTGAAGTAATCCGAGTCTTCTCTGATGTAAATACGCTCTTTGATATTTTGATTTTTCGCTATTTACATCAGAGAGCGTTGCTCTTTGAAAACAGCGGAAAGTTCGGTAACGTTACAAGTAACTTGAAGCTTTGTTTTTGTGTATCATATCAAATCACTCGGTAAAACACTGTAGGGTATAGATCAATAAATCATTTTTTGTCATACCTGACCAAAAATTTCATTTCAAATCGGCCTGCTGGATGAGTATAACCTTTGGTTTGAATGGAAGGTCAAGGTAAACAAAGGCTGCTCAGGTGAGGGTTGTTGCAAAACATTGCCTATTAACCTTTTAGAAATACTTTTTGGTCGTAATTTTTTCAGCAGCCATAACAATAAATGGTTCATTTATCGATATCATCAGGGGTTTTAACGATAGCGTTTAAGATCGGACGGTGAACGATGCGCAACAATTTGTTGCGAACTTCTTGATTTTTTCAAAGAGCAACGCTCTCTGATGTAAATAGCGAAAAATCAAAATATCAAAGAGCGTATTTACATCAGAGAAGACTCGGATTAGGTTTGAAGATACAATTAGGATACATGTAAGAACACCCCATACATGTTCAGAGGCAATTTTGGCCTACATTGCCATACAGTTCATTTTTTCCATAACTTAGGTCAGATGATAAGGGGAATTTGAGCTCATTAGTGTTGAATACGTCATAGGAATCATAGAGCGAAGCAAATGATGAATTAATAGTAATAGCTACAAATTAACGAGCGTTTTCCCTGTATTCCAGTCATTTCAAGTGATTTCACACATTTGACCTGCAATATCATTATGTACAAACCAAGACTAGATTCGACAGAGAACTAAAATCGCAACTGAAAAGAGTACCATAGAAGACGGTGTACAGTCACGTGGAACAACAATTTCAGAATATAATCAATATTTTTTTGTTTTTGAATACGGGTTGAAACAGAAAAGGTTGGCAGACGTCATGCACTAGATGATCGAGGTTGATATTTCTAAAGTTATTGAAAACTTTGGTTGACCGTCGATAACTTTTGTATCACATGATTTTAAAATATCAACCACGTCCGGGTAGTTCCTGACATTTTTACCCCTTCTCTACTTCAAATCGACTTCAAACTGGTCAAGTATATAAAAAAAAGATTATCTGAAATTCTGTTTTATGTGATAATCTACTGTGTAGAATCTGATTAGATTCCAATCAGGAAAAAACGACCTGGTTTATGATGGTTCAATAAAGACTCCCATTTTAGAATCCAAATGCAACCAGCATTCATTTGATAAGTTTATTACGATTATTCAACAAATTACATTATTCTCATTGCTCATTAATATTTATAGATATTTGACTTGCTTGACACCAATTAGAGTGCCCAAATATATTTTATTGCTAAATAATTAATAGATACTAATTATAACAAATATGAGTGTGGTAAAATTAGATCTAATCTCTGATTGATACTGTTTCTGGAATATATTGGCATATATTTTTAAGCGCTTAAAATATCTCATACAACTGCAAATACAATCTTTCTAAAAGACTATTTTGCATGCTTGTCTAAAATGAAAGGATCTGTTAACGCCCAGGAAGTTGTTGAGACTACAATTCTGTCGGTAGGTTGTAGTTTCTAAGAGTCATGAACTAACAGAAACTTTTTGTTATCATAATAATTATTTTGTCTTTTCCCCAAGTGGTTACATCAAAACCAAGGTTTCGCATGTAATGTATTTGAAGTCAAACAAAAAAGAACATTACAGTATCAAACACTATTCATTTTTCAAAATGTTTTCTTATCCGAAACCGAAATGTTTTGAAATTTTCACCAATTCGCAATTGTAATCTTCAACACCTTTCAAATTCGGACAGTATAGTCATGGGTCAACGTCTGTTTAGATTGACAGCCCAAGATCATCCATTCCTGTGCGGCATTAGTAAACAATAAGCAAAACCTTTCCGAGACAATGAGCTAAAAGTTGTTGTATACATATTACAGTACTTACAAAGGTTTGTATTGTATAACAGACGTCAAAATTTGAAAGAAAACTTTTAAAACTAAGACAATCTTACAGAATTATAACATTAAGAGTACCAACGTAAGGTCATACTTGCATTGAGAACGTATGGAATATTTCCATAAACAAACATTTATAATTATGGCTTAATGCTTTTACGAAAATTCATGACCTTGTATGTTATTCTAATAATGTCTTGTTAAGATTAAATCTCCATCACCAAACAATATCAGATGCTTAGTCTGATTCTCAAAGAAATGTGTAGTTGTTAAAATATATCCAGTATCCGTCATTCAGATACATGTACAATGTTCATTCATACCTCGACTAGATTATTCTTATGAGAACCCACACTACATAAGATTACATTTAATGGTATTTTACTGAATGATAACACCCCCTCTTTCGTTTTTAAGAAGACTGCAGAATTCCATTTGAATAAAATTATGGTTAGGATGTATTACTTTACTATACCGAGGTGACATTTTTCTAATTTAAGACCTTGATTTGATACGGAAATAATTCGAGGATGCAAAGTTCATGTTATTTACTGACGCTGAATTTGTATTGCCAAAGCCTTGGAACCATCCTTTGTTTTTGACTTACTTAGTGTTTTTGTCGTTCTCGCTTATATCGACCATGATATCATGTAAGCAACATGAGAATTATTCAAATACATATTTCATTCCCTTTGATTTTTTTATCAAATACAACCATCAGTCTATTGATACTGAAAAAAAAAAAAAAAACACAAACAAAACAATACTCCAAGGTCAATAATCGAGAACGTTTAAATAGGATGCACTATATCCACTTCAAATACGGAAAATAAAGGAAATGAACCTTTACCGGTGCTCTCATGCCAATTTAGGTCAGATCTAATGTTCCTAAAGTATGCATTGCCTCTGCAATGGTCTTTCGTAGTAAAGCATAATCAATTTAGGGAAAGATCAACGGTCTACTGTACTATAAAAAGGTGGTCATACCACGTGATAAATGACGTCATAAACTGACGGTGTTTGGTAAATTGTCACCCCGACACATTATGACTTGAGTTTTCAAACGGCCGTAAGTACTTTGTTTTTTTATTCAAATTAAACGAGACCTGGCCTATTCCAATCGCAATTTTGTAAGTTTAAACCGTATTTTTACATCTTGTTCCTTAAATTCGCGGTTTTTGCAATAATCTTGGACAACTGGTCACTGGTCGATTTTCTCCGGGTTCACCAAGTTGTCCACGAAATATTTGTAAAAGCACGTTTTGTTGGAACACGGTGTAAACATGCGACCAAATATTACAAAATTACGCTTCGAATAAGCTTAATTTGAACAAGAATAAAAATACTTATAGAAAATTTGAGTTGTGTCATTTCGTGACGTCATTTATCACGTGGTATGACCACCTTGAATAAATTTCATTGACGTTCCGTAACTCTTTTCCCAAATTGCAAAAAAAGACTGTTCCCATTTAGAAGCTGACAAAATGATGACAAAATTGACGCAATGCCATCTCCTTAAAGTAATTTATTTCATTTGTTTTTATTTATACTATCTACCATACTGATTAACACTTTCCCATACAATGACACTTTTTGACTACCTACATGATAATTGCTTTGGAAAACATCGTGGAAAATGAAGAAATTGCTTGTGACAATCAATTTTTTCATTTACCAAAATGTTTTCTATGTAAAAAGATAAAAAAAATTCAAAATTCCATTCACTTGAAATTGTCGACTGCATCATCTTTGAATTTGGACAAATGGTAATGGATTAACGTACCTTATTCATATGGAAAAGAAACGTCAATGACGCTATAAATGTTCAATGAAGAAAGTGCGTTTTCAGACATTCTACTCAAAATTGGACAGCCTGTCATTTGTCTAAGAGTCGCATTAGATCAAAAGTACACACCAATAATGTTTTTCAACGGAAAACATACCAGTATTAATTTTGTTTGTACTTTGTATCTTTTCCTTGATTTGCGTCTTTGTAACTTACTCGAATGATCGCTATTGAACATGCAGCAGTTTGGATACCCGTATGAGAAGAGACAAAGAATAGTCAGGAAGAGGAGATCGAACATGTAAATGTTGAGATTGTCTTAACCCATTACCAGATGGCAAAATTTCCAAATCCTAAGATGATGCAGACGACAATTTCAATTAAAAGAAACTTAACATTTTTGGGTCTTTTAAGGTAGAAAACATTGTTGGAAATGAAGAAATTGCTTGTCACAATGTTTATCCAAGTCTAAAATACAACTAAACAGCTAGTTCAATGTATGTGAGAAACCATAGCGTAGCCAAGGCCTGGATTTGAAATATAGATAACCTTATTACGGTTTGGTGAAAAGAAGAGAATAACGATAAGGAATGTGTTCTCTTCATTCAAGCTTGCTATATACATGTTCCGTAGTACAAAATACATATGTTACAAATATAGTTACATGTCAATTGATTCATCACCATACTTCTCTTTGGATGCTAACCAAACCAGGTTTTCTGGGCAGATTTGTATATATCATGCACATTCTATAATTTGACGATGTAGTTTTAGGACCAACAATATCATCATATCGATTCTCCTATATGTATCATGCAGTTATTAATAAAAAGGTTAGTTTTTGTTTGTGTCCCCGTTCAACGCACATACAAAATACAGCTATGGTAAATAAAATGTCAATTCTTCGTACTAAATGTAATTCTTCACTTTATGCCGTAAAATACATACATGTAAATCGAATATTCGCACAGAAATGCAAATGAAGTCAAAACCCTCCATAAGATGCGTGTCCTTCGAAAGCGTTAAAAGGAAATAAAAAAGAAACCTACTTCTAATGCCTGCAGCTCGTATTTCCTAGCCATTCCCATTTTCATGACTATTTTTGTACCAGGACATTTATCAAATCGCACGAATCTAATTTGAAGTTGTCATTCCTACAAAATAGGCTGTCGGCGACTTCTCTTAACTTTGTTTTAAGACAGACATGTGTACGATATATATATTTGAAATAAGACGAAACACAAGGACGAATTTCGCTACTTTACAACGAAAACCTCGTAACTGCAGCTTAAAGCAAGCTGCAGTTACGATGTGTTTTTTTTGAAAAACGAAAGTATCTACTTTGGCCAGCGGATGGTGGGTAAAAATTGTCCTTCAGATTTAACTGTCAGAAACTTTACATTTTTTATGTGACGCAATCTTGTTTTCGCAAATGCAAAAAGGTCAAATATATATACAAGGTCAATGCGATTTCCGTTAAGCTGTGGTTAACTGAAAGCAAGAATGTTAAAATAACACTCTTTGTTATAGTCTGAGAAGAAAAGTAACAGCTTACGCATTGGGCAATACAAATAGGATAACCGTTAATGTCTGATCAGATGGATAAGAAATACATCCAGAAACAGTAATATAGTATGATACAAGTTCCTCACAGAAGACCAGCTCTGGCGTCCCCGTTTGAAAATACGAGTCGATTTGGCAAATCATTTCTGCGAAAGAAAAAACGCTGATTATCAAATATTTAACCGTTATATCTTTATTTTCTTTGCTAAAACATACTTATCTTCTGCATTTGAGATTATTTTATTCTATGCAAAATTTTCAAATTGGACTGGTCTGAAATGTTGCCGTTTTGGGAAAAAGGATAATGAGACACAAAGTTGCATTATAGAGCAGCTCTACTTGTCTAAAGCTTTATCTAAGACGACACCAGACGTCATCACTTACGGTCATATGTCGCCGATAATATCCCATTAATACAAACGCATCCTACGAGAACAATAAGAAAAGGCAAAGAAAGATTTAAATCACGAAATAGTTATTGTAGCTATACATAGCGTTGAAGTCATAACTTTCTAATACAGTAAATAGGTGGTCAATTTTTCGTTAAAAAGTAATTGTCAGAACCCAATTATAACGACACGCCTTTTTAGAATATAAACAGTTTCTTCTTTTGCCGTAGACGTCTCGTTTCGAATTTATGAGATGCTTCAGCTTTTCTATAACATCTATATAAACCATGCCACTATTGGGGAAGACAAACGGACCTCATCATTTTCGACAATAAAACACTGTCGATTCCCCATTATTACTAACACGTCCTACGAGAATAATAATAAACATAGCCATGGGATTTTATGACTTATCTATAACGTTAAAGTCGTCTGTGAACGAATCTCTGTTGGCCATAGCAGACAAACTGTGTCTGAGTTCTTATTCATCAATACGGGAATAAAGACTCTCTCGGGTATGTAATGTTGTACTTAAGTTATAATGGACACAGTCCGACCAACCTGACAAAAAATGTTATAGATATTTTATTTTTTTTCTTGCTGTTAACACTTACGGAGAAATTATTTCTAACAAAATTAACATCAAACTTCAACTTCCAGGTAAGTTTCGTTTAATTTGTCAATCTTCTGTGCAAGTAAACCACCATTTGACGCCGTATAATTCCTCGAAATGAGACGAAACGTAAAATATTATTGTTTTATTTTTTACTTTCAACTATGCATACTTTACTGAAAAGACAAAGAGCAAGAAGAAGAAAATAATGAACATTTTCCTCATCTTTCTAAATGTTCTCGAGCTCAAACTGTATAGTTTTGTCTTGCCCTTTTTGTACATAAGAAACAAACAATAAATGAAAACAATGGTTTACCAGAAAAAAATGCCCCAATCCCAGTCAAAGACTACAAACGGACGTCGTCATTTTCGACAATAAGACTCCCTGTCAATTCCCCATTATTACTAACACGTCCTATGAGAACAGTAATACACATAGCCATGAAATTTTATGACTTATCTATAACGGTAAAGTCGTCTGTGAATGAATCTCTGTTGGCCGTGGAAGACAAACTGTTTCTGAGTTTTTATTCATCAATACGGGAATAAAGACTCTCTCGGGTATGTAATGTTGTACTTAAGTTATAATGGACACAGTCCGACCAACCTGACAAATACGTTATAAATATTTTTTTCTCGCTGTAAACACTTACAGAGAAATTGTTTCAAATTGTATAGGTGAATTATCATATTAATATGTTCCGTGCAAATAGATAATCATTTGGTGCCGTATAATTCCTCGAAATTGGACGAAACGTAACATGTAATTGTTTTATTTCTTACTTTGAACTATGGATACTTTTCTTAAGATAAATAGAGCAAGAAGAAGAAAATAATGAGTATTTTCCTCTTCTTTCGAAATGATCTCGAGCTCAAACTGAATAGTTTTGTCTTAACCAAAAAAAAAAAAAAAAAAAAAAAAGAACCGCCCCAATTTCAGTCAAATAAAACGAACAGACGTCATCATTTTCGACAATAAGTCTCCCTGTCAATACCCGTTTATTACCAACACGTCCTATGAGAACAATGATAAACAGAGTCATAAGGTTTTATGACTTATCTATAACGTTGTTCAAAGTCGTCTGTGGACGAATCTCTGTTGGTTATAGCAGACGAATCGTTTTTGAGTTCTAATTCATCAATACGAGAGTAAAGACTCTCTAGAGTTTGCTATGTTACACAAATAAATATAATAATGCTGCTGTATATAAGTAGGTGTCTGGAGTAAAGTAAACATTGCAATTTAGGCCATCTTGGTCCCAGATCAATCTGTTCTTTAGTGCAATATTGCCAGGATCTACATTGTTATCTGATATGTGTCACATATTATTAAACTGATATAACAGAACTGTGTTTGTATCAATGCTGTGTGTCCTCAATCAAGGTCCCCGCTTGTACCCACCACTTTACATACCACGACGTCGACATTTGTGAACATCAAGTAATATACTGCTTAACATATTCTCACACAATGACTCCTTTTGACTCCATACAAGATAATGCTTCGGAAAACATTGCGGAACAAGCAATTTCTTCTTTTTTTTCACAACGTTTTCTACCGATAAAGACCAGAAATGTACAATTACATGCATTTTAAATTTTCGACTGCAAACTTTTTGAATTGGGACCCGTCTGAAAATTTTCCATCTGGTAATGGGTTAATCGCAGATGATTGCTACAGGACCTTATTCTGGTATTTTTGAATAATCCCAAGCAATGATTTGAAGAGTGGAGTCCAATACATAACCCGTCTCTCTTAGTCCTTATGGAACTACAAATGTTATTGCAATTCAATCAAAACTACAGGCCCTAGACACTTAGGTGTCTGCAGTATTGTATTGAATTAATAACCTTTATCCAATCAAAACATCCATTATTATTGCGTGATCTATCGTGCAGCCAGTTTTGAACAAATGATGTTGTTCTATATCGAATCAAATACTCAATCGGCTAGAGCTACCCATGATTTAAAATACACTAGTAAAGAAGAAACAGCAATGACTTTAATCTATGAAACCGTCATTTATTACAATACTTTAAAGAATCGTTGGTTTGAATGAAAGATTTTTCTACTCTCTGTACAGTGTATGCCCATGATATTGGCATTGCTCTCTGCAATATTGAAATAACATACAAATATCGAGCTCTACATAATTGCACATAATGCTTTCCTAAGGCAAAGATTTAGAAAAGCATATTTTGCATAAGAGGTGCGGACATTAAGATACGAGAAAATAATACAATATATGACATTTGTATGTTTTAGAACAAAATATCGATGAAAGTAATGGTGAATACCAGCAATTACTGCTTTCTCCCAGTGGTTCACAGGTCATTTCTAGTGTCTTTATATTTTTAAAAGGAATATTTACAGAATAAGTTAAAAAGAAAACGCATCTTTCAGCAATTCTATGTCTCATTTGATTGTTTTTTATTATTCGAAAATTATAACTGTGTTTCATATATCGCTGCTTTTCAAGGAAAACCTTGAAACTATGTACAGCTTTAAACAAGCTGCAGAACTTTATGAGGTATCCGTTGAAAAGCGCCAATATGTTCTTTAATGAAACAATGACCTGTACTAGACAAAAAATGTGGTCACTGGTCATCTGGTCGATATGAATAATTATAATGCATGACATCGTTGTTCTAACAAGACAGATAGTATTGTAAATAAATGATGACATTTTTTATCATCTGTATCTAATATTATTCTTACATTTGTAACGGCAGCTCCGATATAAACATGTCTGGCAATATTTTTTGTCGTTGTATATATGGTTACGTTTACAGAAGCTGTTTTGTAGGTATTTTGTCTTTATACGTGGCCGTAACACTGGTTATCAAGGTCTTTGTGTGTTAATTTGGTAAACAATAAACGATATTTTCAATGAAAATATACTATGGTCTCTCTACCTCTAAAACAAATCTATAAACATCAGGTATTCTAACGGTCAGAAATATGGTATGGTACCATGATGTCTTCACGCTTTTAGTGTTTTCTACCATTAGTAAAAACGCAATATTACCACCGTTGAGACGTCATAATATATTTATCAAGAACACAGCCATTAGACATTATATTATATCTAAATTACTATATATGTGTTCGATATACTCAAAATTACAACAGTATCCAATTTGAACTAGTCCTAAATTTCGTAGTATAGTGAAGGGTAAATAACAACCGTTTCTGCAAAAGAACAAAACATCGATTGATTAATATACAGCCCCGGCCATTTACATAAGACTGCACCTACATCGCAGCAACTATTAATCGACGAAATCTGATATAAAATGTCTTTACTAAACCATAAACTGCCATAAAATGCCATTCCAGCCACGAAAATAGCTTGAATTGAATTTCTATTACCAGTCTGGAAAATAAGTATACAATTTTCTGCTTGGCATCGGAATGAAACAAAAGCTTGGAACTTCGGCCATAATGTCCATCATAAACGCAATTCTTGGCCATAAGAAATCGCATAAATATGACAAGCTTAGTTCAAATGTGTATGGTAATCTTTTGAGTTCTATAATTTTTTGGCATCAAAATGAAACAACAATATTGATTAATTGACTTTTCGACCAGCAAATAAAAACAACTTTGTTATAATTCAGACTTTATTAACATCGTTTTTAAATGCAACTTAAGATATTAAGACCAACAGTGTAGCTCAAATGTAGGCTTACATACCGGTCTTCAAAATGTGACTTTAAAAACACTATTATATGCTATTATATAGGGTTAATTCACGTTTTTGAGGTCGTTAACATTCTCAGAGGCCCAAAATATGCGTTATCGCCTGAGACCGAAGGTCGAGGGCGATAACCCATTTTGTGGGCCTCTGAGAATGTTAACGACCGAAAAAAACGTGAATTGACGCTATTATTGCATGAAATATGAAGAATTTGCAAAGAAATGTAATAAAATAAGACGAATAACTGAAAAACTTTGTGAAAATTTAGCCACATTTTCACCGACAGACACCAGAGTTTTCCGGCATTCGACTCGACATATATCGAGTAAGTCCGATATCCACTAGACGGGCCGTTAGATTTTCATCGTGTAGCTATGTAGTCAAGTTTCATCGCATTTTTACTGACATAATCTTCATTTGGGTTGGCGAAATCGTAACAATATTCGACTAAGTTTTCTTTTGGAAACATACTCTGGATATTCTAACGTTCATTTCAGTGCGGGTACAGTAATAAAACAAAAGGTCGGAACTTCCGAGGTAGATCTCTGGTTCGTTTCAGACATTCGTTCATTTCGATAAAAAACAAACAAAGTTGTAAAGGAAAAATTGCAGTAACTAAAAGAAGAACAAGAAACACATAGGCTTACCATCACATTTGACCTAGACCACAACCACTCAATTGTAATTTATATTCTTCCGTGTCCACGAAATCCACTTTTAGTTCAAAATCTGTCAGCTGCCCGTTTGTTTACCTTTTGATTCCAAGAATTAAACCTACGTCACTACATTTGTATATTACGTCATCAGATATGGTTACACTGGGAGACCTAGTATTTATTGGGGTATAAACTGGAAATGGGGTCGTATAAGAATTTACATCGCGGAAAAGGGAAATGACAAAATTTCGGCTTTATTTTCAATTTTCTGAAGCACTCATAACAAATCCCCGATCGAGGATATGTGAATGCAAAACCGGTCCGAAAATACACGTGAATTTACTGAATAACGACCGTTTTTGACAATATCAGACTGATTTTTGCTTGTTATCCAATGCCAATAACAGACTGAAAACACACATTTTAGGCAATAATATGAATTAAATGGTTTTACCCTGTCAAAACTATTCTTTCTCTTAAAATCCACAACACAGAAAGTTTGGTGTACCAGTGACACAAACAAAAATATATTGCATACCGGACCGTTCTTTGTCGTTGACATTTCTTGGGCAATTGAATCACATTGGTCTGCTCTTTGTACACACATAATCAGTTACCTACCGCGTCTTTGCATGTTGTACCAGTGTAACGCTTAGTCGTTTTGAGAAGGGTTTTATCACTTTCCCAAACGAAACATTTTGATGGTGGTTCAATTTTAACAGGCCATAGACGATAAGATAAATCCAATAAAAATCGAATTGATGTACATTATTTTACAAAATATTTTGAGGCAAAACTAGAAAATGCTAGTTATCAGCATTTTCTTCTATTACTTCAACGTTTTTCAATGATCAAAATTAGGTGTTGTTTAGGAAAGGGTTTTAGGTAACCTTTCGATTCCCGTAATGTGATTTATTTGATGATGCAAATATAGAAAGCTAGGCGACACGGTAAAATTTTAGTTTCAGTTACTAATTGTCACACAAACCCTTATTTTGCCAGTAGAAACGCGGTCTGATGAATGTCTTAGTACTTCTTGAATTATTTTAATTGTCTTTGTCCCTTTTTCACTAAGTAAATTCCTAATTGAGTCTGTTATGAAAAATGTAGACATAGAATACTACAATCTCAACACACCAATTGATTTATCTGCAACATTGTCTGTCGGATTTTTTGTTCTTTTTAACACAGTGATTAGGCATAGAATAATATTAAGCGGAATTATAGAGAAAATTACGTTCATCAGAATTTGTTTTATTTCTTCTGTCCCCACTATTCTTTCTTCTTCGAGAATAAGACACAAGCGAGCAGTGGATTATGTAAATGCAATATTTACTATCTTCTTCACCAAACCTAATGCTTCAATTAATTCAATAAATACCCATAACAATGAATTTTGATTTGCAATAACTCAATAGAATACTCTAACCCCCTTTGCATGTAATGCATTTAGAAGATTGCCATTTTGTACAAAGTATTGTGCGTGTATACGAAGGGACCTTAGGATAAGTATCTATTACAATGTATGCATAAACAAATGGCATATCTATTACAATGCATGTTCTTGTTGTATATGATATCGTCGGCTACGCTCAAAAATGAAATACCTACAGCCTGAAAAAGCTGTAGCTACCTTATTTCCGAGTGAAGCCAACACTCTTTCCCGTTACCAAACGACAAACTTTTGGGGTAGTCCAATTTGAAAGAACTAGCAGACAACATTTCAATGTGATGAAATTTCGAAATTCTATAGCTTTTGGGGAAGAAAACATTGTGAAAAATGACGAAATTGCTTGTCACAAGCAATGTCTTCATTTTCCACAATGTTTAAAGCCATTATATTGTTGGGAGTCAAAAGAAGTCATTGAGTGGTAATGGGTAATATACTCTTCCATTTCACAATCATAGAGAACTGATATGAAAATATTTACTAAACAACTCTTAGACTTAAACATGTGATGCATTGTTTTTTACAATAAACACGTAACCCTTTTTTACCAAAAACCTTGTAACTACGATGGAGTATCGCGTGACATGATATTTTTGGAGTTTTTCTCAATAATTCTGCTAATAAGTGAAAGATTTGAATTCGACTGTAATATTGAAAAAAAAAAACGTTAAGGATATACAGGATTTGGCATCAGCAGAAAAAAAGGCATCGGTCATAAGTTCAAAGAGTACATGTTCCAAACGAAAAACCGTAATATTTTCCTATATTGATATTAAACTCATCATCCAAACCCTCTTGCTGATATCCATTAGGAAACATCCTTTATTATAATAATGCGCTTTGACAATGTGTGCATAAAGAATGTTTTAAGCGCCCGTTATCAATTCAATACCACTCAGTCTTAAAATATATACATCAGGGTTTGTTAATGAACTGATATGAATTAGGTTATTAAGGTGTTCACCTCTAATGAGATCCACGCAACGTCGAAAACATTCAGGGTGGAAAGTTTCACCGCCAAATGTTTACGAACTCGCCCGAATAGGTTCGGATACGTAATGACTTTTAACGGCGTCACACGAAAAATTCCGACGTCGCGTGAATCAGATTAGAGATTATACTACCTTATTTTTTATAATCTAGACAGTATAACTACAGCAGAAACAGATTTACGTTCAATCTATTGGAAACCACAACGTTATGAATATATCTATTTAGAATATACAGGAAGATTCTCAATTTCACGGCGGTTTGGCAAACAATCTAGTCCATTAGTCCACACTTCGGTTTGCATTAGTAATAAGATTTACTTTCATTTCAATGCTTCTTTTCATGAAGCCGAGCCCGGATAGCTCAGTCGGTTACGTCGGAGTCTGTCAATCCAGGGGTCTCGAGTTCGAACCCCGGCTCGGCCAGTATCCATTCTGACATTTGACAAAAGTCATTTGTCTCTCACCAATGGGTGTGAATCATCTATGTGAGAGAGCAGCTGGAGGCTCGGTTTGGATATTGTGGTTGTACTGGTGCGAGAAATACCAGGAACCCACGGTTAGGTGCTCCAGCCGCCGCGATATGACCCTGGTAGTTGAAAACGGCAAAACCCCAATAAACTCAAATTCTTTTCATGATAATCACGGTGAGGATTGTGCATGCTGGGATGGATAACGAATACTGAGTATACGGACAAATTTTGCCTCGCTTCAGGTAAGAAATTGTGCAATAATTTTCTTATTTCTGCTCCAATTTTCAAGCGGTTTGTTGCATGTACCCCGCATTAGTGAGCTCTTTCCTCGGATATATGACTTGTTTGTAGAATCTTTGTACTTTGTCCAAAAATTGATCCCAACCGACCAGAAAAACGACAAAAAATACAGGCCCTTTTTCTAGTCGGTTGGGATCGGTTTTTGAGAAAAGTACAGGGACTTTCCAGATAAATAATACATCTGAGAAAAGGGCTCAGTAAGACGGAGTACATGCAACAAACCGCATGAAAATTGACGCAAAAATAAGAAAGTTATTGCACAAATTCTTACCTGAAGCGTGGTTAATTTGGCCGTAGTCGTTACCATTTCGCTTTCTGGTCGGTTGGGACAATATTTCGGAAAAAGTATCATGAGTTATCTAATATGTCATACATCCGATGAAAGAGCTCGATAAGGCGGGGTACATGCAGCAAACCGCTTGAAAATTGATACAGAAATAACAGAGTTATTGCAAAATGTCTTACCTGAAGCGAGGCGAGTTGGCATCAAATTTTATGCAAAAAATAGACTGAGTCTACCGTTATGTTTTGATAAACCGTCGGTGTTGTTATACAATCTCGTAACTACGGTTTGATTCAAGCCGTAGTTACGAGATTTTATAACAACACCAACGAAATACTATCTATTTGTCCGAAATTACGTCACGGTTTACTTGATAAAATCGTTCCCTATTGTCGGTAGTCGTTATCCATCCCATCATGCACAATCCCCACCGTGATAATACAAACTTTGCGGGATCTCTGCCATAATGCATGATTAACCCTTTCGCAAAGAATACCTGGTTTTTACATCCCTTACAGACAAACAGCTACATGAAACATTTAGTAAAAAGGAGAAAATGTTGATAAGCTTTATGTTATTATTTTGCTTCAACAAAGTTTATATTACATTGTACACTAATCCAATCTCTCTTTATTATCCATTTTGTCATTTGTAGCAGCTTTTGAATTGAACAACACTAAACCTTTACAGTTTTGGAATTGTTTAAGACTGAAACTAGACTATATAATTCAGGCATCAGAATACCATCAGAACAACGTTGGGGCAAACTTCATATATTTAGAACTTTAGAAGGCATATTTTTTCGTAAAGAAATCCTTTTCGAAATAAGGCTACTGTTTGACCTCCCTGATAGAGAAATATCATGAAAACATTTAGACAAAAGAAGGACATGATGAGGACCAGCATTTTCTCCTTTTGTTTCAGTATTGTATGTGAATGTGTATGCTAAATAAAAACTTAATAACTTAATAAAAACTTTCATTAAAATACATGTTGTTGTCAACAGCAGTATTCTATTCGGACATCCCTAATACCCTTTAGTTTCGTGGCTTTTCAACGAAAACCTCGTAACTGCAGGCTGCAGTTACGAGGTTTTTGTTGAAAAGCATCGATAAACAATAATTCTAACAGTTTCTAGTAAAGATAAACTTTTATGGCGTCTTACGAATCACTCAATATAGGTACCATTCAGGGAATACGATTTAGGGAAGCTTATTCGTCTGTACGTGCCCTCCGAGACCGGCTGACAGACGAGATAAAAACGTTTTATTGTCATAGGCATTCTTTGAATAGTTTACTCGGATTAATTGATCGTGGGCGAGTGGTGAAAATGAGGATCAGACTGCATTGCATGTAGATCTACAATGTTTCTGATCTTTCTTGTTTATACGTGAACTATTTTACCTAAATAGAATGTTGTCTTGTAGGAAAAGGTTAAGCAGTTATCCATATTTTCTAGCCACTAGGCCTATATTTATATATTCGTTAAAGGGACATTTCATTCCAATTTTAATTTTTTAAAGTATGTCTTGATGCCAAGATTGTTTATTCTAATGAGTATAAATACTATTAGTTTTTTAAGTTGTTTCCAATAAGCGAGAAACACGCATTTAAAGTTGAGACATAATCGATAAATTGCATATAAATCCGAACTGTTGTCCACAACAATTTGTTCAATTTTAACACAAAAATATAAATTTCTCGTAAACGGTGCAATATTTTGGCTTGAAAGTTTCAGAATGTTCATAAGGAAATATGCTCTTTCAGATGAAAATAAAAGTAAAATTTATGACAAAAAATTATGAAATGTCACTTTAATAAAGCTATATTGATATTAACATGTCGTCACTTTTCATCGAAAACTTCGTAACTGCAGCTTCTGTTAAGCTGCAGTTACGTGGTTTTTGTTGAAAAGCAGCGATGTTCTCCTTCTACCTCAGTGTTTTCTAAAGCATTTTGACGTTTGGTTCATCAAAACTAGGTCTTGTTTTGGAAAGATTAACGAAGCAGTGCCCCACATTTTCTGGTGACACAGTCTTTTAAGACATAGCCGTTAGTACGAGACTTCTTTAGCGACCAACATTTTATCGTGACCCGTCTTTAAAAACATAGCCACAAGTATGTTGCTTCTTAAGCGACCTACATTTTTTCGTGACCCGGTCTTTAAAAAACATATCCGTCAGTATGTTGCTTTTTTAGCGACCAACATTTTTCATGACACGGTATTTAAAAAACATAGCCGTCAGTATGCTGCTTCTTTAGCGACCAACATTTTTTCGTGACCCGGTCTTTAAAAACATTGCCGTTAATATACTGCTTCTTTAGCGACCAACATTTTTTCGTGACCCGGTCTTTAAAAACATAGCCGTCAGTATGTTGCTTCTTTAGCGACCATCATTTTTCCGTGACCCGGTCTTTAAAAACATGGCCGTCAGTACGTTGCTTCTTCAGCGATCATAGCCGTTATACCTCACGAGAAATGACCTGGCAGAACAGCCCGTGCTAATCGAATGGAAAGCTCTGTCTGGTCAATTCTCGTCCGCTATAGTATGTTGCTTCTTTAGCGACCAACATTTTTTCGTGACCCGGTCTTTAAAGACATAGCCGTTAGTACGACACTTCTTTAGAGGCCCATAAATATCAGTTTCCGAGGAGTTTATGACCGTAGTTATTATCATCATCTTTACAGAAACTTTTATTTCCGACGGGATCCCATACCTTTCTATAATGTTTTAACCCTTCCATAAACAAGCTCTGATTTCGAAGAAGAAAGGGATGTGTTGCGAAAAAATATTTGTGGGAAAAGAGGAATACGCTGATAATTTGCATTTTATCTTTTCGGAAAGGAATTTTAAGGTATGAATTAAAAATGTTTTTCGTGAAGCTGTTTTTGCTTTTTCGGCTGCAATTGCCTATTAAAGTAATTATTTGGACGAGTAATATCATGCCATTTCAGAAAAGGGTTGATTACGACTCTGTATCATCCATGTCGTCGCTTTTCAACAAAGACCTCACTACTGCAGTATGTTTTATGCTGCAGATACGAGGTTTTCGTTAAAAAGTAGCGATATCTATGATACCGTTATTACAGTACGCCCATACTTTAGGCATTGTTGCAATTCTTTTCATTTTTGTCAATTTGTACTTTTCTTTGTCGAAAATAGCTGCAATAACAATCCGATATATAATGCGACCTATTAATCCGGTCCTGACCTTCAAGCAAGAATATCGATGTTTTTTGACAAAAACCTTGTAACTGCAGCTTGTTACGAGGTTTTTGTATAAAAGCGACGGTATGTTTATATCATGCGAATATAACTCATCGGCTATAACTGTAGACTTGTATACAAACACTTAAAACTTCTTGTTGTTGATAAATTGCCCAACACAAACACTTTCTCTTTTGAGAATAAACGAGTAGGACATTAATTCTCTCGTATACCTCACGATAAATGGTTTGGTAAATGTTAAAACTAAGTATTTGCTTAAATAGTGCTTGTATACAAGTCTACAGTTATAACCGAAAGACTATACATGTATACCTAAACTGAGATTGACATGCATGCAAATAGAGAAAACTGACTTCATGTAAATTTTGTCGTACAATATCGTAACGTAATAGGTTCAAATATTTGTTGTATATTTAATTTCTTATTGTATATTTGAAACTGAAGCGAGGACGTTAATTTTTTCTTATGGAAATAAATCACACCAAGGACAGTGTAACTACAGAGTCTAGAGCAAGTGTTTTCTTTAACCCACTACCACACAATGACTAAGATAATGACTTTTGAAAACATTGTGGAAAATGAAGAAATTGCTTGTGACAAGCAATTTCTTCATTTGCCACAATGTTTTCTACGTAAAAAGACCAACAAACTTTAAATTTCATTCACTAAAATTGTTGTCTGCAACAACTTTGAATAGCCTATCCCTATGAATATCCATCGTGTCATCTGCAGCAGCTTTCAAATTTGAGCTGTATTTTGCGCTTGGGAAATCTATAAGACGCCTTATTACAGTATGTAAAGTTGTAACTACCCTACGATGGCCTAGATGTCCGTTTATAATTGACATTAAAATGGCGGTTTTTCAATCTCCATTAAAAGCATGGATAACACTTAAGGTTTACAGACCCTGAAAAAAAATCACCACTTTCTAGCCATACGAAATGCATCAAATTACACACACTTGTTAATACACGTCACGTAAGTTGATTCACCCTGCCGGATTTCAAGATTATGCTTCAAGAAGAAAATAATCAACATATATAATTCTACTCATATTCATATGCAAGGGAGGTAATTTCAAATATTTTTGGTCAAATATTTCCATAAGTATGCATCAATTCAAAATTCTAAACCGTGCAAACTGCTTATGTTTGTATTTGGAATGGAAATGTACCACAGTTTAGGAATTATTTGCACTTTTCAAATTTCGCCTCTGGCTGTTTGGCGCTTTTGGGGGTTTGGATACCTTAAAGAGGTGAATCATTCGTTACATTCGTAACCGTCATAAGTAAGGCCATTTCGAGCCCTCTTTATGACAAAGTGTCTGTACTGCGCAGTTGTAGATGACCATAATTAAGAATGAAGGTTTTCCTTCTGTCGGATAATTATTTCTGAGTGGGAAGAGGCAATAATCCATATACTTGTAAAACTAGTACATTCGTTCAAACAGCAGTCGTAATGAACATTTCTGTATGGGTTTCCTGTTTTCCCTTTTAGCAAGCCGGGACTTTATGTCCGGGGAGCTAATGTCACAGCCCTAGTGTCGGCGTCGCGTACTGTCCCGTCCCGTCCCGTCGCGTCTTCACTTGAAAAACTTTAACCTGGTCTATATCTCAGGCACTATTAGAGATACAGCCTTGATATTTCATACATAGATACATCTCGACAAGGCATTTCATTTGGGACCATGACCTTTGACCTTAAGACCTTAGCCTTGGAGTTTGACCTACTTTTGAAAAACTTTAACCTGGCCTATATCTCATGCACTATTATTGATAGAGCCTTGATATTTCACACATGGATACCTCCTGCCAAGACCTGTCATTTGGGACCATGACCTTTGACCTTGTGACCTTGACCTTGGAGTTTGACCTACTTTTAAATAATTAGCTGTTTTTGTGACAAGCTCCTTTATAGGCGAGCTACGTTGTCCGCGGACAACTCTTGTTATGCAATATGTTGATTTAGAAGACATCTACACGACCACCAGTGGAGTTTGAACTTTAAATATTTATTAACAATAAACCAAATAGAAGCCAACCAAATAAACAAATAAATTCTTTAGAAAACTGGTATTGTTTGCATTCAAAATAAAGGTGTTTTGTCAAACTATAAACAAAAATCAGTACGAACCCACTGAAAGAGTACGTTAATCTATTGACCACTGCAATATTACTGGGAGACTAGCGGAAGGATATGAGTTAATAAAGCAATCGTAGCATGATGATTGACGTGAGGTTTTGTTGGGAAGAAAATCGGGTAAATACATTAGTGTTTCAGTACTAATGTCCATAACTCCAGGATTCAGATACTGCCCGCTTGTTCTTTAAACGTCAGTTACATTCACACTAATATATACTGAACAAAAGTGAAAACGCTACACCTACTTTGCTTGCCATATTTCTTCTAAATACAACAAGTAAAAAAATCAAATGAAAGTCTTTCGCATTGTTTATTAACTTGGTTATGCCAAGCACAAAACGTTTAGTGGATCTTAATTACATGAATGAAAAACGGACTCTTTTAATGTGACAGGGGTCCTTTTTTCAGGTGTACAATTTGAACGGAAATTTTACACAATTTAAACCTGCAGAAATCCTAGCAGAAGAATGCAAACCCTGCCGAACTATACTGAATGGTAGTCTGACAAGTAACAAGTCAGAAAATGTAAAGAAGCTTGCATAAGATTGTTTCAGAGTTTAGAAAATGATGTTTGAAAAGCAGAATTTTCATTATGTTCCAAAGCTTGAAAATCTTACTATGTAATCTCCATAGGAAATTGAAATCACTATTGCATGGACATCTTGGAACAATCCTTGTCTAAGAATAGTTTCAAAAATCCCCTGTAAGGCCTGCATGATGTTGCAAAAAACCTAATCGAAAACCGTGATAAATTTGTGAATACCAAACATTTTAAATTCCCTATTTGTTTATGTCAAAGGGAGGTAATTCGCAAAATTGACAAATTAAACCTTGATTTTAGAGCTTGCTACAAGAGATAAGTGAGATTTGAAGTGTTTTTTCGGCAACCCAGATATGACCCTTTCCGAAAAAATTATGAAGCGTTTTCTGCGCATGCGCATATGCGGAATTCGATGAAATTAGCTCTAAACGCATAAAGGGCTGTAACTCCGACATTAAAGGAGACAAGGCAATGAAATTTCGACAAAACGATTGCTGAAGGCTTGGGAAATAACGTCAAAATATATTTCATGCTATTAATTCGATACTTTTCAAGAAATAAGAAATCTTGCAGTGTAGCGTTTTCACTTTTGTTCAGTATATTATACGTTCCCAATATATGGCTATGTCGCATTCCATAAGTAAACCCCGAGAAAAATTTTGTCCATTCTGGCTACAAATGAATGCCGTAAAAATAAAGACATTTGATGCTTTAAAAAACTTGTACATGCAGCGAAGTTTCGTAAAGTATAGTCAATTAGATCTTTGTTCCTTTTTTATAAAAGAAACTTTTATAATTATTTCATTGCTTGTTTTAAAACCAAAACGCCACATAATTTCTATTAAAATTTGAATGGTGCAACGATACTACTTTTTGAAACAGTCTAACAGAATAAAACAAACCACGGGGAAAGGAAAATGAATATTTACATGTATAATACAAACATATTTCCCGATTTTCTTTGCGATAAAGGGATTCATAAATCTTCATAAAAATGCAATTATCTTTTCCACGGTGTCCACAGTGCCTTACAGCTAAACATATTGACATCTTCATTTATTTGGTAAATGCCCGTATGGGACTATGAATGAAAAATGGAACCTATGACGCAAAATCGCTAGGGAAGCATGGTACTTTATGTAAACGTTTTTTTCGGGGAAAAATCTATTCATAAGGGATTCATTCTTTACCAAAATGTGGTGACTGACAAAATTATGAACATGCCTATATGATGACAGTAATGCATGTACACATCGACTGTTACAAATATCTACTGTGCTTGGTAAAAGCAGAATGACTTATAAGGGCTATAATCTCCAGTTTGAAATTCGACTTCAATTCAGGTACATGTACATGGTTTGTTAAACACGGTTTTGTTTCTAATTGCCGCAATACAACATAGGGGGTCATTTATAATCCAAGACATACATTTATGTTTAAAATAGGTGTGCAGTATTATGGTTGTGTATTGTCGTGGTGAACACGCAAACAATAGTTGGAAACAGCTTTAGATATTGTCCACCAAAAATTATTACGTCAAATTCTGTTGGTTGAGCGCTTAAGGTATACAACACCGGAGGGTCATTACATATGTGGATGTTTCGGGTAAATATTGACGAATTATACCGTGTTGAAGATCGCCTAAATACAACATGTATGTCAGAAGTGCTTCCAAAAACAGACGTACCTTTACGTGTCAGTGTATGCACATGATACTTGATGATGTAGCCAAGCATTTTCAAGGAAATTGTCGTTGGTGTGAGATCAAACTGATACAGTGTCTAGGAAAAGGGTACATTAAAGCATTTGAGGTCGACGTGTTTGAAGATCAACATGTGCCTAGATGGAGACTGGTAGAGGCCCATAAAGCTTTTGTATAAAATTTACAGGCAATGAATAACCTATTAGAGAACAACGTGATTCTTAGAACACGTTGATCTAAAATGCCTCAAGGGAACCTTTTCCAGTTCCTGGTTCATAAATATTTTCGCATGAGTTGTTGATAAGGTTTTGTACGTCGTTCGCAAAAGTATATATCAACAAGGCTAGATATAAAATTAGCTATAAGGATACAACAATTACACAACTCTGGTATCTAAAGTGTAGCATCTAATGGATAATAATGCTTAATTTAGGTCATTTCTTCGTACCAAGTTATCCAGCTATTTTACCAAGGGCTACATGTAGATTAAATTGGTTCACCAGAACTTAACAGCTATTAAGGGGAAATCATTTCTTCTCGGATTTCGGTCTTCCAGTGTGATGTATGTCTTCTTTATTGAAGCTGTAGTTACAGCGAATCAGGGTAACTGAAAGTATCTTGTTTCGATGTAACAAATGAGTACCATGATAAAATAAGAACCATAATAAAATTAGCACCTACAGTACACAGTGCACAAGGACTTTGTGCTCGTCAAAGTTGAGGTTTTTCGATTATAAACCTAAAGAAAACACATACATGCAGTGTGAACTGTTCCAATTTGAGACATGCTGCAGTCGTAAAAATAAATGTAAAAAAATACCGTATGTGAAAGTTGTACAATAAAGCAAAGAAGATTGAGAAAAGGAGGAAAACAGATGATCATCATTTTTCTATTTTGTCATTTAAATGACGTCAAAACAAATTTGTGTTTTGGGAAAGGTTTTGTAGAAAACTTCTAAACAGTCCATTAGAGATATCATATAATCTTAATATAGTGCCGTTTTATAATCGTGTTCTTAACGAGTTCTTTTTGCATTTTTTGCGTTTTTCATAATTTGAATTCTCTTTTGATTTTGAAGTTAAAAAAGTTTCTATTTAAAGTCTATTTTTACTTGCGTGTTCAACCGACTTTACACTTTAACCCACGATCACTGAGTCTCAAGTCGGCTGTTAACAGTCGGCGCCTTCGGCAGCCACAGCTCTTTGACTTTCAACTCTCCCGTGTACCCATTTATACACCTGGGTGAAGAGGAGCAATGTGGGGTAAGTTTTTTGCTCAGAAAAATTCCCGTGGCGCTGGCGGGATTTGAACCTAGGATCCCTCGATCCCAAAGCCCGCGTCCTACCATTAGACCACGGCGCCCCACAGTTTCCCCAAGTCTAACGCTTTCTTTAATTCACTGTGAACGACGCATCAAATTGTGCATGTTTAATTTGCAAAATTGTTTAATATGATAAAATTTGCGTTCGCTGATGATGCATTGCAAATAATTATCAACTTGTAAGGATGCGTCAAAATATCCCTTTCCCAGACAAGACTTGGTTTTGGCGCTTATTTCAATGTTCTAGGAAAATATTGAGAGAAATAAAGAAAATCGCAGATATTCTATCAATAATTCCACTGGCAGCAATCACGTGGCTTTGTTATGATATGTTTCATAACTTTTGTAAAAAAAAAAAAAAAAAAAAAAAAAAAAAAAACACTCGGTTAGAAGACATATTTTTCAAAATTTTAATCAAATACTTAACACTCAATATTGGGATACGTGTCATTCGATACGTCGTACTCTCCGTTTTTTGTGTATTTTTTTATACCAAAATCTTCTCCCAAATCCCTGTCAAAGCTGAGAACATTCGTGCAAAGTATTTTGAATGCCATGTTTTTACTTTGCACGAACGTTCCCTGCTTTGGCAGGGATTTGGGGGGAGATCTTGGTACCAAAATAAACCGGAGTGTACGATGTATCGAATGGTACGTATCTCAATATTGAGTTTTAAGTATTTGATTAAAATGTGAGAAAAATGAGTATTGTCCAGCAAGATTAACCCGGGACATCTGCATATGTAATGACCCCACTTCGGCTTTGTTTTGTTAAGACGCTCAACTAACGGACTTTGCGCACGAAAATTAACTTGTCCCGGGTTAACCTTGTTGGACAATACTTACCGAGTGTTTTTGTTTGCATAAGTTTGGAAAGCATATCATAACAAAGTCACGTTATTGCCGCCTGTAAATCCTCTCGCTCGCTCTCAATACTTTCTGCGTATTAATCCATTAACAGATGAGAAATTATTTATACCTATTCAAATTCAAAGATGTTGTAGAAGACAATTTCAAGTGAGCAAAGTTTTACATCTATTGGTCTTTTGGTGTACAAATAACAATGTGGGAAATGATAAATTAGCTTGTCGCAAGCAAATTTTTCATTTTCCATATTTTTTTTTCCTATTAAGCACTTCCTTGAGAGGCGTGAAAAGGAGTTATAATGAGGAAGATCTAATGTGTTAACAAACTCAAATTTCACTTTTTTCATAAGATACAATTGTCATATGCAATTCCTTTCCAAATGAACTTGTATACAATGCTATTATTTTGGAAATTGTCAATACTTTCCTACACAAGACCTCGCTTTGACGTCCCCGTTAAATACTGCTTGAGATAATATTGAATCAGAAGAAAATGCTGAAAATAAGCATTTTTCCTTTCGTCTCAAAGATTTGCTCTGTTTTATTGTACACAAATAATATAATTATGTATCAAAATCTGCTTTGATGTCTACAGGATTTTTTTTAAATTAGTCAACTGTAATATTTTGTAGCCTTGGAAATAGTAAATCCATTACTGCACAGTGACGCCTTTTAACTCCTTCTCAAGAAAAACCTTGGGAAATCAACGTGGAAAATAAAGAAATTGCTTGTGCAAAGCAATTTCTTAATTTTCCACAATGTTTTCTATCCTAAACTGAAAATATTCTTAAAACTTCGTTAACATTAAGTTGTCGTCTGCACCATCTTTCACTTTGGACCAGAGGCGCGTTCTATAGAGCGAGATTTTTAAGATTTCTTAAGATGTTTTTGATACAGCGTTTTTTAGACCGAGATTATAAGCGAGGTGTTCCGAATGTTCCATACTTCATACAAATGACGTCATCATGACGTCATTTGTATGAAGTACGGAACATTCGGAACCCCGCGGTTTATGAATCATTGAACATTTGGAACAACTCGGTCAATTTTCTCCCATATATATTCTACAGAATTTACCGAGGTGTTCCGAAAGAAGTAAAGAGCAATGACGGCTCCCAGTGATCATCTTAAAACTCTTGCTCAGAAGAACGCTTTATCCTAAAACATCTTAAGAAATCTCAAGATATCTCAAGAAATCTCGCTCTAAAGAACGCACCTCAGTCTTATATCTTTTTTGCCGTCTGGTAAATGGTTAACCTTTTCCTAACGACAAATTTTGGACCAGTCCAATTTGAAATCTGCTTGCTGACATCAAAATGGTGTAAATCAAGGTAAATTTGTGTACATAATAGTTAAGAATATATTGAGGCAAAAGGAGAAAGTGCTGATTATCAGCACTTTCGTCTTTTGCCTCAATGTTTTCCTAGCTCTCTTCTGTTAAGGAAGTCAAAACCAGGTCTTGTTTGGGAAATGGTTTCGGGGACGAAGCTTTTCATCTGCAGAGTTCTCTTTTTCTGAAACATAATTCTTGTTAATTATCTTTTATGTCAGAATTTAGGAAATATTATTTTACGGGCTATAAATTATAAAGCCGGGAAGTCTGAAGAGGGGCGGGCAAACAATTAATTCTTCATTTAATGAAAATTAAGTGTAGCAACGGTTGAATCTAGCCCTTTTTTAAAACAAGACCTAGATTGGATGTCCCTCATGCAAAAGGGCCTGGTAAAATAGTGTTGCAAAAGACGAAAATGCTGATAATCAGCATTTCCTCATTTTGCCGCAATATTTTCTAAGCCAAATTGCACACGAATCATATCTTTATTAACGTTCATCTTGTTATTTGCAGTAGCTTACAAATAGGAGAACCCCGAAGCATTGTTGTTTAGGGTGAAAGGCTGTAATTTATCTTCTTTTGTTCTTTCTCTCTAAAAACAGAAAACAAAATAAGACTTGCCAAATTCGCAGAGATTGCAGCGGTAAAAATACCATAAACGCTACTATGAACTATTAAAGGAACTGTTAATATTTAATGTATATTTTAGTGTTGGATATACTTTATGGCTCATGAAACGTAATGGCTAACCAGGCTTTTTTGCCCGCCATGTACATGTGTTATAGTAATTCAATAAAATATCAATTCATATTGTTTGTGGTCATTAACATCAAGAAATATGTTAACGCCCGAGCTGCGAATGAGGGCTTCTGTGAATGTTAACGACCGGAAAATACACGATTTGATGTTAATTTTGCATAAACTATGACAAATTTTGGATATTAGGGTAATAACATTTGAAGAAAACAACAATTTGCGTAAAATATGAATTGGAAGAAAGATGGGTACAACTCCTATTCTGAAGAAAACGGTATTTTGTCCCGATCCGAAGTTGTTATTAAACGAACGCCTAAAATCTACCACCCATTACTTCAAAATGTCTATTTGATACCTTTTTGGAACAAAATCTCCTTTTTTGGCAAGAATTTTCTTGTATTTATAACATACAAATGTATTGATGTTGGAGAGTGAATTGCGTTTCAACATAAATAGAACAGACAGGTTGAATGCACCTTTAGTCTCAGTTTAATTACAAGTAATTGAAATTCGTCACGAATTCAGTGGCCACAAGAGAATTATATAACCGCTTCCTTAAAGGCAAAGTTTTACGGCGGTCCAATTTCGAGCTGCTGTAGACGGAATATGTAAATAAAGACGAAACTTGTGAACAATACAACACAAAAACATTGAGGCAAAAGGAGAAAATGCTGATCATCAGCAATTTATTCTTTTGCTTCAAATATTTCCCAAGCAAATTCTACCACGGACGTCAAAGCCCGTCTTGTTTTGGAAAAAAATGAGTAATATGAGTGTACGTCGTATCAAAGCCAATGACTTGTTATCAAAGGCTAAGACCTAACTCTTTCCGAAACGCAAGAATTTTTTCAAAGCTGTCGCGGACTATAACATGGGTGCTACTAGATCAATGAATTATAAATTAAATAACAAAAGTAGATATTAAGGGAAAATGAGAGAATGTGGTCATCAGCATTTTTTTTCTTTTTTTTTCTTTTTTTTTTTTTTTTTTTTTTTTTTTGCTTCATTGATTTCTCAAACACTTAAACACCCGGTGAGTCAAAACCAGTCCTGTTCTGGAAAGGGTCAGACTGATCGCATTGCAACAGAAACAAGATGTACCTCTGATTCCACGAGTACGTAACAGTATTTAAAACACGAAACTATTCGAAATGGCGATGTATCACTTGACACAACAATTGCAGAAAATCTGAGGCGCGTTCTTTAGAGCAAGAATTTTTAAGATATCTTAAGATGTTTTTGATATAGCGTCTTTGAGACCGAGATTATAAGCGAGGGGTTCCGAATGTTCCATACTTCATACAAATGACGTCATCATGACGTCATTTGTATGAAGCATGGAGCATTCGGAACTCCGCGGTTTTTGAATCATGAAGCATTCGGAACAACTCGGTCAATGCTCTCCAATATAGATTCTACAGAATTTACCGAGGGGTTTCGAAATAGGTATAGAGTAATGGCGGCTCGCAGTGATCGTCTTCAAAATCTTACTCAAGAGAGCGTTTTATCCTAAAACATCTTAAGAAATCTCAAGATATCTCAAGAAATCTCGCTCTAAAGAACGCGGCTCTGCTGATAAACAGGTTATTGACGCCAAGTGAGTCTTTTACAACAGTTCAGCACACTGTAGTAGACTGCAGTACTTACCGTACTGAATCTATGTGCCATTTTCGGACATGAATTAAAAATTTAATTGTAATACATTTGTAATCGTTCATGGGAAATTTGCTATTCGGGCCAAGAAATATACCCATATTTTTTCACTTTTTCATATCATTATCTATTTTTGATATTGCACTTGTGCAATTATAAACATCTATTACATGAGTATGATAACATCTAAATGTATGAATTCTTAACAGTAATGTCTTTCTAATGTTTTTTTTCCCGTGTTTAATAACTTATCAATGACATAGTAAGTATTTTTTCCTGCTTAATAATAACATACGTTAATATGTGAATAAAAATTGATTAACCCTTTCCCACACATTGACGCCTTTGGACGCCCCACAAAAAAGGCTTCGGAAAACATTGTGGAAAATCAAAAAATTGCTTGTGACAAGCAATTTCTTCATTTTCCACAATTTTTTCTACCCAGAAAGATGAAAGAATGTGAAATTTCATGCAACTCATATTGTCGTCTGCAGCATCTTTGAATTTGGAATCGCCCAAAATGTTGCCGTCTGGTAATGGATTAAACAGCTGGTGGATCGAATCGGATGTTGGATTTGTACTTGAGTGAGAAATAACAGGACAAATGGGAAGATGCACCCGCTGTCTCAATATGACTGGAAAGTGTATCGAATTCAATTATTCAATATACGTGAATACATTAAATGTTCATTAAATGCCTTTAAGTATGCCATACTAAGACCTAGATGTTCCTTTTATAATATGTAATCCATTCCATGAACGAGTGTTTTTACGCATTTTATATTTAATAGGAAAAAGATATCATTTTGTTGAAAATTGTTGAACTATATACTTGTTTCAAGCTGCAGTTACGCGGTTTTCGTTGAAATGCATTGCATGCTCCAAAGTCAAACGTCTATCATCAATTTGAAATGCAAGTATACTTATTAATAATTCTATCAACTCAAAAATATATACTATTTCATGCGCCCAATCAGCTTTGTTTTCCCAAACATTTACGTTTTTGACGTCCTTCAAGATGAAGGCTTTGGAAAACATTGTCGAAAGAATGAAGAAATTGCTTGAGACAAGAAATTTGTCCATTTAACACAATGCTTTCTACCAAAAAAGACGAAAAATATAAACCAGTATTCACTTGAAATTATGGTCTGCGTCATCTTTGAATTTATAACAGTCCAAAATTTTGCCATCTGATTCAAATCTCCCTTACAAAAATGTCAACCAGTTTCATAATGTTGAACGAATCCATGAAAAAATATTTGTCTTATCATACAGCTTATTTTTTTTCCCCATATAAATTAGTCATATTGACCACTGCAGTTTTTGGTTTGAATAAAAAAATCAAACTATATCTACATAGTAATTATTTTCATAATAATTTCAGATTAAAATCTTGTACAATGTATAAAAATGTAAAATGCATGATAAAATACACCAGTTTTCTTCGATATATATTGAAGAATAACAAAGTTAAGAATAAGTATGTATATTTATAATGTAACTATTAACAATTTTTTAAAAAAAATGCCAAAGATAAACATTACGATAATGTAAAATATAAAAGGAAATTGCTTACCTTTATGTGATCAGATAAGGAAATATTCCTTGAATAATTATTGAGTAATTAGAGAACCCATCTCTCTGTGGTCGATACCGGAGTTTTAACGGCACTGATACCGGTCTATATGATTCCAATAAGTTGAGCAGCTTCGCGCTCCGATAGCCCGGTAAACAAGAGAGCAGCTATTTATAAATGTTTGCGCCTCTTGAATCAGTTTTACACGGTCTTAGTATTGGTGATTCTTTATCAGCTTGAAAAATTATCACCATGGCGTGGGCTTCAACATTTCAAGTTATTTTTTTCCCAAATTTACAAAAAGGGGCATCCCAGCAAACATTACATATCGGTCCGATATTGGCCCGATATCGTCGTATATATCGGCCCGATATCGGAATCCTACATCGGCCCGTCATCAGATGTGCAACCCGGCTAGATGTCGGTCCGATATCGGCTATCCGATATACAGCCGATTTTGAGCCGACTTTAAGCCGATATTGCTAGGGTAGCTTTTTTCTCATTAGAGCCTTTTATTTAAGGTAGTTCAACTATATCCACCATCTTTCTCTATTTAGGATGTCGGGAGAGGCCAACTCTTGTCGCCGAGCCCGGATAGCTCAGTCGGTTACGTCGGAGTCTGTCAATCCAGGGGTCTCGAGTTCGAACCCCGGCTCGGCCAGTATCCATTCTGACATTTGACAAAAGTCATTTGTCTCTCACCAATGGGTGTGAATCATCTATGTGAGAGAGCAGCTGGAGGCTCGGTTTGGATATTGTGGTACGTACTGGTGCGAGAAATACCAGGAACCCACGATTAGGTACTCCAGCCGCCGCGATATGACCCTGGTAGTTGAAAACGGCGTAAAACCCCAATAAACTCAAACCCAACTCTTGTCGTTATTCTCAATTATTTGCTGTATTCTGTGATACAGCCGGATAAATCAGACCAATATCTATAAGAGTATCAGCAATTAAGTGTCGAAATGCTAAATAGAACAAGATGGTATTTCAGTTCAAAGTTTTATTCAAAATAAACTCATAAGCTAGACCTGTTGTCATCAGTCAACATGTAGCAACAGGAATTTTAGAATGACAAAACAATTAAAGATTCAGCATTATATTCATACCAAGCTGTTTGCATATGAAACGAAGTTTGTTTTTGGCAGTCTAAAGCTTAAGAAATTCAGCCAAACGACAACTAATTAAAACATGTTTTTCTCAAAAGTTAGCACTGACTGATACAGTAACCATCGAAAGTTCTTGGACAAATTTTGAGATTTTGCGGTTTTTGTTGCTCTCTACGTACAAAAGCATGCTCAAACAATATGGACCAAGATTGGACTCCACAATTTATAGGACCTGATCTTGGTCCATATTGCTGGACATCAGCTTCAATTTGTAGCAGAAAACTTGAAAAAGGCCACGAAAAAATGCAAAGCTCTGACAGAATGTAGTTTTATAATTCTAAGAATTGTATAAAAACTTCCGCTGGTTACTGCATATGCTAGATTGTTTAGGTAGCATCGGTTGCTTTTTATGCAAAACACAAACATGTAATTGTTATGCATAATTGAAATACATTTGTAATGACTAGAGTATTTATATACATGTAATACTGACAACACAATTAAATGAAGAATGAATGATGATAATCACAGAAAAAGATAGATATGCACTTGTATGACTGCATCAACTGTAAATATTGTAGCAACGTTTGATCAGATGATATTCCCATTTACTCAACATCTATTTTTTTCAAAGTCATTTGCAATTATATGATATTTATGATTGGTAGACTCAATCTTGGGAAATTAACTGCAGCATAACTTGTTTAAAAAAACACACACTTAAATAATAATTTTGTAGACTAGAGTATATACTGATAACACAACCAAATGAAGTGAGATTATAATCACAGCAAATACATCCAATAACAATACGTATACAAACAATATCAGTCTTCGACATAACCCACTTGCCCATAGCCCTGGGCAAGTGAAAATGCTTTCGGGCAAGTAGAAAGTGTGGCTAATTCTAATTAGACATATAAGCAACTAACTAAAAATAGCCATTCCTGCAAGTATTCTAAAAATGAAGGTGAAGACTGAAACATAAAATATCAAGATGTGTTTGTGAAACACAAATGCCCCCGCCAATGGCTATTTTTTTGGAAAATGTCAATTTTTGTGTTAAGGGTTGATAAGGGTAAAAGGATGACCTTGAGAAATGTCATATGGCATGGAACAAATAGCTATCATTGAAAGAAGGCTACATACCAAATTTGAGCTTTGTATGTCAAATACTTTTGGAGAGAATGTCAAGGTTCAGTTTTCAGGTATAGTTTTGGTGTTAAGGATTGATAAGGGTAATAGGATGACCTTGAGAAGGGTCATATGGCATGGAACAAATAGCTATCATCGAAAGAAGGCTGCATACCAAATTTGAGACTTGTATGTCAAATACTTTTGGAGAGAATGTCAAGGTTAAGTTTTCAGGTTAAGTTTTCGGACAGACAGACAGACGGACGGACAGACAGACATGAGTAAAACAATATGCCCTGATCTTTCGATGCGGGGGCATAAAAATGAAATACATTAACAAGCAGAAAACACAAGTGATCTGCTACACACATATACATGTATTTACATATTAGTCCCCAATCATATAAATACATATATCGAGGGGCAAGAGCAAGAACAGTGCATCTGTCTATGCAATGACTAGGCAGATACCATGCCCCAGCTCCAACCTACTGGCATGTGTGAGACAAAATATATAAGTGTGTAGCAGGAACAAAATGCATAAGTACATAAAATCAATTACAATATGAGCCAGTCAGTAAACCATCAACACATTTGCCCCAATAGGACTTATCGTCTTGACGTCATCGATAATCCCTATCAAGATCACGTGATAACAACAGCGATAAAGTCGTACAATCATTAGGCAATATTATACAGTGACTATATTGAAAATAGAGGAAAATATTGATAACCAGGACATATATTTTCTCCTTTTGCCTAAATAATTTTGTACTTTATTGTATACGAATGGTAGAATTCTCACCATCCATTTAGTCATCAGTTTGCAATTACCTTTTGCGACTTTTTTTCTCCAAAACAGCGATCGAAATAATTTGTTCCATATCATGGATATATTTCTTTATGAGGAAGCATTATTTTTGTCTTCTGAACCGTTCCAGTGGATCAACTTGAACTATTGCTGTTTAGAAAAGGGTTTAAAAGTATAAATAAAAATGTTAGAGACGAGAGCGGTCAGATGCTTTCTGTAACGAATACTGTTGTTTCAAATAATAAAAAAGGTGTAAAAAGGTGGTATACAGTATGTTCTAGAATATCATTTTAACACGCGATCTTTGCCCACGATGTATACCTTTTTGTTAAAAAAAAATCCCCCCCCCAAAAAAAAATATGGTTTGACATCTCCAATAGAGAATACTTTACAAAATCGTTTAGGGAAAGGAAAAAGAAACATGCTTATGACTATTTCTTTCCCTTCAATAATCCTTTTATTGCTGTCACTGTTTAAAAAAGATGTGGTCAAACTTGAAACATGCTACAAATGCAAAAAAAAAAAATGTTACTAACGAAAAGAGTTGTGTACAAAATAGTAACGAATATCCGGGGATTGTCATTATTTCTTCTTTTGTTTCGATATTTACCAAAACTTATTCTAGGACGTAAAAATCGTATTATGTCTGGAAAAAGGGGAGCCGAGTAAAATATTTGATTGTTTTCATATTAAACAAAGGGAACTGTTTATTTAAAAGAAAGGGTCTATGGTTTAAAATAACATATTCTACAATTTTAAGTTAGGCCTACATCGCAAATTTATTGGCGAATAAATATTTATTTATTATTCACGGGTGGTAAACAGAGAAACTAGCTCCAAAAAGAGGTAGTTGCATAGAGCGAAAATTTGTAGGTCACGAACACATTTTCTAAAATTATTTCTTTTAAAGCGAGTTTTTGAGAAATCCGGCGATGCTGTAATATGAAGAAATGGTCGAAGTTTGTTGTGCACGAGAGTAAACGGTGTTAGTTGCAGGGTTTTAATACAATCGTTGAAAAACATTTCAAAATCGAAAGTAAAGAAGTTTTTACTTTCGATCTTGAAATGTTTTTCAACGATTGTATTCAAACTCTGCTCACTAACACCGTATATTCTCGTGCACAACAAACTTCGACCATTTCTTCATATTACAGCATCGCCGGATTTTTCAAAAACTCGTTGTAAAAGAAACATTTGTACAAAAAATGTGTTCGTGACCTACCTTTGTTTACAGATTTTCGCTCTATGCAACTACCTCGGTAGAGGCCGGATGTCACGAGGAAACGAAATACCGTTGACTCTTTTTGGAGCTAGTTTCTCTGTTTACCACCCGTGTTATTGTTTTTAGGAAAGATAAGAAACATTGAAAGTTTCCTGTAATCTTAGTTATGATAGTGTAACAATAGGCATATTTCTCAACTTCTCAAGCTGTGCACGAGTAATTTGTCTCAGCTTTTGATGAAAATCTTAAAGCAGTCAACAAAAGCTCTGACAATTTTTGAAACAAATAAAACAGGGTAGTAGATCTAATACTATGTTTCTTTTTATGGAGTATTTGTTGTTTTTCCTTTGCCTTTCCGTATTTTCCTTATCGTTTTTTATGGTGGTGGTCAGTGTGTACTACCAAGATTGTACGACCGGATTTCGATTGCGCAATCGCCCTATATCTATTTTTAGTAATTTACCTGTTCAGACGATAAGTCCTATATAGAGGCAACTCCTTTGAAAAGTAATTATTTAAGCATTTTCCACTCTGCCGATTTATCATTTAGTTCAAAAACACTTTTAACATAGCAGTGTCTTGAATTCCCTTATATTTGAACAGCGAAAATGCTAGTCCTAACAATCATTATCATTAGGTGTTTCCACGGTTGTTTCCGCGTTATTTCCTGTCTTCTGCCTTTCTGGCGTCTCTTACGGCCACCATCCCTGTTGCTAGCTATCCGAAACCACTCTCTGCAGTCTTGATCTACTTCTGATGCAGTAACCTTTTTGCACTTCATGACCGATTCTACAAAAGAAATGCCCTGGTTATTTAGAGATGTTACCTGAATCACACATATTTTTTTATTTGGCCTAATGAGGCTTTTCAAAAAATGCTGACTTATGAATTTTCTGAAGGTACAAAGAAATTACAAATTTTATCAGTGAGGATACTTATTTTCAAATTGCAAGTATAACAGCTTGTTGTTCTGCCTCTAAAGATAAAAGTGTCTTAATCAAACAAATATTTACTTACTAAGTACTGCCTGGGCCAGTTTCAGATCCTTGAATTTTCTTTCGCCTTTTTACCATACCAGTTGTATTGGATTGCTTACTGGTTGTTGAGGCAGGTTTTGAGGACCCTCTTGGACATGTCCGTCCTGGACACCCCACCTTGCACAGATAGGTATGTGACCTGCAATACATAAGATTCTGAAATAAGTTGGGTAAAATTCTAACAAGGAATGTTTGACATTCCTTACATTGTGATTCAAGAGTATTTCAAAAGTAGCACAACATATCTTTATTTTTGACCCAAAACAGTGACTGATCGAATGTCGCGAAAATGCATTACAATTTACGTTCACTTACATATAATCACGTGTAATTACAAAATCAACAGCACTTATTCGTGTTGTAAGAAGGATTTGATAAGATGAATAAATTTCTGCACGTAAATATTCTCGATAATTAAGAAGAAATCGAAAATAGTCATGTAAATCTTTGTCAAACCTTTCGGAGCCGAGAAACCGGTGAAAAGGCGGTGCGTAGGTAGAAGTACAATGCTGTGAGAAACACTATATAGGTGTCAGATGATATCGGCCCGATGTCGCACCGATATCGACTTAAATTTACAACCCGTATTATCAGATTACAAACTTGATTATTTACAAAATAAAACAGTTTCACTCGAATTTTTCTTGTACAAGCAATATACTAATATCTGAATGCATATCTGCAATATATCTATATCGGCCCGACATCGGGCCGATATCAGAAAGCCGACACCGATATTCCGACATATAGCCGATATCGGTCCGATATTGCAATGTTTGCTGGGATCTTTAACCCTTTCCCAAACGACAAAATTTAGGGTGATCCACTTCAAAAACTGCCACAAATGGTAAAATGGAAGTTATTAAAGATAAAATTTGTATAAATAATGGCATAGAAAATATTGAGACAAAAGGAGAAACTGCTGATAATCAGCAGTTTCTTCTTTTGTCTCAATGTTTTCCCAAGCCTTTTCTATCAGGGACGTCAAAACCAGGTCTTGTTTGGGAAAGGGTTAACTGAATCGGTGAATTCTATTATTATTATTATTATTATTATTATTATTATTATTATTATTATTATTATTATTATTATAATTATTATTATAAATATTATTATTATTATTATTATTAATGTTATTATTATTATTATTATTATTATTATTATTATTATTATTATTATTATTATTATTATTATTATTATTATTATTATTATTATTATTATTATTATTATTATTATTATTATAATTATTATTATAAATATTATTATTATTATTATTATTATTATTATTATTATTATTATTATTATTATTATTATTATTATTATTATTATTATTATTATTATTATTATTATTATTATTATTATTATGTATAAATGTACATGTATACCAAACTTTCATCAAAATTTCAAATATAATATATATTAATATTTTAATATTCGTATGTGCATTCTTACATTAATTTTGTATTGATCTGTATTTTGAATATTTAAAAGGGCTATATGAATTTTTTTTTTCAAATAAAACTTTAACATACAAGTAAGGTTTCATTGTTATCATATCATTTCTGGAATCTGAACGATGCAAAGTATTAATACAAACATCCTCGGAAACCCAGCGGTCATAGCTACGCTACATGACCCCTGGGGCACTTGGCTAGTTAAACTTTGAATTAGCCGCTCCCAAATGCCGCCGTTTCATTGGTTCCATCATCATTTCATGATGGGCGAGTAGACCAACCAATCTGGCCGATACAAATCGCTAACATCTAAACAGTGATTACGTCAGAGATACGTAATTTAAACCTAATTCAGGGTAAATAACTGCGTAGGAGATTGACAAATCGCTTCGGGTAAGTTGCTAATATGGAAGATTAATATCGTTTAGCGTGCGAAAAATCTGGTGTTTCGAATTTAAAAGACTTCCAAAAGAAACTTTACCCATCTTTCTATTTTAAAGCCGTATAAGATATCAGCGATCTGTAATTCTTATATAGTAGTCTAACAAATTACAACTTACCATGAGCGCGGCCATCTTGGTTGTAACTGACAACGCATTGACGTATGAGAGCTGTTATTTGATTGGGTCTTGCGCTCACGCGTTTCAGATCGATTTTCGGCGGCTAATTCAAAGTTTAACTAGCCAAGTGCCCCAGGGGTCATGTAGCGTAGCTATGACCACTGGGTTTTCGAGGATGTAATACAAACCTTGACAAAATTACTTGAAAAAAAAAAAAAAAAAAAAAAAAAAAAAAAAAAACATTAAATCGACACTTCGGCAGAAAGTTAAAAATAAGAAGAAGCAGGCCCATGTAAGTCAGGCATATGTAAATCATTTGTAGGCATAATTATTATAATTATTTAATAACTAACGCATCAACAAGAGATGTAAGGTCTATAGTCGGTCACATTCGAAAATGTCGTAACTGCAGCTTAAATAAGCTGTAGTTACGACATTTTCGAACATGACCGGCGATTTTTATGATCCCGCGAAGGTTTGCAGAATGGCACCATGATAGCTCAGTAAACAAGCGAATATCATTATTTTACGACTTTGATTTTAAGGAGAATTTCTCTTTGTAGCAAACTGCATTTATGCAGAATATTCACAGATTTTTTCCTTTTTAAAAAAAGTTTTAAAACTCGACATTTTGTTCACAATTTGAAAATCAAACACTTTAGGTTTTCTTCTATTGAAATGTATCTTTTCATAAAGGATGGGTTGCAACAAGGGTTCAAATAATAGATTTTCTTTAAATTCTGTGAACTAATAGGGTTACATAAAACCTTTAATTTGTATGTGTAAAAAATCTGACGAGGGCTTATTTTTAGAGATAGTGGCTAACAAAGTGGGTGGGGTAAACTTTTTATAAAATTTTTACTTTGAAGCTGAATAACTTTTTTATATGGATCAGATCAAAATGAAATTATGCATACTTTTTCAATGTACTAGGGACAGAAGATTTTTGGAATCAGTAATCAAGTTTATTGATTTATTGATTTTCTGTATTCGTCCTTCTGTCGATCTCAGATTTTGCTTATTTTTGATATACTAACTTTACGAAACTATCTCTACAGCATTTACCTTTTTGCATTGACATGATATTTTGTGTACATGATCCTATATGATGCAACTAAATAATAGTAAACTTTGAGTCAAATCCAGGGCATAGAATTAAAGTTATTTGACCTTGACTTTTTATAATTTTCAGCTATATCTTGATATAAAAATGGGCTTAGAAAGTATATTTCAATAAATAAAATCACAGATGTAATATTCTTGCGGTTCTAAGTTTGTTCAATGCCAATTTCACAGTAGACATTGACCTTGACATACAGAACAATGACGGCTATTGAAAAGGAAATTGTCCACTTGCCCATTCAAAAATTCTTGTTATAATGTGCGTAAAAGTCAGTATCAATCGTAAATTTTCCACTGAACTAAGTAATTACAACTAAGATATTATGAAAATAACTGTATTTGTTTAATATTCACCTCAGATACCAATTTTCATGAAAAAAAATTAGCTCAAAATCTTAAAATTTATTATTCTAGGATAACCTTTGAAGGTCAAGGTCAAATAACTTTGGTTCTGTGAAAAGGATTTTACTCAAAGTTTACCATTTTTTAATTACATTATATAGAATCATGCTCACAAAATATCATATTAATCCGTACAAAAATAAAGGTTGTGGAGATAGTTGCGTAAAGTTAGTACATCAAAAATAAGCGAATTCTGAGATCGACAGAAGGACGAAAACAGAAAATCAACAAACTGATATACATGACCAATGATTCCAAAAATCTTCTGTCTTTAGTACATTGAAAGTACCTGCAAAATTTCAATTTGACCGGACCGATATACAGAGTGTCCCAAAAAAAACGGAACCCATTTTTGAAAGTACATTTCTCATGTATTAAGTAATATTTCTCCACCAAATTTACATATGCAATAAGAACGACAGTTTTCTATTAGCAGTGAAAATTTGGTTGAAAAACAATGATTAGTTTTGAAAATATTGGCATTCAAATGAATATACCCGTAAAATCATTTTAACACGATATCGACCTTTTCGTTTTGCAGCGAAAGCCTACACTCATTTAATAAATAGGCGCTTCACAATTGGTTAATATATTCAATACAATAAAAAAGTGATTTTGAAACATTGTATTCACAATAGTGCATTTTCATTTCATCTTTTTGCTAATAAATAAACGAAGAGAAGCGATGTAACTAAAATGAACACAAACAAAATATCCAAGACTTGTGAATAATAACCATAGGCACTTATTTTATTTCTGACCAACATGCCGGTCACCACTCAATTAAAAAGTATTACAGGTTTCGTTTGACCTGACACTGACCTTTAAGTGAAACATGTTCATACATGACAAATAACAAAAAATCATCAAAAAAGAGTTAAATCATAGAACACTGAAATGTAAACTATGCAAGAAAATTAAGACGGGACTAATTTTAGGAAACATATCAAGCTTGTAATTTATGAAAATAAAAGTTAAAACTGTGCCATGTAAAATGAATCAAAAAATAGTTTGAAATTAATTCAAACAACCTCCCTATGGACTGAATTTGAACGTACTGCACGTGTACATATTAAATTTCGAGAAAAACGGTACAGACATGTACAACGTTACAGTATTCAACAACTGAACGTTAATGCGCTTTCACGAACAAACAAGACGCAAAAATCAATATCATGTCAGATCGGTTTTTTAGTGCCATTATTAATTTGCTTATGACTTTTGAACCGGTACATATTTTTAAGTGAAATTTGGAACACAAATGCAAAAATAATGTATCTTTAGTACGTCATATTAAAAAGTCAGATTCTTTGCTTACGCTTTGAAATATTTGACTTTGAATTAGGGTTCCGTTTTTTTGGGACACTCTGTAGAAAAAAGTTATTAAACTTCAAAGTGAAAACTTGCTTCTAATGTCAATTTACCCTACCCACTTTGTAATCTTCAAAAGTAAGGCCTTAACAGATTTTTTACACATACAAATTAGAGATATTATGTAACCCGATCAATTCACTGAATTTAAAGATAATCTATTCTTTGAGCAATTTTGAGCTCTTGTTGCAACTCATCCTTTCTCAATCTATTAAGCTAAAATTTCAAAAGCTTACACGTTTTGGCATTCGTTCCCATTTATCACAAAACAACGTCGTGAGCAACTAGATTACGATTAGTACTTTTCAACATTCATGAACTTATATCAATGTGGTTTCGGTAAAATGTGCTGATTCTTGTTTTTCATTAAAACATACGAAAACTATGCTAGTTAAGAAAGCCACGATGGCCCTGTATCGCTCCATTCGTTTTCAAACTTTTATTCTTCTTAATTTCTTCAAGGAATACAATACATTTCCGTCCAAAGAACATCAATGCTTAACTACAATGCAATCAAATATCAAATTTAAAGACTTTTTTTTTTCTATTTTTTAAATGGTATTGCTAAGGGAATAAATATACAAATATTAATATTTTTTTTATTCAAATTTTTATTAGACTTTTTTTTTTTAACTTTTAATGATTTTTTCAGTTTTCTTCAAATTACACTTTGTTTCATTTAGCAAAAAAATCCCTTCCTCAACAACAATGTTTGCAATTACAATGAAATACAATGAAAGGCTTAAGAGAAGAAGATTTTAAACGTTTCATAAAATCACAATGTTTCATATAGCGAAAAAGAAGCCCTGTCCACAGCAGTCATGTTTTTCATCTGATCGAAATTGTGTCTAGAAATCTAGTAGATAACTAAACATGAACATTCATGCTAAATTGCAATGAAATTCAAAGAATAGTTTCAGAGAAGATTTTTAAAGTTTTAATAAAATGACATATCGTACACTTTCGGGCGTCTTTCGTGGCAACGGAAATTGGCGAAGATATACTATCGTCAATATCCATTGCCACGGATAACGTTTGAAATTGCACAAAATATTTGGTGTCTAATAATCGATAGAATACATTAAAAGGAAACTTAAGGAGAAAACAAAAACAAAATTGTTCCGTCGATTTTCTCGCAACATGTGACGAAACATGTTTACAGACTGGTACATTTTTTTTAAATTATTGTAGGTATATGTATATTTCATGACAAAAAGTATTTTAGACTGTAGACTCACTGTTGCAGTGAAGCATGCTCAGAAAATAATTATGACAATTAATACAAAAATAAGATAATAGTTTCGTAAAAATTGTACATCAAAAATATGCAAAATCTGAGATTGACAGAAGAATGAATACAGAAAATCAACAAATCGATATATACATGTATGATTAATGATTCCTAAAATGTTCTGTCCTTGGTTCATGGAAAATACAAGCAAAAATTCATTTTGATTTATCTATACCAGTCATTATTACAAGTCAATAAGCCCTTATCAGATCTTTACGCATACAAATTAAAGATATCATGTAACCCTAGGAATTGACAAGATCTAAAATAAATCTATTTCTTGGACCCTTTTTGTAACCCACCCTTTTTTTTCTTAAAAGCCAGTTAAGCAGTATTTACACTATTGTATTATAATATGTAATTAAGGCAAAGCCTTAAAGCGAGCGCAGACCAACTAAGCATACCAGTTCACACCTTGGACCGACAAAACTACATTGTATATGCATTAATTCTTTGGAATGACTGTGTTATATATAACATTCCATAGAACGGTTTTTTGTGTAATTGTATGGGTCATTTCATAGATGGTGTCTGCCAATATTGAATGTTAAGATAAACTTTATAACAAGCAATATTGCCCAACTCTGCCCCGAGGAGGCCCCTTCAGAAGAGTCAAATTTTGAATTTCGGAAAGAAAAAAAATAAATAAAAAAGTAAAAAAGCCAAATATATAGCCAAAGTTTGTGACCAGTAAATGCGTTAAGTTAAGCATAGAGAAAAGTCAATGTCTCAAGATAAAGCTAATAAACTGTAAGACAAATGACAAATAAAATGTGATACAAATGTAAATAAGGAAGTGATAAACACGTCACTTACCATTAAAACCATTCCTATAATAAAGTAGGACAGACAAAAATGTTTGACAGAACAGTTAATTGGATGGAGACTAACATGTCCCCCATCATAAAACCATTCTTACATAATAGAGCAGAGGCAGAACAAGACAAGACTCACGGTAAAAAGGCTAAATATAAATGTTGTAGGGGGAATTTATTTGTTTAATTTAAAGATAAAAGAAGGACAGATAAAGGTGTTTGAGAGAACAGTTAATTGGTTAGAGACTGACATGTCCCCCACCATAAAATCATTCTTACATATTAGAGCAGCAGAGGTAGAACAAGACCAGACCCACAGTAAAACGTCTGAATGTTAATGTTGTAGGGGGAAATTATTTGTTTTAAGATAAAAAAAAAGTACAGACAAAAGTGTTTGAGAGAACAGTTAATTGGTTAGAGACTGACATCTCTTCCACCATAAAACCATTCTTACATAATAGAGCAGCAGAGGTAGAACAAGACAAGACCTACAGTAAAAAGGCTGAATGTTTATGTTGTAGGGGGAATTTATTTGTTTGAAGATGAAACTAGACAGCCCTGGCGGTCTGGAAGCGCTCCGCAGGCCTGACTGTTTGTCTGGTTGAATGCAATTTCAAAGGTTCAGGCTGCGTAAACAAGCAAATGCATTCATGACCAAGCTGAAAATTGCAAGCAAAGTAAGATCGTATTGTCAGTATGATTCTGTGAAAGTTCTGTATTGATTAGTTAATACTAACGTTTGTAAGAGAAAATAAAGCCGAAAAATGGCAATTTTCTCCATTTCAAGGGCACATAACTCATGATAAAAAATTCAGATCAAGCTGAATAGTATACCAAGGCAAGATCTTATAGTCACCAACATTCTGTCCTAGTTTTGTTTTGTTAGGTCAGTATTTGTAGTTCCTAGAGTGAAAACAATGTCAAAATAGAGCCGAAAATGGCAATTTTGTCAATTTCAAGGGCACGTAACTCATGATGTAAAATTAACATCAAGCTGAAAACTATACCAAGGCAAGATCTTATGGTCAACAACATTCTGTACAAATTTTGTCTTGATTAGTCGATATTTGTAGTTGCTAGAGTGAAAACAAAATCAAAATAGAGCCGAAAATGGCAATTTTGTAAATTTCAAGGTCACATAACTCATGACAGAAAATTAAAATTTAGCTGGAAATTATACCCATGCGAGATCTTATAGTCACCAACATTCTGTCCAAAGTTTGTCTTTATTAGTCGATATTTGTAGTTACTAGACTGAAAACAATGTCTAAATAGAGCCAAAAATGTCAAATTGTCAATTTCAAGGGCTCATAACTCATGATATAAAATTCAGATCAAGCTGAAAATTATACCAATGCAAGATCTTAAAGTCACCATGATTTTGTTAAAGTTTTGTCTTTATTGGTCAATATTTGTAGTTGCTAGAGTGAAAACAAACTCAAAATAGAGCCGCAAATGGCAATTTTGTCAATTTCAAAGACACATAACTCATGATGCAAAACTCAGATCAAGCTGAAAATTATACTCATGCAAGATCTTATAGTCACCATTATTCTGTCAAAGTTTTGTCTTGATTGTTCAATATAGGGTTAATTCACGTTTTTGAGGTCGTTAACATTCTCAGAGGCCCAAAAAATGCGTTATCGCCTGAGACCGGAGGTCGAAGGCGATAACCCATTTTGTGGGCCTCTGAGAATGTTAACGACCGAAAAAACGTGAATTGACGCTATTATTGCATAAAATATGAATAATTTGCAAAGAAATGTAATAAAATAAGACGAATAACTAAAAAACTTAGTGAAAATTTAGCCACATTTACACCGACAGATACCAGAGTTTTCCGGCATTCGACTCGACATATATCGAGTAAGTCCGATATCCACTAGACGGGCCGTTAGATTTTCATCGTGTAGCTATATAGTCAAGTTTCATCGCATTTTTACTGACATAATCTTCATTTGGGTTGGCGAAATCCTAACAATATTCGACTAAGTTTTCTTTTGGAAACATGCTCCGGATATCCTAACGTTCATTTCAGTGCGAGTAATAAATTAAAAGGTCGGAATTTCCAAGGTAGATCTCTGGACCGTTTGGTTCGTTTCAGACATTCGTTCATTTCAATAAAAACAAAGTTGTAAAGGAAAAATTGCAGTAACTAAAAGAAGAACAAGAAACACATAGGCTTACCACCACATTTGACCTAGACCACAACCACTCAATTCTAATTTCTATCCTTCCATGTCCACGAAATACACTTTTAGTTTAAAATCTGTCAGCTGCCCGTTTGTTTACTTTTTGATTCCAAGAATTAAACATACGTCACTATAATTATTACGTCATCAGATATGGTTACACTGGGAGACTTAGTTTATTTATTGGGATGTAAACTGGAAATGGGGTCTTACAAGAATTTACATCGCGGAAAAGGGAAATGACAAAATTTCGGCTTTATTTTCAATTTTCTGAAGCACTCACAACAAATCCCCGATCGAGGATATTTGAGTGCAAAACTGGTCCGATATCGCACGTGAATCTGCAGATTAATGCACGATTTCTCTGGATATCCGCCCGCTTTCTGCTGGTTATACAATGCCAATAACAGACTGAAAACACACATTTTAGGCAATAATATTTGTAAGTAAAAATAAAGTCAAAACCAGCTATTTTTGACATTCAAGGGTAGATAACTCAGGTTATTCTAATTCAATCCAAATTATTTGAAGGAATCTGAGAGAGGGTCACCCAATTATCATTCCTGTGAAGTTTGATTACAATCCATACAGTAGTTTCTGAGAAGATTTTTAAAGAAAAAGTTTACGGACAGACAGACAGACGCATGCACGGACGCACGACGGACACACCGCCATGACAATAGCCCGCTGGCCTTATGGCAAGTGGAGCTAAAAGAGGACAGACAAAAGGGTTTGACAGAACAGTTAATTGGTTAGAGACTGACATGTTCCCCACCATAAAACCATTCTTACATAATTATGGCGCGCGAATAGGGTCTAAAGTCAATATAGCGCTAGACCTATAATTATAATATTGGTCTGCCCATAAAATAAGGGTAAACCGCTATTTCAATTAACGGTCTAGCGATGAATTACCGGTTGACCGATAATTATTTTTGACCCTTCTGCTCGAAATCTAATTAGCCAATCAAATGGCTCGTTACATCCTCAACACACCGGAAATAAGCGATATCTGTATAGTACAAGCTCTGTGATTAGCTATCGAAAAAAATAGGGGTCTACCGATAAAAATAGTGGTTTACCGGTAATTTTATCGCTAGACCATTAATTGAAATAGCGGTCTACCCTTATTTAATGGGTAGACCGATATTTATATCGGTAGACCGATAAAAAATTAAGGGTAGACCGCTATTTTTAGCGGTCTACCCCTATTTTAATTATAGATCTAGAGCTATATTGACTTTAGACCCTTTTCGCGCGCCATACATAATAGAGCAGAGGTAGAACAAGACAAGACTCGCAGTAAAAAAGGCTGAATGTAAATGCTGTAGGGGGAATTAATTTGAAATATAATAGCCTGAAATGGTTATTTGATAAAAGAATGTGTAGCCAGGTACAGGTATTTGGCGATAATTATGTCGTATGGCAATGTCGACATGTGGTTCGGTAGCTCAGTGGTTAGAGTGTAGGAACGGTATTCCTGAGGCCCTGGGTTCGAATCCCGGTTGAGCCACGATATTTTTCACCACCTGCTACAAATGTTTAGGATGGTCCTCTTGGGTACCACGGTATTTAATGGCGTCCGGAAAAATCAATAATGAATGGGGACATGAAAACATTCCATGATTTCTCTTTCTAAAGTAAATCAAATGCAGTCAAAATTATAATAAAAGTAATCACCGAAGATTGGAGTAAATGATTTTGCTTTTAGTTTTGCTAATGCACGCAGTTGGCACCTCGTCCGCAAATGAACACTTTTGAATACCGCGGTACCGTATAAGACGCGGTACCGAAGCGGACTACTATACATCTGGGTATGCTGTAGGACCTTAATCAAACATGAAAGATTCATACATAAAGTTGTCCAGAGTTAGACTGACCCTGCGAATATACATTTATATTCGTTTCAAATATTTTTGAGGCAGCTCTGATTTCAGAGGCAGTTGCCCAGTTTCGTTTATTAATCATCCATTTGATATAGCCCTTTTTGGTGAAATGGTGATTGTGACAGACATGAACGGCATCCTTAAAAGGATTCCAGTTCATAGAAATGAATGACCAAATATCCTTTTTTAGCTCTTGTGTGGCAGAAAAATCGCCATGAAATGCTAAAGTAAGACAATGAAAAAACAAAAAACAATCACCGTCCCCGGGGACATCCCTCACTTCAAAATTATCCTAGAATGACACAGCTTCAAAATATCAGTGCACATAGAACTCATACCTTAAATATTCTGTACTTGTCTGATAAACAAGAGAAATATTGTTTAGATAGCTTCGTTTGACAAATGTCAACAGAAATAAATGCAGCGTCTGCTTTGTTTGCACAGATTCGCGTAAATGACTACAGTAGTCTTAGCGAATTACCGAAACAGAGGTCAATCCACCGAAACATACCGGCATCGATTCAAAACGTAACCGTTATCAACTTTTATTCAAAACAAACACATCTACCGAAACCTTACTGAATGAATACGTTAGGTGTGTATGGAAATGACTTACATGCATACATCGATGTATATTGACAAAATTTAGCGTAAGCCAGTTTATCTTGGTAAAACAAGTGTTTACCAGTAAATATACTGACCCAATTTCCGGGACCCCCCAATTTCCTTGGATTAGTTACCGGCTTACTGTATTTTCTGCTTCCACGCAGAAAACCAGTCACTTCCGGCAATCTGAAACGCTGCGATTTCCAAAATCATTTTGAAGATCTTAGAGACACAAACCGGCCACAACATTTATTTGTTAAATTATTTTAAGTCTCCAGCTTTAAGACAGTTATTTTTTGGTAGGTATTTTCGATATCCTTCTTTACAACCGTAACACGGAACCTGGTGTCCAAAGTTATTCACTCCGCAACCTCCAAGCGGAAGTTGACCAAAAAAAATCAGCCCAACATATTTGAATTAGAACTTTTTCACGCATTACCATTCACACTCGCTGAGCCGCGAATGGGCGCTCCGCGCCCATTCGCGAGCTTGCGCTCGCTATTAAAATGTTTATTGAAGTACAAGGCTTTGGGCATAAAATGGAAATGCCCCATTGTTGTTGTTTTTTTAACCTATATTGCTTTGAAGTTTAGAGTATATGTACACGATTTCTTCTTGATGCAAGAGTTCGAAATAAAGACCCTGTATTAATTGAACCAGATGTTACTATCCGGGCTCGGCTATTTATCCAAGAACAAAAAACTGTAAGAAAGAAGTTGCATTACCAAGAAAACAAAGTTTTATTTAACTGACCTGATACAAAGAAGTTGTCTCTAGTGTATATCAGAAATTATTGTCTGTGTCCAAATAACGCCCCATCAAAACTATTTATTTGAGAGATGTGTCAACATCTCAATTCCTGGGGAATTCCGTCATTCTTGTGCTTGTCAAATTCTGTGAATCGCTTCAATATGTCATCGCTTTTCAACAAAAATCTCGTAACTACAGTTTTTTAAGCTGCAGTTACGAGGTGTACGTTGAAAAGCAGCGTTGTGTCACTATGAGAATCGCTATTTGTTTATGGTTTAGGTCGTTTATCCAATTAATACAATTCCATGTTGTACTAAATTTGGTTTTAAACTAATAATATTTATCGGTATCGGTTAATTCCCTTGAATTAATAAACCGCCATAACTTTGAAGAAAAGAAAAACCTCGCCAAACTGATTTTCCGGTTTGCGTTTGTGTGTGCACGCCTTTATCTATGTACGTAATTATTGTTCATACATAATATACTCGGCAAAACTGCTAACGCATCACTCAGATCTTTGTTAATATTTTTTAAACGAATGTACATAATACATTCATAATTTGCACATGCCGACTACCACCAATTTATAAGAAACCTATGAAATTTCATAGTAAATGCTACAGCCTGTTCTGAAATATTGAACTTTTAATAAGGGTACCCTTAATTCTTAAATTCATAAAGTCTGAAATTTGATTAAAATGGCAAATTCACGCATAACTCTTAATCCTTTTGTATTGGCTGAAAGAGTCCCTATTAAGAAAAGTTACCCTTCCTTAAACAAACCGACGGCTTTAACACTTTTGTGGGCGCATAATTTATTCCCGCAGAGGTAATGTTACAACACTAATGTCGTTGGTGTCATTGTTGGCGTCGACGGCAACGTCGGTTACATAGACAGAAACGTATAGGTCTATATCTTATGAACTGTATGATATGTAGTCTTGATATTTCACACATAGACAGGTCCTACCAAGACCTTTCATATGAGACCATAAAATTTGACCTTTTGACCTTGATCTTGAAAAACGGACCTTTTCTTTTAAAAAGGTGCGTCTATGCGAGCTAAGTTGTCCGCGAACAGCCCTTGTTACGTTAGATAAGGAATTATTTTTTCATACTTCAATCTAACAATAAATCAGCTTTCAAAATCAATTTAAACAAAAATAATTGAAAAATATCACAAGTTACACGAGCCGAAAAACTGTTTTGGGCCCCTTTTCGTATGACGCAGTCACATAAGAGAGAAAACTTAAAAAAATTTTATGGATGAGTGCAGAATCTTGTGGGATAAACATATGCCAAATTATAAATCTAAATCTTCAACAATAAAGAAGTTATGCAATTTTAAAAAGTGATGCGTTAGCTCTTTTGCTGAGTATATATATACTAGGCAAAAAAAGAATCGCAACTTCCTTTTCAATTCCTTCTTACGCAAAGACAACAAATCAGATTTGAACAAAATGTAATACATCTAAAGCATTAACATTTCACCTTATGAATTCCACAAAATATTGTTTGTAGTAAATTCCATTAATAAGAAAACACCCAGTTTACACCGGGCGTCAACACAATTTGACAAAAAAAGTGTATGTAGGTCGAAAAACACATTCTCTTTCGTTCAGTTTGGACCGATATTCGAATGTTGTGAAGTCCATGCGATTTATTAGCGGTCTCCATTGCATTCTTAAACCTATCCCGTAGGTGGGGTTAACCTGATGATACGGTTCTGCCTAGACCACGGTGGATAATCACGTGATGCAACAATTTCAGAAAATCTTTAATAACTTTGTTAATACTTGACCGATTTGAATTCGGTTTGAAACAGAGAAGATGGACAGTCGTAACGCATTAGATGAGCGTGAAAACCGCTAAACTAATAAAAAAGTTATTGAAGATAAACCAAATTTTGTGTTTATCTTCAATAACTTTTTCATCAGTTGATTTTTCAAAAATCCACGCTTCCAGGTTATTCCTGACATTTTCCCGCATTCTCTGCTTCAACCCGAATTCAAATTGGTCAAGTATTGACAAAGTTATCGAAGATTACCGGAAATTCTAAGTCAAGTGATTATACACCGTGCAGACGTCATATCTCTTGTACGTCCGCTCCGTGCTCGTTAAGTTGTGGTCCCATTGAAAGCCAACATTGTAAACATTCGAAAATGTGTCGATTTGTTGCCCCATCAATGTCTTGCGACAACATTTTGACTTTTTCAAACTAACAAAATCCGTACTGCAGATTGGCGCTGGTTTTGGCGCAGCCGTGCTATGCGTAGGGTAGTGAGAAGTCTATGAACGCTTTGGCATCTTCTTGGTCTATGTTTTAGCTTGTGTTCGAAGAGAATTTGTTATGATAGTAGTCATTTAGAAACCACGACAGGGGGAAATCAGTTTTTAACAATTAACTATGAATCACGTGATGAATTTACGACATCTGAAAAAATGACACTATATTTATGCGTATGGATGCAGGTATATTAAAAATGTACTCAATATTCATTAAAAACATATTTTGTCAAAAATATTACGAAAAATTGGGGTTGCGTATCTTTTTTGTTCTAGTATATTTGTGACCCGTCACGCTAAAAGGGACCTTATCCGAACTCAAAAAAAAACTTTGACAAACTTGTCAGACTCAGCACATGTCAACCAGATCCCGCATGTTAAAAATGAACATACAGTAAGATAGGGAACACATTCCAGATTAAAAAATTACATAAAAGTGAAAAGTGTCGGCCCTAGTCTGGCTGCGCGGACATTTTTCACTCACCCGATAAGGCCCCTTTTAGCGCGACGGGTCACAATTAGATTCATGTGTTAATCGAACATTTGCAATATCCAGTCGTTAAGTTAAAAAAAATGGAAGAAAACCAAAAGTTTTCTTGGCCCTTGTCTTTAATGTGTCTAAATGACATTGTAGAAAGGAATGTAAGTCAGTCTGACTAGCAGTTCATGAGAGAATAGCGATACACGTTGTAGCAACGATGCCGACGACAACAACAACTTCTTGCATTTGAATTATAGACTCAGATAGTACTCTTCTTCTTGTTTAACATCTAACAACTATCGAGGGGTGCATAAGAAGTCGTGTTTGCAGCCAAGAGTTGGTGTATTCGTAGTATCTAAAATGCATGGTTTTTGTGGTCAGAATTATTGATTAATGCGTCATTGAAGCCAGTATCAGTGACGCTACCCCTTTGACATCATTGACGTAGTAATACTGTAGGGGTATCGTGCACGCGTCATTCAATCTACATTGTGATATAACCTTATCAACTATACATCGATCTTAGTCCCACAAAAGCATAGACCAAGACCAGTAAAATCCCTGCAAAATAATATAAGAAAAGGTTAAAAAGAAATACGAAAATGATGCTGCGCATTAGTATTCTTTTCGTCCTTTCTTTTTTATCATTTCACCCCAATATCATCCTTCCTATGCCTTGAAAAAAAAGTAGAGAAAAGAGCAGAGAACATAACACTACGAGCGGAGAACGCAGCAAATACGCTGAATGTCTATAATAGTGTATTGTATATTTTACATGCTTTTCATTGTATTGAATAGTAAAAATAAAAGTGAAAACAAACTATACATCGATGGGTACGAAAAATAGAAGTTTATTAAACCCCAAATTTATTCAGCTCCCTGGGAAACATACCAATATCCGCGCTTAATATGTTGACTAATGCGAAGCCAAGAACAACCTCCACTATCGGGGATCGAACTCGGAACCTCTTGGTCGTGAAGCAGACACTCTATCTCTCGAACACGGACACCAGGAATCTGCCTCGAGGGATTTACCAAACGAGCATAACTGATGCGCGTTCTTTAGAGCTGTTTAAATATAATTGTGACCCGTCACGCTAAAAGGGTCCTTATCCGAACTCCAAAAATCCAAATTTTGACAAATTTGTCAGACACAGCACAGGTCAACCAAATCCCGTATGTGAAAAATGAACATATAGTAAGATGGGGAAAACATTCCGGATTTAGAAAATTACAAACAAGTGAAAAGTGTCGGCCCTAGTCTGGCTGCGCGGATTGCGCAGACTGACTAGGGCGATATTTTTCACACTTCCTATAAGGTCCCTTTTAGCGTGACAGGTCACATATCTTAAAATTTCTTCAGATGTTTAAGGTAAAACGTTTTTTGAGAGCGAGTTTTCGACCTTAGTGCTCCGAATGCTCCATACTTGATGACAATGACTTCATCATGAACGCAACGATTTACAATTTATGGAATATTCGGAATAACTCGCTTTATTGTCTCTCTAAAGCAAGCGCTTCTGTCCTAGGGAAAGTCTATAAATACATTTTGGTTCCCGTCTTTGTTGAATTTGCCGAAGCGTTACTATCGAACGAAAACTAATTCTTCGGAGACACTTTTTGACACGAAGTCTATTGTTTATTAATTTGATACAAATTAATGTCGTTGTATTATCGAACAAAAACTAATTCCATAGAGGATTCCTCAGCACACAATCTTGTGTAACATTTTCTCGAACGACAAAGTTTATCTAATATAAACAATACAATATCAAACATCAAACTACTTATTTTGTATGTGATGGTTTAGATACTGCATGTGTCTCACACTTGCAAGAATCAACACAGAGTCATACTTTTACAATGTTATCCCATTGTTGACATAGTTAAAATCTATAAACATGTACCATAATATCAGATTAATGAAAGGTAGATAATCCATGTATATATTGACGACCGAACAAGGATCTTGGTTTAGCATTCTCTTTTCTTTAGAAACTACAACCAATGATGAAGAAAAATATCTTTGAGTTTTTGTGTTCCCTTCTACGCACATGGTTATTTTTCGTTTTTACGTTCTTTTTGATACTTCAAATATACAAATGAAGCTAAGTTAAGTTGATGATTGATGTATCACATTATCAAATCAAAATAAAGTTGTTTGGAAACAATCAAATATAACCCTAATATCACATGTACCTTGAATTATAAAATTATTTTGGTGAGACAATTTAACGCCCCAAGATGGCTGTTTTCTGAGTACATATTCAATCATTTCTCAATGATCATGGAAGATTGACTCATGAAATTTTTTGGACATCAAAAACTAGTCTTACCTCATAAAATGAGCTTTTTGTAAATATGTTTTAGGCTTTATATATTTTCATTAGTAGAAAAAGGTCAAGTTTTCTACCCTTTAAATATAGAAAGAAAAAAAACTGACGTAATAGCTGTTCTTCATCAACTACAGGCAAAGGAATATTTTTGAATAAGCAAATACATGTATGACCCTTCACATTATAAATTCGAAATGTAAAAGTCAAATGTAGTAATCGTTGATTTTGAGATTGGTGGCATGCAGAGGCTTCCATAGGGAAATATTTTAGCATAGACCTTACCCAGAAATTCATTATTTTTCCTTTTGATGGTGTTTCAATTTAAATTTTGTTCTTATTGCAAGTACTTCTGAATGTTTATGCTAGGAAAATTATCTAACGAGAGTTTTGCAGGTGTCAAGTTAAATTTGTTGACGTCCCGGTCGAAATTCATTTTCAACTTCAAGCAAACAACTTACATAATCGTTAATGATTAACTGCAAAAGATGTCAAATTAAATACATTAGTGAAATTAGTGATAGTTCTAAAAAGCTTGCACTGACATTTTATAGCTAAAATCTGTTGTCTTCTTTTGATCTATCATTATTTTGATATCGTCCATGTTTGGGTACGAAACTTCCAATTTATGACGTCATTGTTAAGAAAAAGTTATGACGTCACAAACATCTCTTAGTATGGTGGTTAATTATGCCATGATAATTGTTTTGAAAATTCACTTTTTAAAATGCGATTTAAAACAAGATCCATTGATACGACCGCGTGGAGCTTAATCTTTTATGAAATGGTACATTATAACCTTCGTACATGCAAAAATTGGTGCTTTCTTCCAGATCCGAGCATCTCTGTCGCTTATTGCCTGTACTACATTGATTTTACAGATTATTAACAGTGTCAAGTGTAATATATCTTTAATTAAGAATGGTGTGTTATAATGTTGGAACATATGTTTAGATAAACCATAATGAAATGAATGCTGTACAAAACATATATCGTTTCCTTGATAGGATTTTAAGATTAAATGTGACAACATTAATTTGATTTTATAAGTTCGCATTGGTTTGTAAATAAAATAATTCAATATGGCGTGGAATTCATGGAACAGTCTCAGAAATACACAACCAATCACACAAAAGAAATCAATGAATACATTCAAAACAATACGCACAGAAAACACTTTTAGCCTTTACTATACATGTATGTTTGTTTCCTTGTTCTTTTGGTCTCATGCGAAAGGTAACAGTCAAAATATTAACCCTTAACACCTTGTTTTGACGTTCCTGGAATAAATGGTTTGGGAAAACATTAAGACAAAAGAAGAAAATGCTGATAATCAGCATTTTCTCCTTTTGCCCCAATATTTTCTAAGCTATATCATACACAAATCTAGTCTTTATCAACATTCATTTTGTGTTCTGCAGCAGCTTTCAAATTGGACCACCCTCATTTTTTGTTTGGTAAAAGATTAAAGGACGGGCGGTCACGTCTACGAACTTGTGGAGTAATTCTATGTTATCATTTACTATTTTGTCTTATTCATTGACTGACTTTGTTTTTATAAATGCTGCTGTTGCGGTAACAGTTTGCACATGAATACAAATGATATCACTGTATGCTCCAGTCTTATTCCACTGCATATCAATTGTCTACTTTGACGTACCACTTTACCCGTATATGAATAAAAACACAATGTATATCATAGACGTTGACATATTGAAAGTAAACTTGCACGATTTAAAAGAAAACACAAAAATACGTTAACAGATGATATCAAAGATATAATCGATGTATAGCCTTATGTAATTGTAATGTAACAATTGTAATAAATATAACAGGGAATGAAATGGCATGTCATGAATAATGTTTGAGTGGACGTCCGTGTATGCATTGCCTGTTAAGGACATGACGTTGGGCGAGAGCCTGGCATCGAGAAGGAGGACGACAATGAACCCCGTGTTCTCGCAGACGATTTATCACCGTGTCTCGATATATAGGCCGCCCACGATTACGAACTATAGCATTTGCTGTGGACTGAGCCGTCACAAGTCTGTTGTGTAAGTGACGTCAACGTATACAATTTTATTGACGTAAAGTTATTACACGTAGCTGACATGGACGGGGACGGTCTGCATGCGTTCCTGTTTCGTTTAGACGTCTCACTAACATTGGAACAGTCGAGTCGACTACATTAAAGCGGATATCTACCTCCATTTTCAAAGCATCGCTGTTCAAGAGCCCAAAAACTTGATTCCTTTGTGCCAAAGTAAGCTTTGTGCCAAAGTAAGCCCCAGGATTTTACATACGAAAATTATCCGTAGCTGTTGTGTGTTTTCGATGAGTAAATCAATGTCGCAGTTTGCACACAAAATATCTTAGTGATTTAGACGTTATCTGAATACACTTGACACATTAGCATTGTAGGACGGGTGGTTAAGATGTCCACGTAGTTTACGGAGGACACGAAAAAATTGGTGGGATGTGAAAGGTATAAATTAACTCATAAATGTACCCAAGTATGGTGCCGATTGAAACTGCTGGAAAGGAATGATAGATGATTTTTTCATTTTGCGTTTTAAAATCGTGTCAGTTTAGTTGGAAGTTATATTTCCCAAAATGCCTAACTCAGATTGTTCAGTTTATGTCAAACCATCAATCGGCAATCGTAAGATAACGCAAATTATATTGGAAGGAAATTATTGCACAATTAGTCCGCCAATATTGTCTAGGTGTACTTGAGGACGGAAATTTCGATATAAATCTAATATTCCAACATATTACCCAGTTATGTTCAACTCCAATCGCGATAAGCAACACAATTATGATCCGTCACTCTAAAAGGGACTTTATGGGGACTGCGACTGTCTAGATTGACTATGATCAAAACCTTTAACCCTTTCCCAAACGGCAAAAATTTAGGGTGATCCACTTCAAAAAATGCCAAAAAGGACAAAATAGAAGTTATTAACGATATAATTTGTGTAAAATATGGCACAGGAATATTGAGACAAAAGGAGAAACTGCTGGTTATCAGCAGTTTCTTCTTTTGTTTCAATGTTTCCCCAAGCCTTTTCTATTAGGGACGTCAAAACCAGGTCTTGTTTGGGAAAGGGTTAAGTAATGTTATGTTGTGGTGGTTGTGGTTTTATGAATCTAGACTGTTTTTTCGTTCTTACAAAATTTCTATTTTCCGAATACGATAACTGGTTGACATCTATTAGGTCGGGCCTTTTTCTAAATATTTTGACCAATTGACTTCACATAAGGCCCCTTTTTAGCGTGACGAGTCGCAATTATTTTTTGTCCTCGACCCCCTTATATCCACCTTTTGTTTATTAGAAAACGTGTAGATCTATTATTCACTTAAGCTTTAAAATAAACAATCATTAGCTAGGGATGCTCTGTCAGGCCATTTATCGTTGATCTTTATCTAAGATTGTACATTGTGTCTATTTCATACGAGAAATGAAATAATAAAATGGAATCTTGGTAATTTAAGCATGAAACATCTATCCGCATTGCTAAATTTCACATTTGCGACCAATGTTCCGAAATTCTCTCGATCTGAATCTTCTTTATAGCCATAAAGAACTATCGGCATGAATGATTTCTACTATTATTCGATATTTTTACACAATTTAAAGTAGAATTGACTGTCATTTATCTTCATAATCCTTTCATATATTGTTATTCATAAATCATGATGATAAAATCGATGTAAAAATGAATACAGATAGTCAATTATCTTTGTTTTAGCAATAGTCATATATCTCTAGTACATGAAGCGCATCTGGTTGTGCGATGGATATGCTCACAAATTATGAGGCGGTTGTTTCTTTGATAGCATGTATGAGATTCTGTGATCTTCTCAAGTTAATTGAATATAATAGACAAACTGGTATAGAAATCAATTTTCTGAGAACGATCTAAAATATGACTAGAAGAATCATATGTACACAACAATATTTCAGATAGAAATGAGCCGGGATCTGGAAAAACGTCCCTTATAGCATTTTTAAAAATTGAGTTTGAAGATCAGCCTGTTGTCAAATGCAGTCGAATATGCACCCATGCTGCTCTCTTTAAGTTACTACAGGTCACGAAGAAGCTATTAGAGAACAGCGTGGATCCTGATCAGACTGTGCGTATGCACAGGCTGATCTGGATCTATGTTGGGCTCAAAAGCCTTAAGGGACGTTTTTCCAGATCCTGGCTCAAATAAAACATGTTAGAGTGTTATAAGATAGTTCTAGGTAAATACAATATAATCGGAAAATTAATGTAAAATTACGCAAAGTAGTAATTAATACTTAAAATAAATTGTACGCATGATTGGGCAATAAAGACATAATATGATATTTCTTACTTATTAAAACAATAGTTTGATGTTAGTGGCAATTTGGTGCAAAAACAGTGCATTATATACCGTACCATGACAAGTTGGTGCCACAAGATAAACACAAAATCCAAAAGTAGACATCAATTTTTCTTTCGTTCTCACTCGTTAGTATTTCGAATAGAACATGTCATTTACAGTTTTTTGTATATTCTTCAAAATACAAATAAAACCTTTAAAATGACAGAAGGAATTGTTATACATTGACATGAAACAAGTCGGATAACAAATAACGTTACAGATGTATTTTTTTCTAAATTTTGAGTTGTCTAAGGAAAGACAATGGCGTTTGATGAGTTTGGGATTGACTTGTTCCTGCTTCTGTTTAAAAAGTGTTTGTTTGTATATTGCACTATAAGTTTTTTAATTGTCTATATTACAAATCAATCTATGAATGAAACCGGATCGATATCTGGAGTTTAGTCTTGCTTTGCACTAAAAAGGTATACTTGTCGTGTAGACTATTGCGTAAGCTTTTTATTGATACCCACATGTTTAAATCCGTTCAGTTTAGCTTTGACAATAGTTTGATGTCGTGCACACTAAAGGTAAACTGATTGAAATTACTCACTGACCAGAAATGTTCATATGTCAAGAACTGTTTTCATATCAATGTCCTGCTATTGAAATTGCTGTACCAAAGGGTACCATTGTTAATGAAATGTTTTAACAAAGGGGAAAAATTGACAGAATCGAAGAAAAGTTATACAAAGCGTCAAACGCGCAAAAATTTTGGTCGGGCTAAATTTAAGTGCTTGAACAACGTACATAAAATTATAATGCATTTAAAACGGGTTAAAAGATCGAAACGTTATGTATCACGGGACGGTGATTATTTAACGTACAGGGTGTCCCAAAAGTAAGGTAACACTTTTAACCTTATATATCTCGGCTAATATATCACTTGCACATTTCTAACAACGCTGACAATATAGAAGGTCATAGGGAGAAATAAATAAAAGAGATTTCATCAAAATATCATGCAATTTGTATATTTTATCTATGAAAAATCGAACATACCATATTTTCTCAATGACGTCATTTTGATAGTAAATGACGTTCTCTAGATTATGTTTCTTTTGGCGCTTTCCTTGATTTATCATTGTGCTTAAGGTTGTATCCATAATTGCCTCACATGTGTGAATAGAACTTTTCATACATTCTCTTTGAATGGTCGGCAGCAACACTGTAACATGTTCTTGCTTTGGGAATTACACTTTAGACTGCAAGTGTCTCAACAGAACATAATCCAGTAAACTCAAGTCCGGACTGTGCCCAACGACATAAGAGTTACAGCGTTTAACTTAATTTCCCAAATACTGCGATTTCATAATTTGAACATTGCACAGAAAAAGATTCAAATAAAATTTTGAAATGCACTGCACTAATTAATTCAATAAAACTTATTCCGACGAAATTCTTCTCATTGACTTTCCTGGACTTCCAATTAAAGCCCCATTTAAAGCTAAGACGTTATCTGCGCTGCAGGACGTTTTCAGTCTTTTGCTTCTTTGTTCACCAAAATCTGACATAGATCGGTCAAATTTATCGATTATTGAGTAGATTAGTTTTCTTCTGGGTGGATCTTCCATTTTGAATTAAGATTAAACTTTTCTTTGCACACATACTGGAGATTTAGATTAATGTTAGGCTTTACCTCATACGAACACTGTAAGAATGTAGGCCGTGACGTCATTTTGATAGTGGTATAGATTACGTCAAAATTGACGCCATTGTAATAGGTACATTACGTTGAAGTGTATGACAAACATAATTTCAATGAATTCTGCAGATAATGATAGTTTTCCGTAAGAAATCGGCTGAGAAATAGCAAAGCTAGTACGCTTTTAAAGTGTTACCTTACTTTTGGGACACCCTGTATATAACCCTCATTAGCATTGAAGGGCCAGAGGCGAAATTTGAAAAGTGACAGTAATTCCTAAACTGTGTTTCATTTCCATTCCAAGTACAAAATTAATATAAGCATTTTTAACGGTTTAGAATTTTGAATTAATGCATACTTGTGTGGAAATATTTGACAAAAATGTTCCAAATTACCTCCCTTGCATATGAATATAGAGTAAAATAATATTTGTAAATGATTTTCTTATTGAAGCACAATTTTGAAATCCGGCACGGTGAATCAACTTAGGTGAAGTGTATATATACAAGTGTGTGTAATTTGGTGCATTTCGTATAGCTAAAAAGTAGTGTTTTTAATGATGGGTCATATACCTTAAGGTAAGTTTGGACTCTTTTTATCCACCCAATGATTTTTTTTGTATTTGTACATATGTTGTAAAGTAACATTTCCTGAACAAAATATAAAAAAATCAGGGTAAATTTCCTGGCTCGTTTTCGTGTCAGAGTTATCTTCCCTTCACTAGTAATGACCATTTTCGCAAAATTACCCTTATATTTTAAAGTCATATAGCAAGTTATTCCGAATGGATGATTTCAAATGTTATATAAATTTAGAGACTAAACATATGCACATATGTAACGAAATGGTTGAAAGAATTATTTCAAAATCATTTTCTGGGGAAAAATGTGGGAAAAGTTGAAAAAATCACATTTTTTGAGAAAATTTTGCAACTTTTTTTCAATTCGCCAAAAAATTACCCAATATTTTTTTTTGATATTTTGAAGATAATACCAACAGCTATTTCTACACAAAAACTCAACACGCCTTTCAACGCAAATAAAAAAGATATTTAACTTTATCTTACCCCGCCCACCCTGTTTTCGCCTAATTATGACAAAGTAACTATATTTTCATAAAAATACTAACATTTTTTTGGCATATGTTTACATTTAGAACAATAGAATACTTCATTTGACATTCACCATCACAAAAAGGGGAATGTTTCGCTTTAAGAATTTGATGAAAATTGAAGCATAAACATTTGATGCCGCAGAATAAACACAAAATCTGCAAGTCACGTGCTCGCTCCCCAAATTTTCCTTAAAAGGATCGAGCTATGTTTCTGCATTGATTATGAAGCATCTTAAAATCGGCTTAATTGCATTATACATGTATTTTAACACCCTCGTAAAGAAACACGTCTCGTTTTGCTCAGTGACAATCCTGATTTTGTCAACAGTTTATTGCACCATGAAAGCTATGGGGCACCGTGGCCTAGTGGTAGGACGCGGACTTTGGGATCGAAAGGTCTTGGCTTCCAACCCCACGGGTGTCATGGCAATTTCTCTGAGCAAAAATTTTACCCCACGTTGCTCCTCTTCACCCAGGTGTATAAATGGGTACACGGGGGAGTTGAAAGTCAAGGCGATGTGGCTGTCGAAGGCGCCAACTGTTTACAGCCGACCTGAGACTCGGTGATCGTGAGTTAAAGTGTAAAGTCGGTTGAGTACGTCTCTCAGTTCGTAAAAACAGACTTTAATTCGAAACCATTTTCGAAGCAGGTCAGTCACAACTTGCCTCAAGCTGAGCAATATTCAATATGTTCGGTCTGATGGAAAACAGAACACACAGGCTCATCTGGATCAATATTGGTATCAAATGTGCTATGGGCATCCTCGGAAACCCCGCGGTCATAGCTACGCTACATGATCCCTGGGGCACTTGGCGAGGAAACCTTTGTATTAGCCGCTCCCAAATGCCGCCGTTTCATTGGTTCCATCATCATATCATGATGGGTGAGTAGACCAATCAAACTGGCCGATACAAATCGCCAACCTCTTAACAGTGATTACGTCAGAGGTAAGTAATTTAATCCGGATTTAGGGTAGATAACTGCGTAGGAGATTGATAAATCGCTTCGGGTAAGTTGTCAATATAGAGGATTACTATCGTTTAAGCGTGTGAAAAATTTAATGTTTCAAGTTTAAAAGACTTCAAAAGAGAAACTTTCCCTGTCTTTCTATTTCAAAGCCGAATGACATGTCAGCGATCTGTAATTTTTTCATCTCGTTGTCGCACAAAATACATCTTATCATGAGCGCAGCCATCTTGGTTGTAATTGACAACGTATTGACTTATGAGACCCGTTATATGATTGGGTATTGCCACTCACGCGTTTCGTATCGATTTTCGGCGGCTAATTCAAAGTTTAAGTGGCCAAGTGCCCCAGGGGTCATGTAGCGTGAGCTATGACCGCTGTGGTTTCCGAGGATGTGCTATGGGCCTCCTGTACCAAAATCCCGTTAAAGTGATTTTAGATAGTTGAATTAGTGTCTTGACCAATAGAACTTTCATTGTTGCTGCTTTAAGAATCTACATTTTCAATGCTTTATTCACAACCGTGTTTTTTCTTTCTCTCTCTTTTCAATTGTACTTTTATAATAGACTGCGCAAAAATACAAATTAATATATTGAAAGGATAATATTGCCCAATTAGTCCCTCCAATATTGTCTAGGCGTACGTGAGGACGCAATTTTCAATATAAATCTAATATTCCAAAATATTACCCAGTTACGTTCAATTCAAAACGCCGGATTAATTTGGATGTTATCTGATTCGTCCTTCTCCCATTTAGTATTTATCAAACGACAAAGATATAACCTTTTTTAGTCCCCTACCGGCGAAGCCGAAGGGAACTTTAGGTTTGCACTCTGTCCGTCAGTCAGTCCGTCCGTCTGTCCGTCCGTCCGTCCGTCAGTCCGTCTGCCCGTCAGTCCGGTGAATTAGTTTTCCAGACTTTTTTTCTAAACGGGGGTAGCTATTGAGCTGATTTTTTGTATGTAGACCCGCATTGATGAGAAGTTACAGAACAAGTTTGAGTTTCGTTCCGGTCCAGTGATTTTTGAAGAAGATATGGATGCTGGACTTAGACAAATACTGGGAAATTACAATTTTCCAGATTTTTTTCTCAATTCTGACAGCTATTGAGCTGATTTTTGGTATGTAGACCCACATTGATGAGTAACAGAACATGTTTGAATTTCGTTCCGGCCCAGTGATTTTTAGGGAAGATATGGATGCTGGACTTAGAAAATTTCTGGGAAATTACAGTTTTCCAGACTTTTTTTCTTAATGCTGGCAGCTATTGAGCTGATTTTTGGTATGTAGACCCACATTGATGAGTTACAGAACAAGTTTGAGTTTCGTTCCGGTCCAGTGATTTTTGAGGAAGATATAGATGCTGGACTTAGAAAATTACCGAGAAATTACAGTTTTCCAGACTTTATTACTAAATGCTTGCAGGTATTGAGCTGGTTTTCGGTATATGAACAGAACAGAACAGAACAGAACAGTTCATTATCAAAACTTGTACATAGTACATCGTTTTTTACAAAATACAAAATATTAACAAAACGTGATACATATATGGATGTAAGAAACACATTTAGAAGAAAGGAAGGAAGGAAAATGAAATTAGTTTACCAATATCTTAAAAGGAGAGTGAAAAAAAGATACGTTTTACAATAATTCAATTCTTTTGGAAGTAGCAAACTTAACAAAGATAGCAGTATTTGTGAGCATTTTCTTATCATTTGAAGTTAATAGATCAATGCATTTAAACATAGATGGACGATTACGAAATTTGAAATTGATGAAACGTTTTCTAAAATCATCATGACAAGGACATGAAAAAAGAAAGTGGAAAATATCTTCAACTTCATTTGAATTGCAGCATTGACAAAAACGTTCTAAACGTGGAATTGGAGGTCTACTATATCTACCAATTTCGACCCTTAGGTTTAGCATGGAAAATCTTAGTCTCGTAAAAAGGATTCTTAAATCTCCTGATAAATGATCTAAATATGACTCGTATCCAAAAGTGGTTTTCAGTAAAGAATAATCATTTAATGCCGAGCTATTCTGAATTGTATTTTGACAATCTTGAACAAAACAATCTATTACTCGTTGTTTGAAAATGTAAGGAAATGATTTGATTATGCTTCATTTTGGACACAATTAAAGACATCGGAAAAACCGAAATCGTTTAAAAGACTTTTGATATTGCTGACCCAATTTTTATAACCGTTATTGCTGTCTGTTAACGCCTGCTTATAGACCGAACTCAGAATTATATAGTCAGAATTAACTATTTTACACCAAAATTTCACAAGCCGGTAATATCTTGATATATAGAGAGGATATCGACCTAGGTCGCCATAAACTGCAGCCGATGGTGTTGTAGTTCTGACCCCTAAAATGCGCTTCAGAAACTTAAGGTGAATGCGTTCAATTTCTCTAGATTTAAAATATCCGCATATTTCTGATCCGTATAATAAGGTTGAAGCTACGACAGAATCAATTAACTGACATTGAGAATTAAGACTTATCGGGATATTCCGACATTTATGAAGCAAGAAATTTAAACTTTTTAAGGCTTTACCGACGACATGTTCAGTATGATTTGCAAAAGTTCCCGTATAATGGAATACACAACCAAGGTAATTAAAATCATCAACAATTTCAATTTTAGTATTGTTATAAGACCATCTTTCGTCGTTTTTAATTTTTCCCTTTTCGCGAAATACCATTATTTTTGTTTTTTCTTCATTTACTTGTAAACCCCATTTATTGCAATATTCGTGAAGCTTATTTAGTTGGTCTTGAAGTTCAATTCGTGATTTAGCAAGAATTGCCATATCGTCCGCGAATAATAAAAGAACGATAATAACGTCATCAATTTTGATACTCGCGTCACTGTTTCCTTGTAAAAATAACTCTAAATCTTCTAAGAAGAGCGATACCAGTAATGGTGACATTATTTCACCCTGTATTAACCCAACGTATTGGTCGAAGAAATCAGAAAAATTATTTTGAGATTTTACACAAGACTTTACGTGTTGGTACATATTTCTTATCACGCGTAAAAGTTTACCTTGGATACCTGCTTTATGCAGCTTGAACCATAAGGCCTTTCTATAAATCCCATCGAAACATTTTTGTAAGTTTACAAATGCTACATACAGCCGTTTCTTATTATTTAAAAAGTTTTGAACAATACTCAAAAGTGAAAACATTGCATCAATAGTAGAACGTTCTTTTCTAAATCCGAATAGCGCGTCAGATCGAGAATAGTTTTTTTTTTTCACAATATATTTCCAAACGCTTGTTTAGGATAGAAGTGAATAATTTTGAAAAACAACTTAATAATGTAATTCCCCTATAATTAGTAGCACAATTCTTATCTCCCTTTTTATGAAGGGGAATAATAACACCGTCGCACCATTTCTTTGGAAAAATACCTGAATCGAGAATTGAGTTGAAACCATCACAGAGATGTGGCGCAATAATGTCTACAGATTCGATGAAATATTCATTTAATAAGCAGTCGTTTCCATATGCTTTACCTGCTTTCAAGCGTTTAACTGCAGAATAGATTTCATCTTGGGTAATTTTACTGTCAAGTTCAATACAATTGTAGGATAAATCGTTAAACTCATAATTGTTATCAAAATTTTCTGCGTCATCATTTGTACATTGAAAAATGTTATTTTCTAAATTAGAGAAGTAATCATAGAATTCTTTTGCGGACACATTATTTTTACAAGACTTTTTCTTTTGACTAAAATATTTCCAAAAATCCTTCGGTTTACTTGATTTCAAATCTTCAATTTCTTTTACTTTTTTTCTAACATATTCTTTCTTTTTCTTTTTCGTCAATGTTTTATACGACTGTTTATTATTACACAAATTTTGTCTATTTTCTGCTGAAGAATGTTTTCGAAAAACTTCTACAGACTGTAAATACTTCTTTTTGGCTGTCTGACATTCCCGATCAAACCAATCTGCGTTTCGAAATTCATTATCATTTGACGTGTTTTCCCCACTAAAGGTATAAGATTTGGTAAAAAGAGGATCAGCAACTTCTCGCAAAATTTCCGTAAATTTGTCAATAGTATTATTTATAGACTTATCACATGACACATTTATTGAATCTACCAAATTATTAAAACGCGGTAAATTGGCTATTAATCCAGATCTGAATAGCTCTTTAAATTCATTTTTCCATTTTGTTGTTACAAAATCAAAATTTTCTGATTGAACATAAAAGAATTTGCATGACAAAGTAAAATGCAACGAACAATGGTCACTAAATTCGGAAATTGGAGACACTGCAAAATGAGCAATGTTTGAAAAATTGCATTCTTCAGTTAAAACATAATCAATCACGGACGCACCGTTAGATGCTACATAGGTAAAATTGCCGATATTTTGATCATCGCTCAAACGACCGTTAATTAATCTCAAATCATGCGCTTTACACAAGTCCAACAACTTTATACCAAATTCGTTGCATTTCATGTCCTGTGAGGCCCGGCCAAGGTTCACGCCGGATTCTTGATAATCGATATTCCCATCGGGATCGGAAATGTCAAACACAATAAAGTCCCTTTTTTGACCGACTCTACTATTAAAGTACCACATAGATATATATCCCCATTACCTTTGAACAATTGAATATCATTTTCTAGCATCTCAAACAAATCTACATTGAAAGTGTTATACAATGGAGATTCACGGCACCAAATATAAGAACCACAGAGAAATACATCTCTCTCGAAATGGAAATATTTAGCATCAAGTTTAACCCAAATAATTGTATTCAGGTTATTTTTGATGATAGATATTCCTTCTTGTAAATCTTCTTTATAGTACAAACATATACCCCCGCTACAGCGCCTTGCCCTACGGTGCTGGAATTTTCTATAGAAATTGTGCGAAACATAATTACTGAGTTCCACATTACTCTGGCTCGAAGTCCATGTTTCATATAGAAAAACAATGTCATGTTGTTTCAAAATATTTACAAAGTCATCATTTCCTCTCTTAGCATCCGAAAGACCATTAACATTCCAAGATAGAATAGACAGTTCACACTCAGCGTAACCCTACTCCTTAACAGGTTTTCCATCAATATAAAGAGTATCGTAGGATAGCCATGCCTTCTTATTTTGCTGACGGGCCTCCTTCAATTTTGGAAGTAAACCCTTTCTCTTCGCGGACACTTCTTTCGGAAATTGCTCGAACACTGAATATGACAAACCTTTCAAATTCTTCCCATGCCTTTTCACAAAATCTTTATCCTTGAATTCATGGAATCTAGCAACTATCGCACGAGGCCCATTTGACGATTGTCCCATTCTGTGGACTCGATCAAATAACATCTTATCTGTAAGATCTTTGGCTATTTTCATTTTCTCATGAAGGAACACCCTTATCTTTGATTCTGACTCTTCATTCGTTTCCGATTCATTTTCATCAATTCCAGTAAAAACCAAATTATTCCTCATAGATTGAGACTGTAAATAAACAATGTTCTCTTTTAGCTTCTCGTTTTCAGTCTCAAGAGTTACTACCTTGTCACTCAGCAGTCCAACGGAAAAATCAGTACTTTCAATTTTATCTTGTACAAAATTCAGCTTCTCACTATAGACTTTATCTTTTTCCTGTATAGCAGACCACAAATTCTTCAACTCTTTGTCAATATTTTCTACTTTCGGTTTTAACTCTTCGAGGGATGTTAATCTAGTCTCAATATTAGCACATCTCTGGTCCATTTGTGTAATTTTATTGTCAATTTTCTGTAGATACTTAATAATGTCATCATTTGAGGCTTTTGTGTGACCCTTATCTCCGTCGGTGCTCTTTTCACTGTTACTTTCAGCAGACGACATGTTTGTATTTACCCCGGACGGACCAACGGACGGACAGACAGACGTACTAGCTACTGGATCATGGAATACAATGTCTTTATCAAATAGGACTGAGTTGGCTTGTTTTAAAACGTCACTTACGTCAATTTCTTCATTAGCAGACGACCCTCTTGCTTTTAAAGCCTTTGTTTGGGAAGGGTTTTGTCCATCACCGTTATCGCTTTCACTGGATTTTTTCCTTTTCTTTTTCTCCTTTTTTTCCCTGTTAGCTTTTCGCATTACCAAATCAAAATTCCAATTTTACTATATTTCACTAACATCACTGTCAATTATAAGCGAGATAAATATCCAAATATCCGTAAAATGGTAAAATATAAATTCAGTGAGCGAAATTCAAAAAACGCGTCTACTCCATATTGAATCACGTGTCACACAAGAAAACAACAAAAAAAACAAAAAAAAAACATATTGATGAGATACAGAAGGAGTTTGTGTTTTGTTCCGCTCCAGTGATTTTGGGGGAAGATACAGAAACTGGACTTCTGGGAAATCACAGTTTTCCAGACTGTTTTTCTTAATGCTTGCAGAATATTTAGCTGATTTTTGGTATGTAGACCCGCACTGATAAATTACAGAACAAGATTGAGTTTCGTTCCGGTCCAGTGATTTTTGAGGAAGATACGGATGCTGGACTTAATATTTTGGGGGGCTTCTTTTTCTACACACATATATAAAGCTGGTAGGGGACTTGGTATTGTTTTGCAATACTTCATTATGCTTGTTTAAATTGATACCTATGCCCTGTAGTTTTCATTGTATTCAGACATTTATATCATATTTCCCTACCTTACGACTGCCCCGACCCGTCATATTCGATGCCATAACATCATCAATCGCGTAGTAGTTGGTCGTTCCATTCACAGGATCCCGCAAAATACTGAAACGGCCCTCGTGTTAAGCTCTCGGGCGTTAATGTATTCCATGGGCTCTGAGAAATGTAACGAGCTCGAAAACGTAAATTTATCCTAAAATCGTATATCTTTACAGAAATGTTAAAGGCTGGATTATCATAGGAAAAACTTTAAATCTGTTAATCCTAGTGCAGTTTTCCATGCTTTTCATATTAAACAATTAATCATTTTAAAAATATACTCATTTAGTCTTTTAACTATTTTTCTAACAATGACTACTTTTTCTAATAGTATCCTCATCCTTGTTTTCACGGTGGATAATCACGTGATACAATATTTTCAGAAAATCTTCAATAATTTTGTTAATATGCGACCGATGTGAATTCGGTTTGGAACAGAGATTGTGGACAGACGTCACTCAATGGATGGACGTGGTTAAATCTTGAAAAAAAAACTGTTAAAAAAGTTTTTTTTATCAGCTGATTTGTCAAAAATTCAACACGTCCAGCTTATTCCTGGCATTTTACCACCTTCTCTGCTTCAAACCGAATTCAATTGGCCAAGTATTAATAACGATATTGAAGATTATCGGAAATTCTGAGTCACGTGATTACACACCGTGGTTTTATCTAAGACACATAATGCAGGAAACAGATCCAGACATTCAGAGAGATCAACTGGATTACCGAGTGTTTCAATGATGGAACGTCAGTGTTAATTGAATAGATTATCCCAGTACGGCCATGTGCAGCGCTACTTAAACCTTTCCCGAAGAGAACAAATTTGGACTTTTTCAATTTGAAAGAAAGCTTTAGACAACATTATGTATATTTAACGAATAAAAGTTTGGTGTAAAGCATAGGTTCGAAAATATTTGGACAAAGTGCTAAAATGCTGATTATCAGAATTTTCTTCTTTTTGTCTCAATATTTTCTTTTCTATAAGGGGCGTCGAAATTAGGTTTTGTTTGGAAAAAAGGTTATTAAACATCACATGGCACATTGTCTGCTAGCTAAATCAAAGCGCTGAATGCGCTGAAGGCCTGTGAGTTGTACTAAAATCAACAAGAGTAATGCTTTTATCGATCTTTGGTCTATTGTGGGAAGACATTGTTAGGTGCACCAGTCTGTGAACTATATTTGAAATTTGTTGAGTTTGACCAAAAAGACTTAAAATAATGTATCTTGTGCCGTAAATAGCTGACCTTTGTAATTAGAACCACGAAGTTAATAAAAAAAACATGGTGAACATGTGCACACAAATGCTATAATTTGTTGTTGTTAGTATATGTTGAAAACAGGCGTTCTACTCGATATTCTTTTACTTTTCTGTATATCTTAATAACAGGTTTCAACAAGTGCATGTCGTATTGCGGTGCAATACAGGAGTCAACCACCGGATTACAAAAAATCCTTTCTTATGATATATCTCCTACTTACTAGATCTATAACTGTATACAAAATTTGAAGTTGCTAGCACATTAGGTTTTGGACAAAATGTCCAAAACAAAAATATAATGGTAAAAACAACCAAGGGCAATAACTCCAAAAGTGGGCGGGGAAGAGTAATGATTTTTGTACATGCCACTTGTCCTCAATGAGATCTATAAGTGTACAAAGTTTGAAGTTGCTAGCACTGATGGCTCAGGAGATATGGTCCGGACAAAAATGTACGGTTAAAAACAACAACGGACAATAACTCAAAAAGTTGATGTGGCAAAGTAACAGTTATTGTGCATTACACTTCTTCTCAATGAGATCTGCCAGTGTACAAAGTTTGAAGTTGCTAGGGCTTATGGCTAAGGAGATAAGTTCGGGACAAAAATGTAAGGATAGAAACAACAAAGGGCTATAACTGAAAAAGTGGACATGGCAGAGTGACAGTTCTTTAACATGACACTTGTCCTCAATGATATCTATGAGTGTAGCAAGTTTGAAGTTACTAGCACTTATGGTTTAGAAGATATGTTCCGGACAAAAATGTAAGGGTAAAAACAACAAAGGGCAATAACTAAAAAAGCGGGTGTGGCAGAGTATCAGTTCTTGTTCATGACACTTGTCCTAGATGAGATCTATCAGTGTACAAAGTTTGAAGTTGCTAGCACTTATGGTTTAGGAGATATGACCCGGACAAGAATGTAAGGCTACAAACAACAAAGGGCAATAACTCAAAAAGTGGGCGTGGCATAGTTATGGTTCTTAATATGACACTTGTCCTCAATGAGATCTATAAGTGTACAAAGTTTGAAGTTGCTAGCACACATAGTTTAGGAGATATGTTCCGGACAAGAATGTAAGGGTAAAAACGACAAAGGGCAATAACTCAAAAAGTGGGCGTGTCAGAGTTATGGTTCTTAAACATGATACTTGTCCTTAATGAGATATATAAGTGTACAAATTTTGAAGTTGCTAGCACACATAGTTTAGGAGATGCGTTCCAGACAACAATGTAAGGGTAAAAACGACAAAGGGCAATAACTCAAAAAGTGGGCGTGTCAGAGTTATGGTTCTTAAACATGACACTTGTCCTCAATAAGATCTATAAGTGTACAAAGTTTGAAGTTGCTAGCACACATAGTTTAGGAGATGCGTTCCGGACAAGAATGTAAGGGTAAAAACAACAAAGGGCAATAACTCAAAAAGTGGTCGTGGCATAGTAATGGTTCTTAAACAAGACACTTGTCCTCAAGGAGATCTATGAGCGTACCAAGTTTGAAGTTGCTAGCACATATGGTTTAGAAGATATAGCCCGGACAAAAGTGTGACGGACAGACGGATAGACGGACGGACGGAATCGAGCAAACCTATATAGTCCCCCAACAGGTTAGCGGTGGGGGACTAATAACAAAATATATCTGGTCCAGTGTTCATCTTCCCGACCAACCAATCGTAAAGTTGTTCGATCATACTAACAATTTTAAAATGGGGATATGCCAATTTTAAAATTGTTCGAATTGCCAAACGGGTTATAACAAAGCCGATTTACGCGAATTGATATGTGTTGCAATCGATTGTAGTTATTTTACGATTTCATTTCACCACTCTCAACGTATATTTTTACTTCTTTTGTAATGTACATGGGTCACTAAATCTGCTTGAAGTCGTATAGATCTAATGCAGTTCCGACCTACTTTTCATCGCGCAAGAATAACTGCGTTGGATGTTTTCCCATTATTAATTCTACCTACCCCCAGAAATACCGTATGTTAATATTGGCCTTCACAGGCCAAAAATGATACTTTCAGATAACATCGATATTGGAACTTTGTAAAATATGAAATGTACAGGCAGACCATATACAAATTTTTCCAGCGGTTGTGATTTAGTCTTCCAAATTAAAATACATGAAACATAATTTGGTATCCCAGTTCAAAAATGTAAAACGGAAATACAATTGTTTTTGCCAATGTCAATCTACCTCTAGTTTTTTTCTGGCATTCTGACATGTAAGCAAGAAATATACCTTGTTATTACGCGAGAAGTAAATGGAGGCGTGTAGTGTTTGTATTCAACACTCTGGATTAAACCAAGACAGATTTCCAGTACGCCAGCTTAACCGGAAGTCTCAAAAACAACTCTAGCATGAAATTAAAGTATTCAAGGTATCCAAATGGATAATCCTAAGTACCTAAGCAAAGTTTTCAAAATACTAGACAAATACCACAAGGCTGACAGCCGTCCGTACAATTGTCTAAAGAATCCCTCATTCATAAATGTAGATATTTCTTTGCCTATTTAACCCGGATTTTTTTTCAATAAAATTTCGATATTCATAAATCGTGCTTATGGTACAATTGTTTAAATCTAGAATAAAACCGATCAATTTTCTTGGTGAATCGGACTAGTAAATAATGTTTATTTGATTTGTTTATTGAAATAGCTTGAAAACTAATGCACCCACCTTAGAATTTACTTTTTCTAAAATATAGAAACTTTATGTTAGTTTAATTGCTCGTATGGTTCATGTTAATCCTTGAAGAAGTCGATGTTTCTTCTATAAAGGGAAGGACCTAAAATAACTAATAGGGCAATAATGTTATGGTCAACAATAACTATAAGTTTCACTTACAAGTGGACTAATACGTAGTACAAAATCTGTGTGCACCTGATCTATCGTTGGTAAAACATAACATGGGCGTACACTTGGATTCGAAGTTAGTTGACAAATCAGACACGTATTCTCTATGAACATGGATGTTGATCATAAACTTCACTCGGAGAATCAATCTGCGTAAAGACAATGTCATTCTTGCGAGAAAGTACTGTTAGCAGTTATTCTTGATGGCATGAAAAAACGTGATTTCAGTGACTGTGCTTTTAGCGCTTGAACTTGGTGCTGCACAGTAGACCAAAATATTATGATATAAGTATCGTGACTCCAATATGGACTTTGTGGTAAAACAAATTATTTGATCAACGTGTAATTCAGGCTTCGGAGTTGTAGTTTTAGTGTAGAATAAGCCGATTCAACCGCACCAAAGTTAAAACTGTTTTGTTTCCCCAGGATGTTGCGTAGGTCCCAACCTGCTACCCAATATACGCCAGAACCTGTTTGACGTCATCGCCAATTTTATATCGGTGAACGGATTTGCAGGCTATAACAGTCATTCAATCCGCCTGAAGACTGAGGGATACTAGATACAGGCGATAAAAAAAGTTGTGCTTTGACAATTGATGATATCAAATAAATACTCATAAAATCAACATATCATATATGAAAATCTTTTAAAAGGCAGATTTGAGGATTAAAAAACAGGGAGGTTGTATTGTCATAAAAATTCGTTATGTCCTGGACGAGGGAGTCTTATTGACTGAAAGCGGTCATAGATCGTTTTTATTACGAAGGTAGAGCTACTGAACAAGTGAACATCCTACACACATTCGACAATCTATAAAAAAAAGTGTGTGTTAAATGCGGTAATAGCTAGCTGCCGTCAAGTTTGTGAGGATGTTGACCTTTCTGGAGAAATCCTAAAATAATCAACAAGTCACGCTAAAGTTTACTTCACGCTATGTATTCTAGCATCTAATGATGGCCTTCTGGTGAAGATCTGTTTGTTTATTTTCGATTTCTTTAAGCGTTAAGCGGCCTTTCGTCAAGCGGTTTTTTATGGGATGCCTAACTATATCCTCACCAGATGTGTCTCATTTTTATACGTCCGAATGATCGTATTATGTAATGGCCCCGGTCGTCTGTCTGGCCGTCCGTCTGGCCCTCCGTCTGGCCGTCCCGATTACAAATTGGTCACACACATTTGACCCATTCGTACTTATTAAAGAACGAGGAAAACCCTGAATGTATTCCTTGTAACGAGGCACTAACTGTTCAACATCTACTCATTGATTGTGTAGATCTAGCCATCGTTAGAAACAGGCACTTTAACGCTGACAGTTTAAAGACAGTATTTGATACTGTTAGGCCTGAATCAATTTTTAACTTTCTTAAAGAATGCAATCTCTTTAAAAAGATTTAGCTGTGATATTTAATCTGTGATATTTTATTTGTTCTGTGGATTTTCCAGTCGGGTGGACTCGGACATTGGTGTTCTCTGTTTTGGGAGGGGCCCATGTCCATTTGTGATCCCGTTGGGTTATTCGTGGTACATTGTTATACAATATTTGATTTGATATTTTCAATCATTTATACTTCAGCTATATTTCATAGTGTATATGCCTTGTGAATTTTCCGGTCGGGTGAACTCAGACATGGGTTTTCTCTGATCTGGGAGAAGCCCATGTCCTTTCGAGCTCACGTCGGATTATTCATGGCGTTTTTGTTATTTTGCATAGAATTTTATACTTAATATGATATCGTATTTTCATCGTTTCTCCTCTGGATGTTTATGTAACTAATACATATTTATACATCTTGTAGTGAGGTATAATTACAGTGAGTGCGCCCAATATGACCTTAGTAGTCGACGGGCCTTAAAACTCCATTCATTCATTCATTCCGTCTGGCCGTCCGTTAGCAATTTCTCGTGTCCTACAATTTTGATAGGAATTTGATCAAACTTGCCACAAAGAATCTCCATTGTGTCTAGTTGTGCACACCACTTACGAGATAACTCTTTTCGTTCTTGAATTATCTGCCTTTGAATTTAAGGGAACATGTCCATTTTCTCAAACATTTCCATTTTCTCGTGAGCGCAACTCCTACTGTTTCAACCAGAATTTAATCAAACGAGCCACAATGAATCTTTATGGTGTCTGGTTGTGCAAACATTTCGAAAACATTTCAAGTTTGAATTATCTGCCCTTGAGTTTAAAAAATGGCCAAGTATACTGACAAGCCCCTCTCGAGCGCATATGCCCCGCTCCGCAAAGCTCTTGTTTTGTGCATGTATCCTCGATGTACAAAACAATTGCCGTCACCTTTATGACTTTTTTAAGCAAAATAAGTACACCATCTCATTTTATCTGTGTTACGTAATGTAAAAGTAATTCTGATTTTCAATTAGACAGTTGAAAAGGCGAACTCTGTTCATAATATAACACTACCGACATGATACATTTCTAAATCCTAAACAAGACACAAGTATGTTGCATGTGATAGATTTAATGCTGTGAGATAAACATTTGTGAGCTATGTGGATATTTCTTTAGAGTCCCGAGCAGTATTAAGGTAGAAGACCAATAATGAGCACCAAAAAGCCAGAGGCGAAATTTGAAAAATGCCAGTAATTTATAAACTGTGTTACATTTCCATGCCAAATATAAACATAAGCATTTTGAACGGTTTAGAATTTTGAATTCATGCATACTTATGAAAATATTTGACAAAAATGTTCAAAATTACCTCCCTTGCATATGAATATAGAGTAAAATGATATTTGTAAATTACTTTCTCCTTGAAGCATAATCTTGAAATCTGACACGGTGAATCAACTTATGTGAAGTATATTCACAAGTGTGTGTAATTTTATGCATTTCGTATGGCTAGAAAGTGGTGTTTTTCATGATGGGTCTTCTACCTCAAATCAATTAGACCACTTGGTGAGTGTCAAAAGCAAATGGGATTTAATATGAAAGCTTTTGCTCGGATATCTTTTCAATGTTGTTAAAATAGGAAATCATAACATTTTTTCTTGGAAAATAAACGTCATTATTGCACTACTATTGCACCTATAACAACTCCCGAGTAGAGCCCGTTTCCTGGTGCGCCTGGGTTTTCAGGGAAAGGTTGTTTCACGACATTTTCGACAAATGCAATCTATTATTCGAAAAGGTTTAAACGTATCCAATCCCATATGTATACGCGATAAAGGATAAGACTTTTAAAAAACAATAGCAATTCAATGTAATTTGTCGCATAAAGTCTTGCATGTCACCATACCAAGACATAATGGAGTTAAAGATTGTTTTGTTGTTTTCTAACACACCTCACTCTACAATCGCACATAAGCAGATATAAATTCTTGATGACGAGGCTGTTCTGTGATTCTATCTAAGTTAATACGATAATTCCTGATTATCGGGTTACACGGATTCATTACGGAAGCTAAGAAAGGAAAATCAAATTAGGCGTGCATACATGCCTTAATTGCTGCACATAACGTGGTTGTTGATATACCAAGTTAAATCGAGGATAAACAAGAAATTGTCGATGACTTTCAATTCTACCAAAATGTGTTACAGACTACAAAATATATGTTAACAAATAGAAATTATTGTAAACAACATAGAACACGTTATAATTGATTTTCCGCAACATTTTTGTATTTTCTCCCAAAGCTTTAAAATCCTTTTTACAAAAAAGGCATAAAATCTGGATTTTCTTTCGCCCAGTATTTACCAAAGACACACGAAGGTTGTGGATTTAACACTTTCCCAAACAAGACCTGGTTTTGACGTCCCTGATAGAAAAGGCTTGGGACACATTGAAACAAAAGAAGAAACTGCTGATAACCAGCAGTTTCTCCTTTCGTCTCAATATTTTCTGTGCCATATTTTTCAAAAATCCTATCTTTAATAACATTCATTTTGTCCTTTGTGGCAGCTTTTTAAGTGGATCACCCTAAAATTTTGCCGTTTGGGAAAGGGTTAAATTGTTGCCACTCGTGTCTAAAAGGTTAATTGTTTTCTTTCTGATTTGAAATGTTAATTATTACCTTATTATTTAATATCAGTTTATTTCATTAAATTCCGACCGTTCTTATTGGTTGAAAAAAAAATCATAGCCCCATGAAAAAATGTTACCGGAAGTACTTTTCCTGCCAAACATTGTTTTACGCTGCATTATTAAACTGTCGTTTTGTTGAAAAATAATTATGAAAAATTGTATTTTTATTGTTTGTTTTTTTAAATCACAGAAAATTGAATTATAATTAAGGAATGTAATTTTACTTTTTTCATGCAGGTCTGAAAAATAAATTCTAATCACACTCCGCTGATTCATACTGTGTGATTAGATTTTTTATACCTGCATGAAAAAAATAAATTGCATTCACTCCTTGAATAACTTCATTTTTTTCTAGCAATCAATGTGTGTCTCTATTTATCAATAGCTGTAATGTAATACACGGGGCCGTTTTCATCAACATTTCTAAATCGGCCGTATTTACAGACTGATCTGAATTTTCTAACCATAGTCGAAATCAAATTATTTTAATGGTGAGTGTGAGGTCTTTACAACGACCGTGTTTTATTGCTATAACGTGTGTATAGCTATATGCAAAGATAGTCTGCTGTCTGCTATATCTTTTTCATATTCACTTTTGTAATATCCTGCTGTTTCGTAATTAGTGAATGGCCTGCACAGGAATACAAAGTATGATGGGAGGAAATTATTGCCCAATTAGTCCGTCAATGTTGTCTAGGCGTACTTGAGGACGGAAATTTCGATGTAAATCTAATATGCCAACATATTACCCAGTTATGATGAACTCCAATATTCGAGGAAAAAAAGAAATTATTGCCTTTTTAGCTCACCTGAGCAACATGCTCAAGGTGAGCTTTTGTGATCACCCTGTGTCCGGTGTGGGCCGTGCGTCGTGCGTCGTGCGTTGGAAGTCGTCAACAATTTTTTTAAACATCTTCTCCTCCTTAACCACTGGGCCAATCCTAACCAAACTTGGCAGGCATGTTCCCTGTGTGCCCCTTTTCAAAACTTGTTTTCAAATTTCTGATTCGTAAAAATAATGTGGGTGTGGCAGGGCGGGGCTTATCAGACTCAGAGAAATTATTAAATAATTCTTCAAAAATCTTCTACTCCTTAACCATTGTGTCAATTTTTACCAAAGTTGCCAGAAATGTTCCTTTGGTGACCCTTTTTAAAGGGGGAATAACACTTAACATCTTACAAATTTTCAGAGAACTTCGTGCAAAAAATAAATATATATTATGAAAATATGGCCTTTAAATTGCATCTATGCCAAATCTTAGCTTTCTATCTTGTGTATTGGCTAGGATGTTGACGGATTTAAAACCCATATGTTTTATTATTATAATTTTTATCCCCCCGACAAAAAATCATGGGGTTTTAAATCCGTCGACATCTAAGCCAATACACAAGGTAGAAAGCTAAGATTTGGCATATATGCAATTTAAAGACCATATTTTAATAATATATATTTATTTTTTTGTACGAAGTTCTCGGAAGATTTGCAAGATATTAAGTGTTATTCCCCCTTTAAAAATTGTTTTCAAATGTTTGATTCGTCAAAAAATGTGGGCGTGGCAGGGCGGGGCTTATCAGACTTAGAGAAATTGTTAAATATTTCTTCAAAACTCTTCTTCTCCTTAACCCTTTCCCAAAGAAGACCTGGTTTTGACGTCCCCAATAGAAAAGGTTTGGGAAAACATTGAAACAAAAGAAGAAACTGCTGATAACCAGCAGTTTCTCCTTTTGTCTCAATATTTTCTGTGCTACATTTTACACAAATCCTACCTTTATCAACATACATATTGACTTCTGCAGCCCATTTCTAAGTTGAAAAGTCCAATTTTTCGGCGTTTGGGAAAGGGTTAACCACTGAGTCAATTTTTACCAAAGTTGGCAGAAATGTTCCTTGGATGACCCTTTTTAAAACTTGTTTTCAAATTTTTGATTTGTCAAAAAATGTGGGGTTGGCAGGGCGGGGGCTTATCAGACTTAGAGAAATTATTAAATATTTTTTCAAAAATCTTCTTCTCCTTAACCATTGTGTCAATTTCTACCAAAGTTTGCAGAAATGTTCCTTGGGTGACCCCTTTTAAAAATTGTTTTCAAATTTTGATTCGTCAAAAAATGTGGGCGTGGCAGAGCGGGGCTTATCAGACTTAGAGAAATTGTTAAATATTTCTTTAAAAATCTTCTTCTCATTAACCATTGAGTCAATTTTTACCAAAACACAAAACACAAAACTTTCAACCATTTTAATTACTTATATTAGATTGCTGCTCGATTGTTATACTGAACTAAGGATGAAAGAAAAATAAGTTATGAGTAAAATAAAATTTCTCTTATCTTGAATTTAGCAACCCCAAGAAACCAGCTATAAGTATCGTACATATTCAAACTCACGGATACTTTATCAAAACCATCGTTCAAGCTGTTCTTTGACGCCCAATATACATGTAAAAAGGGCTGTAATTTTCATGATAACACTTCAAGAAACTTTTTATCTGAAAATTGTGTCAACAAACCTATTCCAGGTGATTCTACAAAATTCACGGATTTCACATAACATTTGCGTGTCGAGTTATGTATGCTTGTTCAAATTGAATCAATACGTAATGGTGTCATTGTACTAGCGACCGTATCCGTATTCGGAACAAGTATCTGGTGTTGTATGCAACACATAAAGTCCCCTACCGGCTTCACATTGACTCAATATGGTAATCAATAATAGATTAAGATGAACAAGTCATCAAAATAATTGTCAAACATATGAAATGTTATGCCCAACTGGAGGTGATTAATACTGCTGCATCACCACCACACTAACATGGCTTATATTTTTTTTTACATTTTAAAACAGGTTTCATCAAGTTAGCTTGCTTAGTTATTAAGTTATTGCAGGATCCATTTTTTGCCATATTTTCACTATTTCCGTTACCATAGCAACCGCACTTTTTGTCAAAGAACAAAGATAATGATGTGCATAATCTACACATTGCCATCTAGTCATATACCAAGTCTCATCAAATTAGCTTGCTTACTTATTAACTTATCGCAGGATCCAATATGTTTTGCCATATTTTCACTATTTCCGTAACCATAGCAACAACAATTTTAGTCTAAAAACAAAAATAAAATGATGTGCATAATCTACACATTGCCATATAGTCATATACCAAGTCTCATCAAACTAGCTTGCTTAGTTATTATCTTATCGCAGGATCCCATTTTTGGCCATATTTTCACTATTTCTGTAACCATAGCAACCTCAATTTAAGTCGAAAAACAAAAATAAAATGATGTGCATAATCTACACATTGCCATCTAGTCATATACCAACTTTCATCAAAAACGCTTGCTTAGTTATTAAGTTATCGCGGGATCCAGATTTGAGCGGACAGACGGACGGACAGACGGACGGACGGACGGACGGACGGACGGACGGACGGACAGACGGACGGACGGACGGACAGACGGAGGGCAAACCTATAGTCCCCTCCGGTGTGAACACCGGTAGGGGACTAAAAATAGGCTTTTTTGTCGTCATTCATTGTCTGTAATATTTCGCACGATATTAATGTGAACCGGTTGAAGTCGAATTCTGTGTCAAGCTTTCGACACAAAAGAAACAAACATCAAATAATGGTTTTAAATAGATGTTGAAATACAGTAACGTGGATGTATAAACGTACTTGTAAGCATAACTTATCGACATGTCAAAAAAGGCAAACTGACAATATTGCTTTTTCGACAATCAAGTTAAGGTAGTCCAACCCTTATGAGATTCGTATGACGTCGTTATTATTCAGGCAAAGGCGAATTTTCCACCGCCGAATTTTTAAGACCGCGCCTGAATAGATCAGATATGTTACGAAGACGCTCGAAAAAAACACGATGTTTTATGAATCTCAAAATGGCCACATTACTGGTATTCTACCTTAATATTCTACTTAAAACTTGGTGTTATGTGCGTAAATGCTAGCTGCAATAGCGTTTTTGGGAATGCTGAACTCTTTTGTAAGAAGGGGGTCATTATGAACAATGTTATTTTGACCCAGTTTTGGTGGTAGATATTGTAATTTTTCACGAGAGCTCAAAATATAGCTTTAATCAACAATTGCTTAGATTGGGCGTATTGCCAAGCCTTTGTCCCTTTCATTGAAAAAATAAGCCACATTCCCCGTTTCTTATAAAATTGAGAAAAAGCGTATACCTACATTGCTTACTCATTCCGACAACCAATAACACATCTTTTGGGTTGAGGTCTTTTAAAAACCATTAGAAAATGTTCGTATGAAGTAGTTTAGCCTGGTAGTTACGGCTATAGAAATACGTTTTATTACATGAGTGTACATAATGTTTTTTTCAAAACAGATAGACATTTCAGATTAAGAATCGGTATGGTATCATTAGGAATTCATATTCAATATATTCTGTTTTTTCAATCACGGAAATATAAGGGCTCATTTGTGTTGACGACGATCTTCTTTGATTCTGATTCAGTGAATACTATAATTTTCATTCTAACTCATATCAAAGGAGTAGTAACATGAACAATTGCATTTCAATACCAAAAACTTGACATTAAAGGAAAGAAAAGATGAGCGCAAAAACATTAGACGAACTAATAGAAAATATTGTACACAAACCTGTCATTATTTTTTCCTTATGCTTTCAAAACTGGCAATGCAAAATACCGTCATGACATCGTTTTCCGAGAGGGTCAATCAATGATAAACAGAGACTGTTGATGATTTGAACTGAACTTTTCTCGCTTGTATTGATAAGAGATGTTTTCTATTTTATTGTTTCCTATTAAGACTAAGATGTGAATAAACACCATAAATATTCAATTTAAGTAGGTGTTTACTGTCTCAATTTACCAATAAATGTGAAGGAATGCGTCTAGGATATAGCTGTACCTGATACAAAAAGAGCATCGTGGAAGAAAAGGACGAGCTGTTTGCTTAGACAGGTAGCAAATAGCAACTTTTGGCTATGTGCAGGCTAATCTGTATCCATGGTAGTCTTAAAGCTGCTGAAGATGATAAAATTGATATTAATAAAAACACGCTTCTTTTGTTTTTGGCTTTTTGTACAACAAAGCACAGAAAGTATCGAGAGAAAGGGAGAAATTGCTGATTATCAACAAAAAACCCAAAACCATAAAACCCCTGAACTGTGAAGAAAAGAAAATGCTGTTGATCAGGAATTTTCTATTTCCCTAAAATGTTTCTAAACTAATACCCGGTATTAATTTTGAATGCTTTCAGTAAGGTTAACAAAACCAGATCTTTCTTGGGTAGTGTATTATTGGTTTGAAGGATAAATAAGGCACTGAGCGGAAAACTTTGACAGTCTAATCCGTCAAATATGTCATCATTCTTTATCCATGCATGTTTAACATGCTACAAATTAATAGTTATGACATTCTTGTAATATGTACTGACGAAATATACAATATCATATCTCTTACACACCACTCTAAAGCGGCAGACTTTTTTTAGTTTGGATGGATGGATGGATGGACGGATGGAGGGAGAGATGGGATTGGGTGGGACGGGATGGGATGGATGGATGGAGGGATGGGCGGATGGAGGGAGAGATGGGATGGGATGGGATGGATGGATGGATGGATATTGAGGCAAAATGAGTAGATATTGGTTATAATCATATCATCATACCGTTTATATTCTCCTTTGCTGACTTCATATTGATATGTAAATAAAGAAGTTAAAGTGCTCTTCTTTTATACAAACCCTGCATTGGTTGTCATTGAAAGGAAATGAGAATGGAAAAATATCCTTTATAATACTGCGATAATAAGGTGAATGGGTATGTTATTGAATTTCTGCATTGTTCTATTGAAAACACAAGTGATATTATAAATGAGGCGGAATCTGGGAAATCGGAGCTGATGGCTTATTGACCAATTTCTGTCGTTCTCTTGTAGTATATTCATTACTTCAGCAATTCTCGCAGAGCAACACCATTCCAGTCAGAATGTACTCAAGCAAAAGCTGATCTAGGTAATGGCTTAAAATGACATAGTGTCTCAATGTCCAAATACCTGGTACAGTGTCCTTTTATACTACAATGTTGTTTGTAATATCATATTCACTTGTTTCATATTATATGCTTAACCCTTTCCCGAACGGCAAATTTTCGAAATGTTCATTTCAAAAGCTGCTGCAGACGACAAATGGACCTTGTTTAAGATAGAATTTGTGTACAATATAGCATAGAAAATATTGAGACAAAAGGAGAAACTGCTGGTTATCAGCAGTTTCTTCTTTTGTTTCAATGTTTTCCCAAGCATTTTCTATTAGGGACGTCAAAACCAGGTCTTGTTTGGGAAAGGGTAAAATAATGTTTCTAAACCAACTTGTAAGCAATGCATCGTTCTTATTCAACCGACCTTCAAGTTGGCAGTGTGTCTAAGATTCTCCTACAAAAACATTTGTAACTTAACCCATTTAGATTTAATCCATATCTGTATAGTTGTACGTATTAATATCAATTACGGCGGTAATGTCTTTATCCGAGACAGCGTTATGCAGTTTACGTAAATCAAGATGCCAAGATGGCACCATTTAGGAAACAGCACCCTGTATATTGATCCGTTGGATATGTAGTGCAAAGAGTTAAAGATAAGAGTGGTTATGACTTTTCGAAATGCACCAGATCTATTTACTCATATGTTCATCAAATCCTATGTTGTTGGTATTCTCACCGAGACGACTCAAACGACTGCTCACAACATAGAGTTGAAAATAGTTATCTTTGTATGTCTTTATACTCTCTTATCTGCTGCTCTGTGGTGTACAATTAAATCACAATGTATTAACCCTTTCTCAAACAATACCTGGTTTTGACGTCCCTAAGAAAAGGCTTGGGAAAACATTGACACAAAAGAAGAAACTGCTGATAACCAGCAGTTTCTCCTTTTGTCTCAATATTTTCTGTGCAAGATTTTACACCAATCCTGTCTTTAATAACATCCATTTTGTCTTTTATGACAGTTTTTGATGTGGATCACCCTAAAATTGTGTTGTTTGGGAAAGGGTTAAGAGCACATCTAATACGGCTTGCTAGAAAAGGATTTATCTAATTATGAACGGATTACATATGAAATAACCCTGATCATATCCATTTCATTTAACTCTTTCCCAAACCGAAACATTTTAGACAGATCCAAGTTAGAAGCTGCTGCTGACGACGAAATAGATGTTGATGAAAATAAAATTCGGTCATGTTATAGTGCAGAAAATATTAAGGAGAAATTGCTGATCACCGGCAATTTCTTCGGTTACCTTAAAGTGTCCGTTGATTGGCAAAATTAAAGTCTTGTGCCGAAAGAACACCTTACTTTTAACCAAATATCAAAGTTTCTACAATTTTCCAACATTAGAAGTGTTTTTATTTGGTCTTTTAAATTGGATATTTTGGTCTTTTCCGATCTTTGCCGAAGAAAATACACTAAACTTCCGACTTGAAATTATGACGTCATACTGCCACTGAATGACGTCATGGCGGGAAAAACGGGCAGTCATGGGTCATTTCCCGGAAAGTCTGAAATTTCTGAAAAAAGTTAAATGTCCGACTTTTCTGTCATAAAGCGACTTCCCCAATCGATACTCAAAACATAGAATTCGTCCTCAGTAAATGTTAGAAAAAATGTTAAAACAGTCAAAGAATAGGTCATAAGTGAATTAAGGAATGTGCCAAAGAACGGTTTAAGTTTGTCTGTATTACTCTTAAGATCGAGAAATGGATAAAAACTAAGACTTCGCTATATGACAGAAAATTCGAACACATTATCTTTGTCAGACACCTCATGCTCTAGATTGGGGGCGGAGTCAAGCCATTGATGACGTCAATCCGTGGCAATTTTACGGAAATTGCCGATCTTTATTTTCTCGAAAATCAGTTTTTCAACGATGTAAAGAAAAGCAAATAAAACTTTTAAAACAACCGAGTTTGGCGGATCTTTTATAAAACACGTTAATTTAATGATTTTCTTCCAATATACGGTGCAATAAACTGCCAAGCTTGGTAGCCTTTAATATAGCGTGGTCACAGTCTCGCTTTAAAAATACTGCCTCTATCTGATTCTATGTACAAACGAGTAATTTACAAACGGCATTTTCAGCCTAAATAACACATAAAATTGGCAAAAAGTGTGTAAAAACTTAAAGCTAAATAGTTATATTTTATTATGATAAAATACCTTTACCTTATACACTTTCTTTTCGTATTAAATCTCTATTTGAAAAAGTGGGTCAACTCTGCGTTTCTTTGTTTGAACTCGGTCGTTACCTTAGAAGGACGCGTGGGTATGTGTGATAAAATTGCTTTGGCACTGCCATTTCTCAACGGATTTTCATAAATCTTATATCATATTTAAGAGGGAAGATAGATCTTTTCATCCGTGTATGTTTATACGATGAACCGATGAATTATGAGTCAATGATTAGGTATTCAAAATAGGCCATTTTACACGGCTTCAAATGGCAAGAACTATGCGGCAGAAAAGCCCGGAATAGCCTATATATGTTCTTCAACATCCTATCTATTCAAATAATAAAACATCTTGTGCTTTTAGCTTAGCACATTCAAGCGCAAAGGCTTTAACACTTGCAAGTGTTTTTCAATTCCCCGTGATTTATCGATAATTTCTGCCTAAACTCCATTCATCCTAAATTTATTCATAAATGTTGACGACAGTGACTCAAAGAACATTCTTGCAAAGTTTGGCTGAAATTGGCCGAATGGTTGATTTGTTAAGAATGATACCATGATTTCTCAAAGTTCGATAAGCCTTGCCCTGCCACACCCATATTTTTGACGAATCAAAAAATCGCGGACAATTTCTGAATATGGTCATCCAAGGAACATTCCTGTAAAGTTTTGTCAAAATCGGCCCAATGGTTAAGGAGTAGGAGGTTTTTCAAGGAATCATGGGTGAACAGACGGACGGACGGACGGTGAGTAACCACAATAGCTCATATTGTGCACTTCGTGCTCAGTCCAAAGGGATTTACAAAATCGACGTTTCTCATGGGCTTCCTAAACATCCATTTAACCCTTTCCCAAACAGTTAAACCTTATGGTCATCCAACTCGAAAGCTGTGACAGGCGACAGAATGAGTGTAAAAGAAAATAAGATTCTTTCGCCTCAATCTTTTCACTTTCAATAAAATCCATTCAGGACGTCAAAACCAGGTCTTTTTCGGAAAAGGGTGAGGCAGCAAAAAATTAGATTAAATTTAGAGGTTCCAAAATGGACATGTTCAAATGTATGGTGCTCTTTTGGGTCAATGTTTTGAAAGCCTATTTCTTCACGAACCAGAAATATAATGTTAATAATCGATCACTTGAAAGTATGAATTATTTTTTTGTTGTTTGAAATTCCTATTTTATATGTCGTTAAATCTTGTTTTTATCGGAGGCAATGACACGGAAATGATATGTGCACAACGAAGCGCAGAAAATATTTACGCAAAGGGAGAAAATGTTGGTTATCGGCATGTTCTTCTTTTGTCTCAACGTTTTCCAAATCCAAAACCTTTTTCATATATAATCGTGAAAATCATGTCTTGTTCGGGAAAGCGTTGAAATAATGTAACAAATATTTATATAATTGTTTTTGGGTTGAAATTGAAGAACTAAATTGTTTGGTAGAACAATTTCATCCTTTGTAAAACTTCACAGGGGTGTAACTATTTTATTGAATGTCCGATTTTAAAAACATAAGCAGTTTTGAGTTCCTCTCATTCAGACCTTGAAAATGATATATAATTTGTCGAAGTTCTTTCAAAAATAAACAATAACGTAATTCGGCAGAATTATCTTCCCTTTGTAAAAATCTGAATAAGCATTATTCCATAACGCAATGTCCGATTTTCTCAATTCAACCAGTTTTATGTTTCTCTCAATATTCTCTCTAAGCTGGTATATATTTTGTAGGGGCTGAAATACTTTTGGAAAAAAGTGTGACCACCCTACTTAATACTTTCCAAAGCCTTTTCTAAAAGAGACGTCAACACCAGGTCGTTCTTGGGAAATTGTTAAACAAGAATACATACAAGGGTTTATTTTGGTTTCTGTGTTTGTAATTGACATTTTTGTAACCACCGAAAAAAAAAACAACAGAAAATAGTCTACGTATTGGCAAGGAAACTTCACAAGAGAATTATAAGAAAAAGAACACGAAAAAGCGTCAGAAATAAGTTAAATGGTCTGGTTTACCTGGATAATTGGAGTTGAACATAACTAGGTATTAAAGGTAATATGTTGGAATATTAGATTAAATGGAAAGTTCTGTCCTCAAGTGTGCCTAGACTGACTAATCGGACGCTGAGTTCCTTTCAATATGATTTGAGCCAGGATCTGGAAAAACGTCCTTTAAGGCTTTTGAGCCAAACATAGATCCAGATCAGCCTGTGCATACGCACAGTCTGATCAGGATCCACGTTGTTCTCTAATAGCTTCTTTGTTACCTTTAGTAACTTAAAGAGAGCAGCATGTATTCATATCGGACTGCATTTGACAACAGGCTGATCTTCAAACTCAATTTTAAAAAAATGCTATAGGGGACATTTTTCAAGATCCCGGCTCACGAGACAGCAAGATGCATTTTGTGAAGTTTGCAAATTTTGTCCTATTTCTCTTCATAAACGTGACTACAGCTGAAAAAAGTCTTATACATTCCACATTTACTTGACAACATTTTGATTTATGCCACGCTTTTTCCATTGAGAAACTTCTTACAGTTGGAAGTAAATATCCACAGACTGGATATCTCCATCAGCTTTTTTTTTACTTTTTCCTGCAGAAAGAGGAGTTTAACCTTCATCCTACCAACTAGAGTTTCTTACAAGTGTATCTTAAGCAAGCTATGCTGTGTCTTAGCATCTAAAGCAGATTTTACTCATTGTAAGTTTGTCCTCTTTGTCTAAAGACTCTAAATCCATAGTTTTCCGCAGATAGTTATGTTTATTTTATCTGTCATAATCATGTTAGTTGTTGTTTTAACTTAGACTGGAAGTTAGGAAAGATCACATACTAGAAAGTTTAAATTGTAATCAGTTCGTTTTTAATGCTTTCATTACAGTAATTTTTGATGATTTAAAGTCCAGATAGATACTTAATATTTGCTCGCTTATAAATTCAACAAAATGGCGGCCATTTTTTTTATTTTACCTTACGATGAGGGTTAAATTCCAAAAAAGGTATGTAATAGATAGATTAACTAACTGAAGAAATGTGAACAAATATAACAACAGTTTGTCGTGGCTCACAGGGACAAATGACGCAGCCATTTTGGGACATAACCAGTAATCTTTTGATAACCCCTTTTTTTCGCCATGACCCCCTGACCCCCCCCCTCTGGATCCGCGCATGTGTGATATGAAAATTCTTTTATTTCTTCGTTTAGTTGATCTCTATTGAATTTTATTTTGGCGTAATTTCGAAGATCTTCATTTTTCATTTACTATCTTAGAACGCCGCTCAAAACTTTATAGTACATGTACTAAACGTTTTCACTCTGTTATTTTTATAAGCGATCTCGTCTAATATTGCATCCCCCAAGAGATTTCGTTATCCAATCGCTTGCGTTGAACTGGACAACATCAGAGAAAATTGATGCACATTTTCATTGGCTGAAATTCAAATTCCCGTCATTTGCCAAAAATAGAAATAACGTATATGGTGGTTAACATAATGTACAATTATCTATAGTGACGAATATTACAGATTATCATTTTACCTCAATGTTTTCACAACACTTTTTGCGATTGATCGTCAAAACCCAAGTCGTGATGTAATTAGAGGAAGATTCATGCAATGAATAAAAGCAGAGCATTTTTCGATTACACCGATATAGTGTTGAGTTGTGCATTAGACGATTTACACTCATGACCGCGCGTACTAAATGCAAACGTTTTGGGTTTTCCCCGAGATCCAAATTTTGTGCTATAAATAGATATGACCAAAATGTGAGCAAGTTTACTGACCCGGCATAATTTTTTTTTAAAAGGAATCGGTTATCATTCGTATGTAGAACTGATCGGTTTTGTTCGGTTCTAATCGATTTTGTCGGATGAGCTAAATCGAGCGTGACCAATTACATCCGGGTATTGGCGTAACTCAATCGCCATTTTGAGTAAACCAAATGCTGTTCAAGAAATATTGTCTTATTTTGTTTTTCTTTTCTTCCCTTGTAGGTAAGTTGTCATCTCAAAACATTACTGTATTCATGTTAAAGGAGGTTTTATTTTGTAATTACAATACATGTTAATGCTAGATGATTGTGATAAACGCCAGATTTTAGGGATTTGAAATGGACGTGTGTTGGCAATTGCTGAGAAATGCACATTTCTTGTTCGCATATTTGGAAATACTGATTTACGCAAGGAAACAGTTATTTGCATTTAGATAACTATTTTATACTGTAGAAAAAGCAAGAAGCTATAGAGAAACGAGATTTAAGAGACAAAACGGAAAGTATAGACTGGGATCAGGTTGCACACACGTGCAGGCCGATCTTGATCTAAATTTTCTGCAAGCTGGGAAATGTCTGCTTTGGCATGACTATGATTAATGTTGAAACTTTGGGTAGAATTATGTATGAACAATTGAGATTATTTTTATTTTTGACTTTAATTGTCGTCTGGTGTCGGTAAACACATTCTTCAAAGTGACAGTCTCGGAGCCATGCATTTTGTTTTGGATATCAAGATGTTCATGAACACTGAGAGAGGGATGTCCGCTTTGCATGCACTTGCATGCAAAGCGGGGTTCCGTCTCTGGGTGGTTTGCAGGTGGCTCATCTTGGGCATGAGGCAGGGTAAGATATATGAAATTACAGGATTGTATTGGGACTGGCCGAATTGAACACACATGATGGATAACAATTAATGCAAATCGGTTCAATTTAATAAGCATTGTGTGAGGTTTCATTCACATTTTTTTTGTTTTTGTTGTATTTGATTTTAGAAAATCCCCTAGACATAGTTCTGTTGATATGAGCCAATGGAGCCTAAATTTGGTATGCATATTGTTACTATAAATTGAGATTGTTATCATTGGATTACAACAGAGACGTTGTTGTGACTGCCGTTTCAACGGTCTGTTTGAATTCAATGATATTCGGTAAATTGTACTGTGTAGCAAGTAGAAAATGCTAGTTAATTGTGAGAAATAGAGTAAAGACAAATATCATTCAATTTAGGCTCGAGATTCTTGATGAACAGTCAGATTTTCACAATGTAATGTAATTTGCATTTTATGTATATATAAATTCTTGATAATGTGATTCCCTTCCACCAACCCATTCCCCGACGGTTGTCATTGGTTACGGTCAGCCGTCATCCCTTCCCTAACCCTTTCCCTGTCGGTTGTCATTGGTTACGGTCAGCCGTCATCCCTTCTCCTACTCTTTCCCTGTCGGTTGTCATTGGTTACTGTCAGCCGTCATCCCTTCCCTAACCCTTTCCCTGTCGGTTGTCATTGGTTACGGTCAGCCGTCGTCCCTTCTCTTACCCTTTCCCTGTCGGTTGTCATTGGTTACGGTCAGCCGTCGTCCCTTCTCTTACCCTTTACCCTGTCGGTTGTCATTGGTTACTGTCAGCCGTCATCCCTTCTCTTACCCTTAACCCTGTCGGTTGTCATTGGTTACGGTCAGCCGTCATCCCTTCTCTTACCCTTTACCCTGTCGGTTGTCATTGGTTACGGTCAGCCGTCATCCCTTCCCTAACCCTTTCCCTGTCGGTTGTCATTGGTTACGGTCAGCCGTCATCCCTTCTCCTACCCTTTACCCTGTCGGTTGTCATTGGTTACGGTCAGCCGTCGTCCCTTCTCCTACCCTTTACCCTGTCGGTTGTCATTGGTTACCGTCAGCTGTCATCCCTTCTCTAACCCTTTACCCTGTCGGTTGTCATGGTTACCATCAGCGTCATCCCTTCTCTTACCCTTTACCCCTTCCATCCCCTTCCCATCCCAACTCCTTTAATCGTCATTGGTTCCCTGAGGCCACAAATAGTAAACTATTGTTCGACTGTGGGTTGGTGGATTGTTGGAAATATGGCCAAGTGAATCACACCTATCAATGTCTTAGTAATTTTCTTGTATAATAGAACATAATGCCTATGTCATTACTTGGGTACTATCATTTAGGATAGTGACCAATTACATCCGGGTATTGGCGTAACTCAATCGCCATTTTGAGTAAACCAAATGCTGTTCAAGAAATATTGTCTTATTTTGTTTTTCTTTTCTTCCCTTGTAGGCGGCCTTTCGCCCGGGCACGATCACGTTACATTTTTGGGGGCTCGTCCGGGAAACCACCAATCATCAGAGATGGCAGAAGAAGCCGTGCTGTCAGTGAGGGCGATGATTTTTGGTGCAGAGGTCGATTTGTTAAAGGGACTGATTGTGGAACACTCAATCGATGTAGATGACTTGGAGGCTTTAACCAAGCTTCAAGCTGTTACTCTAGTGGATAACTGGTTCCTAACTCAACTCAAGGATAAGGAGGGGGGATTGATGGCCATCCACTCCCTCATGGAGACGTTAGAGAAGAAACCAACTTTAACTTCAGTAACTGTAGATAGTGACGGTGCATCAAAGGTCTCTCCATTCAGAAAAGAATTCAAGATAGCTGGACAAATTGACTGTAGAATGGGAATCTCATATATGTCCTTGAGACGTCAAATTGAAAGTGGAAAAGAAAAGGGCTACAAGGAGATCGATATCATTGATGCAGTAATAAAGGCAATCCCTCCAACTTCCGGGTTGCGACACTACCTCGAGGGAAAAGAGAAGCTGTCGCTAGGTAGCTGTATTCAGATTCTTCGGGCGCATTATAATGAGAAATCAGCAACAGAACTTTATAACCAACTCGGTCAAATGACTCAGAATAACAAAGAAACGTCTGCCGAATTTTTGATGAGGGCGCTTGAATTAAGACAGAAGGTTGTGTATGCTTCTAAAGAGAGTTCTGAGGACATGAAATATAGCAATGAACTGGTGCACTCTCTGTTTATCAGGACGGTAATCACAGGACTTTCTAACAACACTGTTAAACAGGAATTCAAACCAATCCTAGAACAGAAGGGTATAGAAGATGAAGAATTGATAGAATCGCTAAACAAAATAGTCTCAAGAGAAACAGAAAGACAATCAAAGTTCGGTAAGAGAGTGAACGAAGTAAAAGTGGACGAAGGAAAATCGGACAACGCGGGTATGCAGGCCATTAAGGCAGAGATCTCTGAATTAAGACTGGCAGTCGAACAATTGGCGTTTGTTAAATCCTCTGAATCAGACAAAGCAAAGACCAACAAACGATGTCAACAATGTGAAGATAATAACAGAAATAAGTGTCTCCATTGCTGGAAATGTGGTTCGGAGGAGCACTGGAGCAGAGGGTGTAGAAAACTAGCTGTGAAGGCAAAAGAACAGGGAAACGCGAACAGGTCACATCAGGGGGGCAAGGTGTGACTTTGACAGTTGAAGAGCCCCTTTGTGTTATTTGTCAAAAATATGCTAAGTTTCAATGTACTGGCTGTCATGCTGCTTCATACTGCTCTCCAGATTGCCAGCAGAATCATTGGCGTGATAACAAGGTTATATGCAATTCTGTTGCCAAACTGGAGAAGTCCGAATGTGTTAGGTTGCAAGACAGTAATTTTTCTAATGTATCTCCAAAAGTTAAGAACTACTTCATGAATGTTATAGGAGAACAATGCTTGGTAACCTGTGATTTTAATAAACAATCAGTTGAACTATTATGGGATACAGGTGCACAGGTCTCTTTGATAAATGTTAATTGGTTACAAAGTAGATTTCCAGATATGAATGTTAGGCCTCTGTCAGAACTAATTGAGGGTGATCTGAAAATTTTATCTGCAAATGGGATAAGCATAGATTTTGAGGGTTGGGTTCCAATTGATTTGCATTTTGGTACTCCTGGGGATGGGGACAACAACATCTTTCAGGTACCATTTCTGGTGTCCAGCACTGCTGCAAAAGATAGACCCATTTTAGGTTTTAATGTTATACGTGACATTGGAGATATTTTGGGTAAAGCAACATGTATTAACATGCTTCAGTCTGCTATCCCGTCTGTCAGTAAGGTACATATTGTTGAAGTTGCAAATTTATTACTAGATGACAGTGGAGAAATAGGCCAAGTCAAATCTGGTGGCAAAAATATTATCATTCCATCAAATTCTTCATGTATAGTTAATGCTATTGTCCGTGGCAAAGTCCGTCAACACTCTGTACATGCTTTATTTATACCAAATGTTGGAATGGAAATGACAGGTCTTACAGTGCAGGAAACTCTGGTACCAGTTAAGCCAGGTAATATTAGTAGGGTTAAGATTCTGGTCAGTAACTGCTCTTCCAAAGATCAGGTTTTACCAAAGGGGTCTCAGCTAGGCACATTGGAAGTAGCTAGGTCTGTAGTTACCCTTGGTCATACATGTTTGAGGAAAGAGGCGGAAGGGGAATCTAGCATTGCAGAGGTAAGTTCAGCTCAAGAAAGTACTTTAGAGACAGGGGAATGGGAACCCGAAGTTGACCTGAGTTTTTCTGGACTGTCTGTAGAACAAGAGGAAAAGGTAAGGAGTTTGTTGAAGGAAGAATGTAATGCATTTTCTAAGAATGACCAGGATGTAGGTTGTGTTCCTGATTTGCAAATGAAGATAGAACTTACAGACAAGTATCCTGTTCATAGTTCATATAATGCTTGTCCTCGACCTTTGTACCAGGAGGTGAAAGATTATCTACAAGATTTAAGAGCAATTCCACCTAACCACCAAAAAATTAGCATAGGGGTCCGGCACGCATAGTCTCAGATTTTGATGAAACTTTTTGTATGGGAGACATATGACCCCAAACCACGAAAAATAATGTCAATTCTTCGATTGAAACTATGGTTGCCATGGTAACCAAGTAAAGGCTAAATTTGCTAAATCTGCATTTTCTGGATTTCAAAAATAGTGAAAATAGACTATCTTTTGACAGTTCACATGCGTTTCACATCCTAAATTTTAAAAAATGGCTTTATTTATATGAATGTCCCACATCAACTTAATTCTTTTGCATATTCAGTAAACAGGCATGAATCATCTCATAGCCACAATTTTGGAAACAAAATGGCTACTATCGGCAAAATTGAAAAAAAGCGAAAACGCATACTTTTAGACAATTTTAAAGCAAAATAACCAGAAAACGCAGCTGGGTTGATAAAAATCACATGATGGTTCATGGGCTAGCACATCTGGGTAAATTATTCATGAAATAAAATCGGTGGGCAAATTTGTATTGTTCTCGGAAAATCGATTTGAAAAGAAGCAATTTTCACAAATTTCAAAAATGTCAATTTTCTTTTTCAGAGGGGGTATGTTCCTTGTTAGTCAAATAAAATCCTTCTAAATAGAATTTTTTAAATACAAAGTGGTATATGAACTCATCCATGAATCAATTGTTGCAACTAAAGCTAAAATTTGTCTCAAATTCACAAATTTGTGTTTTTTCTGCAAGTGACATAGTAACCGGACAGTACTAGTTTCCGTCATTATTTCGGATACTCGTTGAACCATCAATAACCCATGTTCTCCCTATTGGAAATTATGATTGTTATGATTGTCCGTAATATTTCAAAATTAAATACTACAACATTAGACCTGGTTGCAATCTGGTAATATGAGTTTTTAGCTCACCTGAGCACAAGGTGCTTACTGAGCTATTGTGATCACCTTTCGTCCGGTGTCTGTGAGTCGTCAATCAATAATTTCTTAAATTGACATCTCCTAAACTACTAGGCCAATTTCAACCAAACTTAGCAGGGATGTTTCTTAGGAAATCCCCTTTAAGAACCGTTAAAAGAATTGAAATCCATGAAAAACTCTGGTTGCCATGGCAACAGAAGAGGAGAAATTTGACAAAATCTCAATAACATCTTTGAGCGACATCTTCTCGTAAACAATCTCGCCAATTTCAACCAAACTTTGCAGAAATATTCTATAAAAGGCCCCTTTTACAAATTGCTAAAAGAATTGAAATCCATAAAAAACTCTGGTTGCCATAGCAACAGAAGAGGAGAAATCTTACTAATTCTCAATATTTTCTTTCATCAACATTTCCTCCTTACTACTAGATCAATTTAAACCAAACTTGACAGAAATATTCCTTAGGGAGTTTCCCTTAAAAATTAACAAAAAAATGATATCCATTAAAAGCTCTGGTTGCCATGGCAACAGAAAAAGAGAAATTCGAGAAAATCTCTATGACATCTTTTAATGACATTATTCTCCTAAACTACCCGGCTAATTTCTACCAAACTTGGCAGAAACATTCCTTAGGAGGTCCCCTTTAAAAATTACTAAAGGAATTGAAATCTATACAAAAGAAAAGTGGTTGCCTAGGCAACAGAAAAAGCAAAATTAAACGAAAACTGTCAGAACAATTTCTCCATAAACGCAGAGCCAAATTTGACAAATCTTCCTTTTTGCATTACTTATGATATATTGCTAAGAGGTATTTTTCTTTGTTTTTTTTTTGTTTGTTTTTTCTCAATATGAAGCCTCGTCACAGAAAAGGGGAACTACTTTGTTTACAACAGAACTTATATTTTTCACAATCCGAACATATATACAACATAAACTCAGGTGAGCGATGACAGTGCCATTCTGGTACTCCTATTTTTTTTGGAGGGGGGGGGGGTAAACTTTTTTTTCTGAGAAAATCACCAAGCTAAGTTGACACATATATTTTCCTAAAAACCTAAATTTTGTCATCTGGGAAAGGTTTAACGATGACCGATTTTACCTGGTTAAGGTCATCCTCCCCTAGGGAGATTCATGTGACCTCGGAATTTTATGGCAGACATCGTTAAATATTCAATGGTGGAAAGTATCCATTATAAATATTTTTACTTATAACATGAATGTATAGATCAGATTAGTTAAGATAAGTAACACCGTCGCAGAAAAAAATAAGACATGGAGTGAATCTCATTAGGGATGGACTACCTTAACCCTTTCCCAGACGGCCAGAACTATGAATTTTTCAATTTGAAATATGCTGCAGACAATAAGTGGATGTTGATGAAGATTGGATTTTTGTATAATACAAGAGGACCATGATGGTCCTATATCGCTCACCTGAACCAAAATGATATAAGCAACACTTTTCTTCAATTCAAAAAATATTTAAGACTTTAAGACTGAAAACGAACTTATGGTCAATAACATTGTGAAAATCAAACTCATCCAAGATTTCATCGTGCCCAACATTGTGTCCAAGATTTGTCTTGTTTGATAAATAATTGTAGATTCTGGAGTATAAACAAGGTCGAAAACAGCCAAAAACAGCAATTTTGTCCCATTCAAGGGCTTATAACTCTCGACTTTCTAGTCAGATCAGGCTGAAAATCAAACTCATCCGAGATCTTATGATATCCAACAATGAACATTGTGTCCAAGATTTGTCTTGATTGGTCAATAATTGTAGATTCTAGAGTGTAAACAAGGTCTAAAGCAGCCGAAAACGGCAATTTGATCAAATTCAAGGGCACATAACTCTCCACTTTTTTATCAGATCGGACTGAAAATCAAACTTATCCAAGATCTTATGGTCTCAAACATTGTGCTCAAATTTTGTCTTAATTGATAAATAATAGTAGATTATAGAGTGTAAACAATGTCAACAAGAGCCGTCAGAGACGGACAATGCTCCCCGAATAAGGCATTGTCACAATAAATATATGCCATGCAGAGCTAATATATAGCTAACAAATGTTAAGCCCCCTTTTTGCGTGACATATTTTGTATACCCAAATTTTAAATAGTTTATTGTCAAGGGCATCTCATTTGCTACTCAAATATGAAATTTCATCAAATTCTGACCATTAGACTAGGAGAAATTAGAGAAAAACTGTTTTTAACCTTAAGTCCCCTTTTCCCATGACGAGGCCTCAAATCCAAAAACCGGGAAAAGTACATCGGCATTTTGTCATAGGAAGTTCACATGGTAAGTTTCATTTGATTTGGCCCAAGGGTTATGGAGAAATGGCTTCGGACGGACGGACGGACGGACGGACGGACGGACAGGACGGACGGACGGACAGGACGGACGGACGGACGGACAGACAAAGCGGCGACTATATGCTCTCCCTTCGGGGAGCATAAAAACAGCCGAAATCAACAATTTTATCAAATTCAAGGGCATATAACTCTCATCTTTCTGGTCAGATCAGACTCAAAATCAAACTCATCTGAGATCTTATGGTCTCCAACCTTGTGTCCAAGATTTGTCTTGATTGGTCAAAAATTGTAGATTCTAGAGTGTAAATAAGGTCGAAAACAGTCAAAAACAGCAATTTTGTCAAATTCAAGGGCTCATAACTCTCAACTTTCTGATCAGATAAGACTGAAAATCAAACTCATCTCAGATCTTATGATCCCAAATATTGTGTCCAAGTTTTGGATTGATTGATCAATAATTATAGATTCTAGAGTGTAAACATCGTCGAAAACAGCCAAAAATGACAATTTTGTCAAATTCAAGGGCAAGTAACTCTCGACTTTCTGATCAGATCAGACTGAAAATCATACTCATCCGAGATCTCATGGTCCCAAACATTGTGTCAAAGTTTTGTCTTGATTGATGAATAATTGTAGATTCTAGAGTGTAAACAAGGTTAAAAACAGCCGAAAATGGCAATTTTGTCAAATTCAAGGGCACATAACTCTCGTCTTTCTGGTCAGATCAGACTGAAAATTGAACTCATCCGAGATCTTATGGTCTGCAATCTTATGTCCAAGATTTGCCTTGATTGATCAATAATTGTAGATGCTAGAGTGTAAACAATGTCAAAACTAAGTATTTTTTGCATTCAAGGGCAGATAACTCCCGACTTTCTGGTTCGATCTGACCCATAATCGAACTCATCCGAGATCTTATGGCCATACATGTTTTGACCAAGTTTGGTCAAGATTGGCTTATATTTGTAGATGCTAGAGTGTAAACACGAAATTGTGAACGGACGGACGGACAGACAGACGGACAGACAGACGGACGACGGACAAAAAGTGACCACAATAGCTCACCTTGAGCACTTCGTGCTCAGGTGAGCTAATAACGTAGAAAATATTGAGGCAAAAGGAGAAGATGCTGGATATCATCACCTCAATGGTTTATCCAGCCAAATTTCTTATATACGTCAAAACCAGGTCTTGATTAGGAGAGGGTTAAATGACAATTTCTCCGTTTGTATCAATGGATAAAACAGCCAAGTAACAAAGATAGTCTGGTTCTATATAATATTGAATATCTATACATATTTCTTTCACGTTCTCAGTGGTTACCAGCATTTTATTCATTTCATATCCGTGTTTATAAGCTTTTGCGTTACTTTGAACCAATATACTTGGTACCGACGAACATCAAAGATAAGTTATCAGGAGTTTAAGTAATATATAAGGAGAACAATGTAACGGGGAAAGGAAAAGGGTATCAGCATTCTCTTCTTTTCCCATAATGTTTTACTTTACCTTCTCTGGTACATGTAGCTTGATAAGAACCAGGGGCCTGTTTCATCAACACATTTAGGACGATTATTGTCTTATTGTTTATAAAAAAAATCACCAGAATCGGACCTAAATAATTTACATGCTTCAGTGGTTTTCTAAATATATCTTTGACACTGTCTGTGGTCTATTGACACTAGAAATACGTGCAGAAAACAAAAATCATGATGCTTACGGAAACTATCGATTCTGCTCGACAGTGTACCTGGCAAATCGTAATTATTCTGCCTCACCATTTTTCAACGCATGTGTCAGGGTCAAGTGAATTTAATTACCGATACCAATGCCCTACGAAACACTTACAGTAATTGAGGTCTAACAGGTCCGTAGGAAGTAATTTTATATTGGGTGGGCTCAAGCCCCTTTGTCTGAATATGGTGTGGGGCTAAATTGGATATTTTCTAAATTTCAGAGTAAAATAAGGAATATTTGGCATTTTTGGCCATTAGGGGTGGGGGGGGGGGGGCTGAGTCCCACAAGCTCCTCCTGTTCCTACGGGCCTGGGTGTCTAGATTGATTTGCGATATGCAATTCTTGTCCTAAACGTATCGTAAAACATCCGTAAGACAACAATGCATCTGAAATAATGGCAATGAATTTTGTGCTAGAAATAGACAAAGTTCACCGTTATGTTTTGATAAACCGTCGGTGTTGCTATAAAATCTCGTAACTACGGCTTGTGTCAAGCCGTAGTTACGAGATTTTATATACAACACCCACGAAATACTATTGTTTGTCCGAAAGTTCGTCACTGTTAACTAGATAAAATCGTCCCCTATTTCATGAAACTTGCCCCTGGTCTTATCGGGATAGGTGACATGAACAGATTTTTTACGAAAGGAAAACAAGACAAGACAATAAAATATAATATAAAAAAAATTTAATTCGCCAAAAAAACCGTTTCAATAATTCACATGTTGCAGAAAAAATTATTTTTAAAAATGATTTTTGAAAAAAACAAGATTTTTTGTCTTAACAATGAATCATAATCATTAAAGATACACCTTTACACGGTGGATTACCCATGTGACTTTTGGGAAGCGTTAACACCGAAAAAATCGTCCGCTTCAAGGTATGTTTTGTTTAATTTCTCAGCTTATATTCTATTGATTTCTTAAAACATTCAAGCGAAAGTTTTTTGTCATTTACAAATACTTTGGCTCGAATGTTTGAGGAAACCACTGAATTTGAAGCAAAGTGAGTTAGAGCCGGGAATAACCATCTCAAAGGCAAATTATGTGCACTTTATCTCATCAAAATCAATAGAGTATAACGTCGGTGTAAATGCAAAACCTCGTATGTCGGTTCTAGCGATTTTCAAAGTACAATCTTGTGTGTCCAATTTAGACAATTCTTGCAGGTTTTGAGATATTTTTACCGATCAGTATCAATGATACATTAGTTATGAACAATATTTCAAAATTTCAAGTAAAAAAATTCAGTTTGAGAGAAGTGATTACGCTTCATTCCCTCCCCTTTAAAATTTTCCGGAAACGAGAAACGAGGTTTTGCATTTACAACGACGATAAGCTGAAGAATTAAAACACAACACACCCTGAAGCAGACGATTTTTTCGTGTGGACGGTTTCCAAAAGTCACGTGGGTTACCCACCTTGCTTTATAAGCAAATGAAATTGTCTATTAGTATCACAAATCTATATTTGTGTTTTAGTTTTAATCCTTCCCCAAACAAGATCTGGTTGGATTGTCAGTATTATGTAAAGCTTGGGAAAATATTGAGACAAAATAAGGAAATGCTGATATCCAGATTTTTCTCATTTTACATCAATATTTTCTTCGCTATTCCTATCTTGATCAACATTCATTTTATCGTCTTCATCAGCTTTTAAATTAGAAAAGTCTTAATTTTTTGCCATTTGGAAAATGGTTTAGTTGATCCTAACCAAAACGAACCCTTTCCCAAACAAGGCCTGGTTTGGCCTTCTCAGTGGAAAAGGCTTGGTTAAAAATTGAGACAAAAGGAGAAAATGTGGATATCAAGCATTTGCTGATATCCAGCATTTTCTCCTTTTGCCGTAATATTTTCTGTGCTATATTGTAATCAAAATCCAAATATTTTGTCATTCCTGAAGGGGTTAAAAAATGATACAAACTGAAAGGGGCAGTAGACAGTGAGAGAAGTTTGATCTAAATAAATGAAGGAATGTTTGAAGAAGAAGAGTCTCATACAAGAATGCCCAAGTCAATAAGTCAACTTGTATTTACAATCTAGTCTTCACTCTTATTTCATGGACAAAAATCAATCCATTACAAATTTTAACAGCCAGAACAGGGTCTTTAGAAGAGCATTGATTAGGAGAAAATGATGATGAACAACATTCCTCCTTTTCTTTAAAAGGTTTCTGTGGGACTCTATCTTTTTATCTGTTATTTTGATTAAAATCTAGACTATAGATTGTAATTTGAGGCGAGTCATTATCTCATTCAATTATTTGAGAATGGTTAAGCAAAGAAACACAATTAATTTTGAAAATTTTACCATCATATTGAGCACTTCAGCACTAAAAATGAAAGCTTGCGGTACTGTACAGAGAGAAAGATAATGTTGGTTACTTATAATTATCTCAATGTTTTCCAAACCATATGGTATAGAGATTTCAAAATCATGTAAAATGTATTTCTTTCAAATCATTTCCCAAACAAGACATGGTTTTAGTATCCACATTAGCATGGGAAACATAAAGCTAAAAGAAGAATATGATGATTACCAGCATTTTCTCCTTTTGCATTAATTATGTAAATTGTCATCAGCAGCAGATTTCCAATTGAACCATCCTAAAACTTTGTGTTTTAGGAAACGGTTAGATTTATAATACATGAAAATGCATATATATATTTTGCTCCAAGGGATAAAAAATGAAAGAAAACACATTTTTTGGTCCATCACTTTCACTCCCGGAAGTTCGTCTGTTTTTATGCTTGAAATCATTTCTGTGGGTTATATCAAAGGCCTGCATGTCTGTACCTGGTATTACCTGAAATGAGATAAAATGCACAATTATATCACCTCATTGTTTGAACACAGTTTCTGAATATCACTTCCTGAATGCTTTTCCAGTGGACAAACTATTGGTCAGTATAGGATGAGTCAAATTTCATACACTACCAGCCAGATTTAAATCTTTTAGCTATTGAAATATAGTTAAAGATATAACTTTGTGAATATTTAAATAACTGACATGCTACTTTGTGATACTTATCACCAGGGGACTACAAATGTGAGCTAAAAACAAAGTGGTTCAAGTTTCTACTTTTATGAATAATACATGTAATGAAATAGCTTACTTGGTTTGAAATTTTCTTGAATACTTGGTCTTTGATTTCTAGAATAACTTGAACTCATGAGGTTTGTTGTTTTATTTCCACCATCTGCTGAAAGAAAGTAAAGCAAATATTATAGCCATTGTGCAGAGAAATATTATATAGGCTTACAAGATTACATAGTTGTTCAATATATACTGAAACAAAAAAGAAACGCAACTTCCATTTCAATTCCTTTTTGCGCAAAGACATCAAATCAGATTTGAACAAAATGTGATGCATTTTAAGCAATAACATTTCACCTTATAAAGTCAACAAAATCTTGTTTGTAGCAAATTCTATTAATAAGAAAACACCCAGTTTACACCGGGCGTCAACACAGTTTGACAAAAAAAGTGAATGGAGGCCGAAAAACACATTCTGTTTCGTTTAGTTTGGTCCGATATTCGAATGTTTTGAAGTCCATGCGATTTATTAGCAGTCTCCGTTGTAGTCTTAAACCTATCCCGTAGGTAGGGTTAACCTGATGATATGGTCCTGCCTTGACGTCATATCACTTGCACGTCCGCTCCGTGCTCGATCGGTTGTGGTCCCATTGAGAGCCAACAGCGAAAATAGTCGAACATGTTTCGATTTGTTGCCCCATCAATGTCTTGCGACAACAATTTGACATTTTCAAACAGACAACATTCGTACTGCAGGTTGGCGCTGGGTTTGGTGTAGCCGTGCTATGCGTAGGGTAGCGAGAAGTGTATGAATGCTTTGGCATCTTCTTGGTCTATGTTTAATGTTGTGTTTGAAGAAAATTTGTTTTGATAGTAGTCATTTAGAAACCACGGCAAGGGGATAATCAGTTTTTAACAATTCACTATGTATCACGTGATGAATTTACAACATCTGAAAGAAACGACACTGTATTTATGCGTATGGAGGCAGGAATATCAAAAATGTACTCACTATCCATTTAAAACATATTTGGTCGAAATTATTTCGAAAAATTAGGGTTGCATATTTTTTTTGTTCTAGTATATAATCAAAGTAATCTATAGATTTATAGATCTAATGTTTGGAGTTGTCCAATTTTCCAGGTGTGAAAGAAAGACAAAGATGAACTCCCAATAAAATCTGGCAATAATATTTGAAGTAGGTTTAAAACAAAAAACCAAATATATATCAGTTTTGAATAGTCAAGAGGTAGGGTGTCAGTTTCACACACAAGAGGTTGCAAGTTTGATTCCTGGTAGCATGTGTTCATTATAAGGAAGTAGTGATTGTCAATTATGACAGCTTAGGTCCTGAATGAATAACACAAGTTTCAAATTTCCATCCTAACTACAATGAAACTCTATCCAAAATAAAACTACTTTAATAGATCTAAAACTAGTCTATAGAACATTTTTGATATACACCAATATTTAAAATGATAATCCACTTATGATATCCAATTTTGTTGCAAATTTTTCTACATTTTTTGTACCTTGCCATTTTCAAACAGGTTAAATTTTTGCCTCTCAGTAACTTATTTGATCTATCTAGACCTTGAATTTTCCAATATTCAGTGAACAAGTATTCTAAAAATAGATTTATCTGCATGTATATGAGATAAAATACACACAAGTTGTGTATTGATTTTTATTTTACTGGAAGTTAAACTGACTAAGATAGATAAATTTACAACCTTTCCCCAAACAATAACTGGTTTTGACTTAAATTCTTCTTATCTTTCTAGTGAAATTCCGCAGAATCAGGAGTTTAGGCATATTGATTATGATCCAGTCCTGTTGTTTAAGTCTTTCCCAAACAAGACCTGGTTTTGACGCTACTATTAGAAATGGTTTGATAAAACATTGAGGCTAAAGAAGAAAATATTCAGCATTTTCTCCTTTTGCCTCAATATTTTCCATGCTTTTTTACACACAAATCCAATCTTTATTGACATCTATTTTGTTTTGTGGGTTGCAGCACCTTTTGAATTTAACCTTACCACCATTAAATTTTGTCGATTGGGAAAGGGTTAATGATGTTGGACAATGCTAAAGTAAAAGAGAAAATATTTAACAAACTTATTCTGCAAAATTTTGTGAAAAATGAGCCCTACCTATTGTTTCTGCTTCTTGATTTTACATCTTTTTGAAAAGCTTGTAAACAAATGTGTTGTTGTTGTTGTTTTGGTTGTTGTTGTTGTCTTGGTTGTTGTTGTTGTTGTTGTTGTTGGGTTTCCAAGGCACCAGCAGTTGGCAACCGAAAAAACATGTCTATGTGCCTTTTATTTCAAAAATTTGTGTTTTGGGACCACTTTCAGTTAATTCTCATTTGAAAAATAAACAAAATATGAGCAGAATGGTTTTACTGTTCCAAAACAAAGTACAAGAGGTACTGAATTTAGTGGGATAAAATAGATCTTATAGACTTGAACCCCATTTTTCAAACCCTATTTTTTCTCTTCTATTAAATTTGCCCACAGATGTTTTGATATCAAAATTTAGCTCAACTTTTGCACTTTCTGAATAGATATGTGTCTTTACCCAGATCACCTGCGATTAATAAATATTTTTCATAAAAAAGGGCATGTAATTGCCATTTTTTACAAGCAAAATTCATTTTTAAGCTAAGATAATTTCTTTACAAAGGTTTCTTGTCCCAACAACTCAATCTAGTAACATAAAATGATACATATTAAGGCAATATAAAAAAAGAAATTGCCCAAAATCAATGAAATTGAATCATTATAACCATTTACATCGACAGACCCCATTTTCAGCAAAGAATCGCATTTTTCACCCTCATTACCACTGTTTCCATGGAAACTGAAAAGAATTTTTAAAAACTAATTACAGTTTTCAGCATTGTTATAACATACTTTTCTTACAATAATACTTTTTTGGAAATCCCTCACAACGCGTGGCCAAAATATTTTGGTGGTTAGGTGGAATTGGTCTTAATAGGTAAGGGTTGGATTAGAAAGTCTAAATCTCCATACTCAAGCCCTATCGTGTGTGTCCGAAAGAAAGATGGCACTCTCAGACTTTGTGTGGACTACCGTAAGTTGAATGATAAGACCATCCAGAATAGGCTACCCCTTCCCCGCATTTCTGATGCGCTTGATGGATTAGGAGGAAGTAAGTGGTTTTTGTCGAGCCCGCTTGCGGTGAGCTCGACATAGTTGTCACAATGGCGGTTCGGTGTATGTGCGTTAGTGCGTTAGTGCGTGCGTTAGTGCGTTAGTGCGTGCGTCCGTCCGGATGGAGCTTGTCCGGGCCATAACTTCACCATGGATGGAGGGATTCAGAAATAACTTGGCACAAATGTCAAGCTCAGTAAGGCGGAGTGTCGCGTGCAAGAACCAGATTCCAAGCTCAAAGGTCAAGGTCAAACTTGGAGGTCAAATGTCAAAAATGAGAAGATTTTTGCTTGTCCGGGCCATAACTTCACCATGGATGGAGGGATTCAGAAATAACTTGGCACAAATGTCAAGCTCAGTAAGGCAGAGTGTCGCGTGCAAGAACCAGATTCCAAGCTCAAAGGTCAAGGTCAAACTTGGAGGTCAAATGTCAAAAATGAGATGATTTTTGCTTGTCCGGGCCATAACTTCACCATGGATGGAGGGATTCAGAAATAACTTGGCACAAATGTCAAGCTCAGTAAGGCGGAGTGTCGCGTGCAAAAACCAGATTCCAAGCTCAAAGGTCAAGGTCAAACTTGGAGGTCAAATGTCAAAAATGAGATGATTTTTGCTTGTCCGGGCCATAACTTCACCATGGATGGAGGGATTCAGAAATAACTTGGCACAAATGTCAAGCTCAGTAAGGCGGAGTGTCGCTAAGTATTTTCTGAATCTAGAATGTTTTCTCTACCTTACAATATTTTCGTTTTCCAAATACGACATCGGATGGACTTCTGCTTGGTCTGGTATATTTCTCGGAATTTGGTTTTATGGACTTAGCATAACGTCCCTTTTAGCGTGACGGGTCACATATGTATACTCAAATTAATCCATTCTGGTATCTCGTTATAAATACATAGACATGTAATATTTTGTGAACAATAAACTGTCTCACCATGATCCCCATCATTCCAACTTATTTTGTCCCCACTTTTACAACGCCATTGTAATGACAGCTGTAGACATAGGTATGGTCTTCTTTCTTCAAAATGAGCGGGCTCGACATGTTGCCCTTCGGCATCTAGTCTCTTTTAGATCAGGGAAAAGCGTATCACCAAGGATTCATAGCAGAGGAATGTAGACAATATACAGCTTTTGTTACACCCTGGGGTTTATATGAGTGGAATAGAATTCCATTTGGTTTAAGTGGAGCTGTTGGAACATTTCAGCAATTTATGAATGATTGTGTAGAGGATTTGCGGGATAAAATTTGTTTACCATACTTGGACGACTTGTTAGTCTATAGTTCTTCTTTTGAAGAGCATTTAGAACATGTTAGACTTGTCTTACAGAGGCTTAAGATGAGAGGTATTAAATTAAAGCCGTCAAAGTGTGAGCTTTTTAGGAAGCAAGTCCGCTATTTAGGTCATTTAGTCACATCCGAGGGCCACTGCATAGATCCAAAAGATAAAGAAGCTGTACTTCACATGAAAGAGACGAAACCTAGCAATGTGGGAGAGGTAAGGAAATTGATGGGGTTTATAGGCTATTTCAGGACATACATTCCAGATTTTTCTAGACGGGCCGCTCCACTCTATGAGTTGTTGCAGAAGAAACATGAGACTAACATGCCCCAAGGTCATTCGAAGAAAAGAGGTCGAAACCGTAAAGTCAGAGATGGTCAGCTGCCATCTAGCCAAAAGATAGAATGGACAGGTAAACACCAAAAGGTTTTAGAGGAGCTCATTGATTGTCTAGTTCAGTCTCCAGTTATGGTCTATCCAAATTTTGAGGCCCCATTCTCCCTCCATATTGATGCCAGTCACCAGGGTTTGGGGGCAGTTTTATATCAAAAACAGGAAACAGGTAAGCAGGGAGTTGTTGCTTTTGCATCAAGAACTTTAACCCCAGCTGAGAAGAATTATCACATGCATTCGGGAAAACTAGAGTTTTTAGCTCTTAAGTGGGCTATATCAGATAGATTCAGAGATTATTTGCTGAATGCCAAGGAGTTTTCTGTTTATAGTGATAGTAATCCACTCCAGTACATATTCACATGTCCAAAATTAGATGCCACACGTCTGCGCTGGGTATCAGAGTTGGCAGGTTTCAACTTCAAAGTCCACTTTAAACCCGGATTTCGAAATGGAGATGCTGATGGCCTTAGCAGAATGCCTCTAGATTTTGAGGTAATTCAGGGTGAGTATTCAGCAGAATTACCAAGAGATGCAATAGAAACCACTATCCGAGCCATTGGTGTTCGGGAACAGCCTGATGAGATTGGAGTGATGTCCCTTGGAGTAAATTGGGAAAATGATTCTGAGTCAGAATTTCATATGGCAGGTACAAGTATTGACAGTTCTATTTTAAGTAAGGCGCAAGACGACGATGATGCAATCGGACCAGTAAAAGTGATGGTGTAATTATACAAGTACATTCTTGTGTAACATATCTCTGTATAGTGGAAGCCATTCTTGGCCAATAGAATCTATCACGAGCCAATGCTAAAACACGTTCATGTCCTAAATGTCCCATCTCATCATGTAATTCCTTCATAACCAATCCATGGAATTTTGACGGCAGAACCAGTTGTCTAACTATACCTTCTTTAGGTTGACTTATCACTCTCCTCAGCAGTCCATCACTATCAATACTAAGTTTCGACCATTCTCTTAACAAAACTTTACTATCAGGAGTATATCTTTTGAAATCTCCAGTCACTGGCCTTCTATTTTGATGTTTTGCTGATGGGAATGTTATATTAACAAGGCATATTGTTAATAGGTAAATGGCGGACGCCATTTAACTTTCAGGGGGAGAATGTGAGCAAGTTTACTGACCCGGCATAATTTTTTTTTAAAAGGAATCGGTTATCATTCGTATGTAGAACTGATCGGTTTTGTTCGGTTCTAATCGATTTTGTCGGATGAGCTAAATCGAGCGTGACCAATTACATCCGGGTATTGGCGTAACTCAATCGCCATTTTGAGTAAACCAAATGCTGTTCAAGAAATATTGTCTTATTTTGTTTTTCTTTTCTTCCCTTGTAGGTAAGTTGTCATCTCAAAACATTACTGTATTCATGTTAAAGGAGGTTTTATTTTGTAATTACAATACATGTTAATGCTAGATGATTGTGATAAACGCCAGATTTTAGGGATTTGAAATGGACGTGTGTTGGCAATTGCTGAGAAATGCACATTTCTTGTTCGCATATTTGGAAATACTGATTTACGCAAGGAAACAGTTATTTGCATTTAGATAACTATTTTATACTGTAGAAAAAGCAAGAAGCTATAGAGAAACGAGATTTAAGAGACAAAACGGAAAGTATAGACTGGGATCAGGTTGCACACACGTGCAGGCCGATCTTGATCTAAATTTTCTGCAAGCTGGGAAATGTCTGCTTTGGCATGACTAAGATTAATGTTGAAACTTTGGGTAGAATTATGTATGAACAATTGAGATTATTTTTATTTTTGACTTTAATTGTCGTCTGGTGTCGGTAAACACATTCTTCAAAGTGACAGTCTCGGAGCCATGCATTTTGTTTTGGATATCAAGATGTTCATGAACACTGAGAGAGGGATGTCCGCTTTGCATGCACTTGCATGCAAAGCGGGGTTCCGTCTCTGGGTGGTTTGCAGGTGGCTCATCTTGGGCATGAGGCAGGGTAAGATATATGAAATTACAGGATTGTATTGGGACTGGCCGAATTGAACACACATGATGGATAACAATTAATGCAAATCGGTTCAATTTAATAAGCATTGTGTGAGGTTTCATTCACATTTTTTTTGTTTTTGTTGTATTTGATTTTAGAAAATCCCCTAGACATAGTTCTGTTGATATGAGCCAATGGAGCCTAAATTTGGTATGCATATTGTTACTATAAATTGAGATTGTTATCATTGGATTACAACAGAGACGTTGTTGTGACTGCCGTTTCAACGGTCTGTTTGAATTCAATGATATTCGGTAAATTGTACTGTGTAGCAAGTAGAAAATGCTAGTTAATTGTGAGAAATAGAGTAAAGACAAATATCATTCAATTTAGGCTCGAGATTCTTGATGAACAGTCAGATTTTCACAATGTAATGTAATTTGCATTTTATGTATATATAAATTCTTGATAATGTGATTCCCTTCCACCAACCCATTCCCCGACGGTTGTCATTGGTTACGGTCAGCCGTCATCCCTTCCCTAACCCTTTCCCTGTCGGTTGTCATTGGTTACGGTCAGCCGTCATCCCTTCTCCTACTCTTTCCCTGTCGGTTGTCATTGGTTACTGTCAGCCGTCATCCCTTCCCTAACCCTTTCCCTGTCGGTTGTCATTGGTTACGGTCAGCCGTCGTCCCTTCTCTTACCCTTTCCCTGTCGGTTGTCATTGGTTACGGTCAGCCGTCGTCCCTTCTCTTACCCTTTACCCTGTCGGTTGTCATTGGTTACTGTCAGCCGTCATCCCTTCTCTTACCCTTAACCCTGTCGGTTGTCATTGGTTACGGTCAGCCGTCATCCCTTCTCTTACCCTTTACCCTGTCGGTTGTCATTGGTTACGGTCAGCCGTCATCCCTTCCCTAACCCTTTCCCTGTCGGTTGTCATTGGTTACGGTCAGCCGTCATCCCTTCTCCTACCCTTTACCCTGTCGGTTGTCATTGGTTACGGTCAGCCGTCGTCCCTTCTCCTACCCTTTACCCTGTCGGTTGTCATTGGTTACCGTCAGCTGTCATCCCTTCTCTAACCCTTTACCCTGTCGGTTGTCATGGTTACCATCAGCGTCATCCCTTCTCTTACCCTTTACCCCTTCCATCCCCTTCCCATCCCAACTCCTTTAATCGTCATTGGTTCCCTGAGGCCACAAATAGTAAACTATTGTTCGACTGTGGGTTGGTGGATTGTTGGAAATATGGCCAAGTGAATCACACCTATCAATGTCTTAGTAATTTTCTTGTATAATAGAACATAATGCCTATGTCATTACTTGGGTACTATCATTTAGGATAGTGACCAATTACATCAGGGTATTGGCGTAACTCAATCGCCATTTTGAGTAAACCAAATGCTGTTCAAGAAATATTGTCTTATTTTGTTTTTCTTTTCTTCCCTTGTAGGCGGCCTTTCGCCCGGGCACGATCACGTTACAAACAAATAGACGGAGAATGAAGTAAAAACGGCAGGGGTTAAATGATAATGAATCATGACCCCTGCTTGGGGTTAGAGGGAACTAATTGTTTCCCCATAGACGACCATTATAGCGTTTTGGCATGTAGCTCAGCCCATGAGTATGCAATAATGTAGAGTCATACCTCAAATTCAAGAACAATCCTTCATACATCCAAAACAATCAATTTTAATATGGGTTGAACCCTTTTATCACCGACTTTTTGGCCCCTTTTTGACATGACCCTCCCGGAGCAGTCATTTTCAACGACCTTTTCACAGTATTCACCTACTTTTAAAAATGGCTCTTGAACTGCCAAAATGTCTTAAATTCTGAAAATAAATTACTGCAATTGTTTGCCAGAATATCAATTTTTGTAACAATAAATATCAATTCTCAAGAATTCTATTATTGACCAATCAGAGCTCACCCTCAGCCTTGTTTATAGTGCGGACGTTCCATGGACAAAATTTTGACAGATGGCGGGAAAATGTATTAGTTCCCTCAAACCTAAATAAAAGATGATGTGGCTGCAAAATACAAAATTTAAGTCCTTTTACAAACAATTATCAATTTTGAATATAATTTGCAAAGATGGGTTAATTTCTTCCATACAACCTGAAAAAAGTGCATTTCCATTTACCCTATCATTACAAAATCAAGCCAAAAATGTGCTACTTTAGAAAATTGTTCTTAAATCAAAACATGTACTTTCAATGTTCAAAATGAAGATTGTAAAATAAAAGTAAACATATTCTTTTCATCTTGCATTGTGCAACAATTACTTCTAAACATATCAGTCACTATTTCAGGTGAAATTAATTTAATTTTATATTTTTTATTATTTTTTTAAGAGGTAACCCTTAACCTTAAAAATTGAAACTACATTTTCTCATTATTTTCAATTGCAAACAGCACTTTTTTCAAAAATGGCCTTTTTATGTTAATAAATGAAGAAAACAACATTGTTTTAGCATTTTTGTGGAATTTCAATACATTTGGTACATAAATAATGGAGAAAATGACATTACCCTTAACACCAGTGACACAAACTACCAGAGGCCATTTAGCAATGAAATAGTCTCCATTTGTTCATAAATCTATCAATAAATGGGGAAAATGTTGAATAATTGCATAAATCTACTTGTTATAACACATCTTAATAGAAAATCCCAAATATTAGTGAGAAATGTTTAAAAAAGTTGCATTTGAATGATTAAAATTACATAATAGTTAAAAATGATGACTCATCAGAAATTTCTCACTTTCAAAATGACCAAAATTCTGTATTATCTTGGTTTTTATCTACAAAATTATATCAAAGCATACCTAACAAAGCATTTCTTACAATTTCTGGTATCATTTCCTTAGTTTCACATGTTTCATGTAGGTTAAAATTGACAAATAGACTTCAATAGGACACAGGAAAAGGGGTCTGTCATCATTATGGCCTTACAAATGCAATATTTATCAGTACAGAATCAGCCAAATTCACACAAAATAGGGTTTCATCAGTCTTTTTTATATTTATTATAAGCAAACGGGCCAAAATCAGGTACTTTAACCAATTTTTACACTGTTTTATCACCAAATTCATAGTAAAAGGCATCAGAAAAATGCATTATACTAGTATACTTTACTTTGCTTCTAAACTGATTTCAAACTCTCATAACTCAAAACCAATGAATCAAGCAATCAAATCTTCCTTGCCATGAGGCAGAATAACCCGGTAGATGATTGAATGCAAAGCTCAGGGTGTGATTCAACGGTCTGGGCCGGTCAAATTATGAACTCACAGATAAAGCCGGCTGATCTTTGTCCTGTGAAAATCATGCGGGCTGATGACAACAACCTAATGATACTATACAGTGAATTTCTGAAATAATGTAAATAGAAAAATCTTCTTCAAAACCAGCCTGTTGCCTTCAAAATAACAAGGAAAATCATAAAAGGGACCCTTTCAAGACTATTATACACATTAATGAGCCAAATAAAATAAATCTATGTACATAAAACAGTATGTGATTGTTCTTGATGAATTCAGAAATCCCCCCTCCCCTTCAAAATGGCATATTTTATTGAAAACTTGACCTTGAAATTTGACCTTGACCTTCATGGATGACCTTGATCTTGGTACCAATAAAAACTCATTGACAATATGTAACTATTGCAAAAGATATTGGCATCATAGCTTTCAGGAATGTGTAATATGGACAGAAATGAACAAAAATGTGACAATTATTCATTAAATTTGACCTTCAGATTTGACCTTGACCTTGATGAATGACCTTGACCTTGGTAATAAAAGATAGATGTGGTAAAGATATACATCCCCACCAAATTTGAACTTTTTAACTCAAATAATGTGAGAGTTATTCAGAGAAATGTTCAATTTTTTTGTAAATCTGGCTCCAGACACACACACACAGATAGACAGTCAAGTGAACATTGGTGCAATATTACCAAAAAATTCTGAAATGGGTAAAAAACATGTAAATTGCTTACCCAGAATTAATCGGCTGCAACACGAACAAAATCAAAGTGAAACCGGAAGTAATTGCTGCAGAACTGCCACTACTACTTAGAACAACAAAACATTGGAAGGGTTCATTTTAGGTTAGAGGGAACTAATTGTTTCCCCATAGACGACCATTATAGCGTTTTGGCATGTAGCTCAGCCAATGAGCATGGAATAATGTAGAGTCATACCTCAAATTCAAGAACAATCCTTCATACATCCAAAACAATCAATTTTAATATGGGTTGAACCCTTATATCACCGACTTTTTGGCCCCTTTTTGACATGACCCTCCCGGAGCAGTCATTTTCAACGACCTTTTCACAGTATTCACCTACTTTTAAAAATGGCTCTTGAACTGCCAAATGTCTTAAATTCTGAAGATAAATTACTGCAATTGTTTGCCAGAATATCAATTTTTGTAACAATAAATATCAATTCTCAAGAATTCTATTATTGACCAATCAGAGCTCACCCTCAGCCTTGTTTATAGTGCGGACGTTCCATGGACAAAATTTTGACAGATTGCGGGAAAATGTATTAGTTCCCTCAAACCTAAAAGGGTATTTTTCATTCGGAAATGTTGTGTAAAGAAATATCCCTTTCTAGAGCGACCAAATGTACGCCTGTTCTAATTTTAAGCTAAAATCTACAATTCATGGTTCATGACTTAAATGCAGATTTAAAATAGAAGGCGTGGTAACGGCTTTTCTAAATAAATAAAAACGATCAATGTTAATCAATCCATATGTTGTTGGTACTAATTAGAATCGTCTCTTCGAGACGAATAATATAAATACCTGCAATTAATTAGGATTTGGATTTCAAATAACAAATTTAGAGTGTCGTTATCTCTTTTTATCTATTTTTTCTGTTGGTAGAATATTAACCATTGATCCACATAATTCGATGAAGTGGAATATTCCCAATAGCGCAACATTTTTTCATGTACATTGTGTTAAAAATAGAATTGGGATATACATGACCATGGCAACCAGTCTAATTTATGTGCGTGTCTACGCCATGTTGGACCGTAAAAAATTGCAAAGAAGAAACTTATAAGCGTTCGTGAAAAAGGATTGTTTTCAGGCGAGATTCTAATCGATCATCGATAATGCAGTCGGGAAACAAAACCACGAAACATTGCCCATATGCAACATGCAACAGCGATTTCATATATGGTGAAAGACCAGAAATCACAAACGTTTCTTTTTTCTTTAGGTTCCTCAGCAACTCAACCAGGATGATACATTGAAAAGTGCACCAGATGGGGCAAGGCTTTTGGTTGGAATGGCAGTAGTAGGAACGGCTTTGACGGAATTATTTCGTTGGAAGCGAAGGCCAACACATGCCCACTCAGATCCCGTTTCTGCGAACGCACCCGGAAAAAAATAAGTAGGAAAGTGAAACCCGCGTATCAATTGATCCTATGCAAAATCCAACGGCTGTGGCAGATGCAGGATTTATTTGAAGGGGATTTAAATTTAAAAATAGGCTCGTTCTCCGAGTGTGCGGAAATGTCTGTATATGTGATATTTCATAGTATAATCCATTCAAATCTAATTTTCAACATCAGCATAAGAAAGGTGCTGACTAGAACATTAAGTGTCCTGTTATCCAATTTTATCGACATTTCTGCGACACATTATATTAAAATCATCGTTTTGTATTCTACGTGCATGTGCTTTGCAATAAGGGACCTGTCTCCTTAATCGAGGTATATTTTACATTTCGCTGCTTTTCAACAAAAAAAACATGCAACTGCAGCTTAAAACAAGCTACAGTTACCTGGCTTTATTTAAAAAGAAGTGATTTACATGCATCGGTGCTATCGAAAAGATAGTTTCTAGTATATCGACCACGCTTCATGTTACGTTTAAGTATTGAAGCACATGGCCATGCTGGGTTTAATCTATTCAATTAGCTGTGATGTTCCGTCATTGACATTCTACGTAATCAGGTTGATCTCCATGGTGTTGTGGATCTGTTTTATAAATTTAGGGTCATGGATTGAACAAGGTGACGCCATAATGGAGTTTTTATTGATATAATTCCAGAACTAGTACATGAATGATCACAGACAGTTTTGCAATATATTATTGGTTGGTCAGCCATCATTTATTTTCCACAATAACATACACAGAAAGTTGATTTCAATTCGAAATGTATGTACAGTATTATATGACAACCAACAATTACAAGACCTGTCAAAGGATAGAAAAGCACGACTACCAATTGCTAGATAGTGAAAAAACTCAAAAAAGGGTTAAATTCTACTACATTAAATATCAAATTAATCCATATTTGCCCAGATCAAAGAAAGATATATGACAGTCGCACGTAAAAATTCAACCAAGATCCAAACGGGTGAAAATACCATTAATCAACTTTCAGAGTAATATATCTTTGCTTACAGACTTATACAATGTTCACGGAATCATGTGGAAAGTTTTAGAGCAAAAGTATCAATAGAAACAGATATCACGGAAATACTTATATTGACAGTTGCACGTAAATACTTAACTAAGAATTTCTTATTCCGAAAAGGGCAAAATTCCCATTAATTAATTGTCAGAGTACCTAGAGGCTGACATTATGGTCACAGAAGCATTTACAAAGTTTCAGAGCAGTACCATTAGTAGAATCATAGATATGACTGTTGCTCATGAAGACTTAGTAATGGCGTTACGCTGATGCCGACGCACGGGTGACCGGAATAGTCCCCATCCCCCTATTCTACATGTAAGAATACTAGCGCTAAAATCTACTTTTTGACAAAGTCGAGATATTTGAAATACTTGTTATTCATACCTGTACTGACATGTGTTTATTTAAACATACAGTCGAAACTGTCGTATGCAGCCAGCCAAGGGACACACAAAAGGTGGATGCATACGGCAGTTGGCTGCTTAACACAGAAAAGAATATTCTAAAGGCTTGATGTAAATGTCTACTTGTATGGCTGGCCCTATTAATATGAAGAAAAAGCAAGTGTTGTAAAGTAAAAAGGGTACACTTTTATATGACATTTAACTGTAATCACACCTTTTTATGGTTTATGAACATGATTAGGCAAATTGCCAGATGTATTATCAATATTTCACACATTGTCTGCCAATTAGTTGTGCATGGCTTCTTAAGGGGATATAGGTAAAGAGCAATCGGGACAATTAAAGCTGGCTAGAAAAGACGAGTTGTGGGAACTAATTGGAATCGTCTCGAATATAAGTACCCACAATTATTTTGGAATTTGATTTCACATAACAAATTTAGAATGACTTTATCTATTTCCTTGTTAATAGAATATCAGCCGTTGATCCACACGAATTCGATGAAGTGGATTATTTCCGAATTGCTTATTTGTTTTAGGAATCATTCGTTAATTTCCCAAATATATTTGTTAAAAGAGAAATATTGAAATACAAGTTTCGCATTTTTAAATTCTATGTCACAACAAAATGGTTAGAAATGCAGACAGATAAATATTGTTGATGTTTTATCTGCATAAAGAGTTGTGCGCTGTGGGACTTAAACTGTAGCGCAAATCTGATTTGCGGGGAACGTTTTAAACTATTGAATCATATATAGGCTAATAACCTGAAAAATGACCCTTTCGGGAAAATTGCCTGTCTGCATTAAAACATCCAAGTTTCTAAGGGAACAATTTCGGGGTGAATTTGCAATCAACGTGTTTTAATCACAACAGCGTAAGTCTAAAATTTCTTCTGAGTTCCCATTGAGAATTTTTAACCCATATATTATACGAAGTTCATGAATGACTTATCCAAAGAATTATTAATAAAACAACAATGATATTAGCTTAAATATAATGACTTTAAACGTGAAAATGGTCTCCTGTGGCATTTAAGATCAACCTGGATTCAGTTTGATTTCGTAAGCAAGTGGCATGATCTAGATCCCTTTAAGTCTTCGTAGCTTGTACATAACAACTGTATGAGAACATTATTGATCCTCATCAATCTGCAAGAGACACAGACAAATCTCAAAATATATCAGACATATTCTCAAATGATATAGCAGCCATAGATCTATATCAATATTCTGAGTCATATATATAATTTAGCGATATATGTAAAACGGTACAATACACTATAGAGAACTAATCAACATTTCGTCAGATATCCTTCGGAAATGTAGTGGGAGATAAATTTTCTATGGTCAGTAAATTATGTAATACGATCCATTAAGACACCCCAGGAAGCCAGTAAATCATTCATGGTATGTTATCTGATAAGCCCTAGCAGTGACCTTTCTCCAGCAAGTTAACAGCTAACATTTTTTCCAGTTGTTATGCCCATCTCCTTTACTGAATACCGAATATTCATTGGGAATGAATCACAGTATACTTGTTCAAGTTTAGAGAAATTAAGAAAGATGCATTTTATTTGATTAACCCATTACCCGAAGACGTCAAAATTTTGGACTGTTCCAATTTGAAAGGTGCTGCAGACGACAATTTCAAGCTAATGAAATTTAAAAAATCTTTACATTTTGGGTTAGAAAACATTGTGAAAACAAAGAAATTGCTTGATACAAGCAATTTCTTCATTTTCAACAATGTTTTCCCAAGCCTTTTCTTGTGAGGGAGTCAAAAGGCGTCACTTATGCAGTAATGGGTTTCAAAACATAGTTTTCATCACCAATAGTTTACATCATGGTATTTGAAGAGATCCCGAAATTTCATGATAAAGTTGCTTTGCATGTTAACTGAAAATAAGATATGTATTTAGCAATTTCACCTTTTCCGTAAAAAAATGTTTAAGAAACCAATTCAGACAAGATAGTTCGCCATGAATATATTGTAGTGTTGCTTTTATGTAATTTCATGGTATAATTGCTTAAATTCATTTTGTAAATTGGTAAACAAGAGGACAAAAAATCCAACCATTTTTAATTTCCCGTGAGATGAATCCATAAATTATATATTGTTTCTTTTCTTTCTTTATTTAAGAACATGATTCCTCAAAAGGAACAAATGTGCTAAATGTATGGCAATACTTTCAAGTAATATTAACAATTCTTAAACAATAAGATTAATGGATTTTCTGACACTGTGGAAAAAAACTGAAAGGCAGTATTTTCTACTATTACCTCATTTGTCCTGAAAGCTAGGAGTTCCAAATTTCACTATAAAACAAATGTCAAAAAGGTACATATTTGTAGACCTTCTATAGAAAATATTGAATGAAAATGAAAAATCAATTATCAGCAAGTTCTTCTTTTCTTTCAATGTTTCCAAGATATTTAAACTATGGACGAGTATTGTTTGGCGATATGATTGAAGGTTGTACAAGTCTATTGACGATGATAATCATTATTAAGACATATTTAAAATTTTAAATACAGTTCTTTTAATGTCAGAAGGCGCGTCTGACTTAGTAAATCGCCTACCAAACCCAATTTTAAAGTTCTTAGAAATTACAGTCTATGAAACTAATGAAAGAGAAGAAGAAAATGCAGGTAATATTTTTCTGTAATTTTCCTGTGCTGAAACGATCACATTTTAACTTGTATATGCACATATCAGCCTCACGTGTTGCTGTTTGGGATTCGATAGTGTAACAATAAAGATGCTGATTTACACCTTTTGAATATAGGCTAATAGAAATCAAGATGAAGAGCACTAAATGGATACTTGGAATCAGTATTTTCCTCTTTACCTCAATGCTTACTTGGTATAAGCATTAACGCCTCCTTTGTCTCAATGTTCTCTAAAAGTTTTCCTATTGTGGCTGACAAAAAACAGGAAATTTTGGAATAGACTTACTTAAAGATGTATAACATTTTTCTAAAATACGCTCCATTGCGAGAAATATTGAGGCAAAAGGAAAAATACATGGAATTAGCATAATTGCAACTTTTGCTTCAATGTTTTTTAAATCTTTTTATTATTTTTATTTTACTCTATCAAGCCAAAGTCAGTCAATTTAATGTGCACACATGATTCATAAAAAATATTGAGTACTAATATAAGAATCAAATTATATTCATAATACATTTATATCTGTTAACTGATTTCATTTCTGATAATAAACATAATATGCTACACTTGCAGCTTCTTATCACATTCTAAATCAGCTGTGGTCTGGAGATTTATTGCCCCCTGCTGTAAAAGTAGCCTAGAATAAACTCTTGGCCTTCATACCGATTACAGATGTAACTGGCTCGTCACGGGTCACCGGTGAGCCTAGAAATTGAGTAATTCGTAAAGGTGAATATCCCATGTTACAATTATTATTTCTCCTGTAGATGTGTCTAGTTTTATTGTGGTTATTACTGAGCACATTGTATTGTATCGAATTATGACGCGTGTCACTGGTAGAATTCCTGATTGATTCATTAGAAAGCTGTTGTACCATTGTAGAGAGAAGATTACTTCAATGCCTTAAAAAGCATCGTTACTCAAGCTTATGTTAACCTGCAGTTACTAGGTTTTTGTTCAAAAGGAACGACTGAAGGACAAGCAAACACCAACGTTTTGACCAGCTTTTCTGTTGACATGCAGTGAATACGAATAATGTAATTTATTATCTTGTATTTTTGTAGTGTTTGGGAAATAACTTATTTCAAAATCTTAAAAATAAATATTTCTAGTTAAGTTATTGGACAAACTGCAGTTACGATTCTTTTTTTGAAAAACGACGATTTCAAAACATTGGTGTTATCGAACAAACATATCTAGTGTCTACGCCATGCCATATGTTATGCTGTAGTATCACTGCACATGACCCTGTCGGGTAAACCCATTACCAGACGACAAAATTTGGACCTGTCCAAATTCAAAGATGTTGCAGACGATAATTTCAAGTGAATGAAATTTGACCTTTTTGAGTCATATTGAATAGAAAACATTGTGGGAAATGAAGAAATTGCTTGTCACAAGCAATTTCTTCATTTCCCACAATGTTTTCAAAAGCCTTTATCTTTTGGGGAGTCAAAAAGAGTCATTGTGTGGGAATGGGTTAATATATTCAATTAGCAGTGATGTTCTAGATAACGTAATCAGGTTGATCTCCATCATGTTGTGGTTCTCTTTTTTTATAAAGTTGGGGTATTGGATGAAACAAACATGTCGCTATAAATGAATTTATTCCAATATAATTTTACAGCTTATCATTTCATGATCAAACTTTCATCAAAGACATTTTTACATAATATCTTAGGGTGTCAGTCCATATTTTGAAAGAAAAAAAGACAAGCTAAAAACTAAATATTTAAAACAATAGAATCATCTTCCAAACATACATACATTAAAAATATATTTTAATACGGAATTTATGTGCAGTATTATGGCAACTTGCAATTAAACCCCTACATTGTTGACGGAATCGAGATATTTGGAATATAAAACATACATGTAATGGCAAATGTTAATTTGATATTACCATACATTTCACACGCAATATTCATCAATAGATGTGCATCCTGTATTTGTATCTAACAATACCTTCATATCAATTGTGGGGGCGTCCGTTGCCGAGTGGTTAGAGTCGCTGACTCAGGATCACTTGCCACTCACCTCTGTTGGTTCGAATCCCGCCAGGGACGTATGAACATTCATGTGAGGAAGCTATCCAGCTGGTTTGCGGAACGTCGGTGGTTCTACCCAGGTGCTCACTTGGGGTCTTCCTCCACCATTCAAAGCTGGAAACAGGTCAAAAGAAGGGAGTTTCTTCCTGGGCACGCCCAGTCTACTACTCGGTCATATGGGCAACCGGCAACCGAGGATAAATAACCTAAAACAATTAAAACATCAATTGTGCTACATGTAACCATTTGTCAAGCAATACCTGGTGTTGACTCCAAAATACGAGCTGTGCAGGAGAACATCGAGACAGAAGGAGAAGATAATAGGTATAATAAAATGCTTATAACCAACATTTTCTCATTTTGCATCAACGTTTTCTGTGCTATATTGTATTACGTATTATCCTTATAAACATCCATTTTATCGTCTGAAACAGCTTTCAAATTAGAAAAGACAAAAGTTCTGACGTTTTAGATAGGTGTATGAGAGATGATATTGTATATCACTGCTTTTCATCGAAAACCTCCTATCTGCAGCTCAAAACAAGCCGCAGATACAAGGTTTTTGATTAAAAGTTAAAACCGATAATATTTTGTCAGCGCATATTACAAAAATGTCATAACTATCAATTTGTAGCATGTCAAACATGCATGGATAAAGAATGACGACATATTTGACGGATTAGACTGTCAAAATTTTCCGCTCAGTGCCTTATTTATTCTTCAAATCCACAAACCTTTATCCAAACAAGAGTGCCTGAAAGGCACTGATATCGCACTTCTGAGTTCTTCAATTCCTTCAAAGATTGGTAAAATGTTTCACCGCCCTGCCAGTCTCACATTCTTCAACAAATAATAAAATTCATGACCATGTGTTAAAGAAAGTCACTTAAGGGACACTCCTACCAAGCTTGATTCCAAGTGGCCAAATGGTTGATTTTTTAAAAATATCATGATTTCTCCAAGTCAAATAAGCCCCGCCCTGCCACGACCACATTTTTTACGGATCAAAAATACACGAACAAGTATTGAAATGAGTCACCTAAGGAACATCCCTGCCTACTTTGGTAAAAAATGGCCCGATGGTTAAGGAGAAGAAGATTTTTAAAGAATTACCAAATGATTTGTATCAGTCTGATAAGCCCCGCCCTACCACGCCCACATTTTTGACGAATCAAAAATTCATGAACAAGTTTTGAAATGAGTCACCCAAGGAACATCCCTGCCAAGCATGGTAAAAATTGGCCCAATGGTTACGCAGGAGAAGATTTTTGCATAATTACTGAATGATTTCTCCAAGTCCAATAAGCCCAGCCCTGCCCTGCCCACATTTCTTGACGAATTAAAAATTCACAAACATGTTTTGAAATGAGTCACCTAAGGAATATCCCTGCGCCGGATAGTGACTGACCCTAAGAGCTCCCCTTGAGCTCCTTGAGCTCAGGTGAGCTAAAAAGACCTGGTATTGCTAACCCTAACTATATAAGCATTGAATATAAAATGATATTTGTTTAGAAACAAGAGAATGGCCCTTCATAATCAATAAAATCGATCAATGTTCATCAAATCATATGTTTTGGATACTAATTGGAATCGTATCTTCCAGACGATTAATATAAGTATGTAAATAGAATATTAACCATTGATTTGTTTAGAAACAAGAGAATGGCCCTTCTTAATCAATAAAATCGATCAATGCTCATCAAATCATATGTTGTGGATACTAATTTGAATCGTATCTTCCAGACGATTAATTTACGTATGTAAATAGAATATTAACCATTGATTCACACGCATTCCATGAAGTGGAGTATTTCCAAATTGCTAATTTATTTTAGGAATCATTCGATAATTTTCCAAATACTTTTTTGATAAAAGAGAAATATTGAAATTTACCAAATTGGTAACAAATGCAGACAGATAAATATTTTTGATGTTTAATCTGCATAGTAAATTGTGCGCTGTGGGACTTTAACTGTAGCCCAAATCTGATTTGCAGGGAACGTTTTAAACTATTGAATCATATATAGGCTAATAACCTGAAAATGACCCTCTCGGGAATATTGCCTGTCTGCATTAAAACACCAAAGTTTCTAAGGGAACAATTTTGGGGCAAAATTGCAATAAATGTGTTGTAATCACAACAGCGTAAGTCTAAAATTTCTTCTGATTTCCCGTTGAGAGTTTATAACCCATATATCATTTGTAGGTCATCTTCCTCTATACCAGAGATAATTTCTCGATGACGGCCTTACTTATCAAAAGAATGATTGATATTATAATAATAAACCATAAATTTTGGCTTTAATAAAAGAACCGTTAATTTGAAAATGGTATCATGTGGTATTGGAGACCACCATGGATTTAGTTCGACTTTCGTATACATATGACCTGATCGAGTTCCCTTTTATTCTTTAGTTACGCTTTCGAAGACTGCATATAGCAACAGCAAAAGAACATCATTGATCCTAATCATTCTACAAGAGACACCAACAGATCTCTAGATACCGCTGCTTTTCAACAAAAACCTCGTAACTGCAGCTTAGATCAAGCTGCAGTTACGAGGTTTTCGTTGAAAAGCAACGATATATCATTCATATTCTCAAATGTCACAGGGTTATATTTCCATATTCTAGCTCATATCTATAAGTTAGCGATATATGTAAAACGGTAAGATATCCCATTATTATTATTTCTCCTGTAGATGTGTCTAGTTTTATTGTGGTTATTACTGAGTACATTGTATTGTATCGAATTATGACACGTGTCAATGGTAGAATTCCTGATTGATTCGTTACAACAAGAAAAAAAATCAAAAAATGAACGTAACACTGTTATAGCAACGATATGAATTTGATTTCCAGACTAAGAAAAGTATACTCCGACGCTTTTCAACAAAACACTCGTAACTGCAGCTTGTTTTAAGCTGCAGTTACGGGGATTTTGTTGGAAAGCGACGTCTTAAGGTATATAATTGATCATTAAAACACATCTTTCTAGCCATGCGACATGCATCAAATTACACACACTTGTAAATATACTTCAAATGAGTTGATTCAAGAAAAGTAAACACCAACATTTTGACCACCTTTTCTAATGACAAGCAGTTCATATTAATTATGAAATACATTATCTTGTATTGTTTGTCATGTTTGGGTAACTTTCAATCATCTCAAAACTTTAACCCTTATCCTACCAACATAATTTACATACACATCCTACCAACTGGGGTCCATTTGGACCCCACATGTAATTTTGAATGTCTTGACAAAATAAGTTTCACAAAAGATATATTCTTTGTTTAAATGTTATATTGTTTACTAACAAATTATAATAGCACAAAAACATTCGGAACTGATAAATTAGAATGCCATAAAGGGCTTGAATCTCTCCACAGGCCTGTATTCATTTTACTACTTTATGCAATTTTTTTACCCAAAATTGCATGAAATTCAAATGCACATAACTCATGATCTAAAATTTCGATCAAGCTGAAAATTGCACTCAGGCAAGGTTATTGTCACCAACATTCTGTTTGAGTTTTCTTTTGACTAGTAAAAGGTTGTTGTTGTAAGAGTAAAAATAGTCAAAAATTACTAAAAACTTCAATTTTGGACAATCAATGGCAGATTACTCGGGTAATTTTATTAGATCATAATTCCTTGAAAGAATCTCACAGAGAGGGTTGCCCAAGGATTATTCATGTGAAGTTTGGTTGAAATGCATCCAATGTTTTTTTTTTTTTTCAGATGAAGATTTTCTTAAAAACGGTTTGAATAAGATAAAATAGTTGTAATAAAGATTAATAATAGTAGGGTCCAAACGGACCCCAGCATAAAATCAATATTACAAACTCATATTATGCTAAAATCTGAAAATGTTGCGTGATAAGAAGAAGGTTGTGGCAGATCAACAAACTCCTAAAATTTGGACACCAGAGTGCATGCGGTAAAACTATGACATGCAAAAATCGACGTGTGGGGTCAAATCGACCCCAATTGGTAGGATGAGGGTTAAACAAACATAATATTTATAGATCAGTCAAGGGCAGATGGATCCATGTCGTTCTCAGATGCCGTAACAGGCCTTTTTCCAGATCCTGGCCCAACTCTATATTCTCGGTCACTTGGAATGTACTTTTAAAATGATATGTTTTCCATAGTTCTTCAGCAATTTGTTATCATATTTATAGCATTCAAAGTTATTCAAAGTTATTCATATATCGTTATGATAACATCGATTAAAGAATAAAATGTCACCCATCACGCTGAAGCGGACGAACCAGTAAGTCCTTTAAAGAGATATTTCCTTTCCATTCCATTTTCAGAAGTATGTTTTGATGCCAAAATTGGTTATTCTAATGCGTTTATATGCTATCAGGTTTTTTTAAAAAAAATAAAAATTGTTACATATAGGCCCGCAAAATTGCTTTCAAAGTTGAAACGAAAATGACACATTTTCTTTACATGTGAACTATGATTTGTTACACGTCTTGCATAAGGGAACTATCTGCGAATCGACATAAGTATTGATCATAGACTGCCTGCGTGGACTAGCCAGGCTAGGCAGATTTCGTTCCAAATCTTATACACACAAATAACATTTCTTGTGCATAGAATGATGAATTATGTTTTGAACTATTTTATATTTTGAATTAAAGAGACAATTTATATATATATTCTCATCGATTTAACTTTTATTTTTATCTGAAATATGTTTAAAGTATTATTTACCTTCATCTATCCAATTACTGATAATTACGTGTAGTATAGGTGTTTGGAATTCACCGTCTATGGAACTGTTCATATCGTCGTATTTCACTTTAGATACATAATATTTTCCTAGTTAAATACACGGACCTGCTTGTGCGTCACTGCATGAAAAGGCTAATTGCCGATGAACAGTTTGTTAGCCTGAAATGTGTCTGTGATAAAGTTTTCACGAAATTCAGTTAAACATTTTTCGTCTACAAAAATAATCCAAACATAAAATCATGTTAGTTTCCGGACTTACTTGGTCTACGACCGATAAAGAACTGTTGGAACATGAGTATTCAAGACAAGGTTTCAATGTAAAAATAGAAAGCATGTTACTCTTTTAGAACGACATACAATGGATGTTGCGTGCGGCCTTACCACTATGTACGGTACATTGGATACGCTAAGGTCAGTAGAGTAAAACCCAATCAATTCAATGGGGTTCACATAATAATGAGAACAACAAAATTCAGGAAAATATAGACGATTATGATAAATGCAGTATTTGTAGAAACCCAACAATAAGAGAAGCTGCATTTCTTTTGCACTGCGATAAACAATGTGCGTGTTACTGTATATCAGGTTACATGACTCAAATAAGGCATCTACAACACGTAATATCGTCGTATTACACGATTTAATCTAAGACTAGAGGTCCCAATTTCAAGGTAAGCACTCATGCACATTATCCTTTCATTATCCTTTCTCTGAAACAATTGACAAATTAACGTTTTCGCCTACGTCATGTTCGGACGTCCAAATCGTTTGAGGTCAGCAACATCACGCGTAGAATAATTTTTAAATTACAACTCATAAATGCTTGATTGTTATATAGAACTATTGATGCACGTGTTCATTATCATAAAGATTGCTTCTGATTTTGATTTATCCATTTATAGCAAAATTTAATTGAATACCGTTGCCAAAGCACCATCAAACTACATCAACACAACTAATGCATTCACCTACGGTTATTTACTGAATTGATGCCATATGTCAGCCGATAAATTTACGTTAACTAGCGAATAAAAAGGTACACTTAAAAGTAGCGAGCATTTCTGATAATTTTTGATGTGAGAGAACGCAAAATACGATCGCGTTCAATGCTATTGATAAGTCGTATTTTAACCAATTATCCAAAGTTACCCCGCTAAACGTGACTCTACGTTGCAATAGCAACTGTCGATTAATCAAAACAGCACAGTTTCTGTTGCAGGGTCAAGGGCATTATTCTTCAAAAAAATTGTGTTACAAATTACATCTCATTTGGTGCTAAAGTTTAAAAAAAAGTTATGTACTATCCCGGATACTTTATCAACACCATACTATTCTAACCTGAAAACATCCACCAGAGCAACACATCATACCCTCGTTGTCTGTAAGAACATTTGGGAGTTAGAATCCCTGACCGATGAAGATGGAAGCATGTCCGATGTTGCAAACATTAATGAACCGGAATCTGGAAAAACGTCCCTTAAAACATTTTAGAAAATCGAGTTTCCAGATCAGCATGTGGTCGAATGTAGTATAATATGGATTCAATCTTGCTACTGGTCTTAAACAAGCTATTGGAGAACGATATTGATCTGGATCAGACTGTGCGTATGCACAGGCTGGTCTAGATTCAATGTTGTTCTCAAATGCCTTAAGAGACCTTTTTCCAGATCCCGGCTTTTTTAGTGTTTCATACGTCGCCCGAATAAGGGCGTATATTTCTAAATGCGTTTAAACGCAAATTAATAGATAGATTTTTTTCTTATTGGAAACGTTGCTTCTCAAACACTGAAACACTATATACTACTCAAATCTGAATTCATATTTGAACCTTTCCTTGACGCTTTATTGGATAAAAGATTTAGAAAATGTTCATTTCGAATGGGTGCGCATTGACTTAGAATTCAGCAAGGCAGATACCATGGTGAATCTGAGGAAAAAGGTTGTGCAATACATGTAACAAGATAGAAAATGAAATGATTTTTTATTTAGCTGCACTAAATACTCTGCTAAAAGACAAGTATTATAATGGAAATTTAAATACAACAAACTTTGTTCACAGTGTTGATAACACTTACATTTTTAAGAATGTTCAATATCAAAAATGTACCAATTATGATTCCTAGCAATATGTTGCTTTATCCTATTCAGAGCAACATATATGTGTATGTTATGTATTAAATTGAATGACATGTATTTTAGTTCAATACAATTCAATTCAACGATGGTCGTTCCTCGTCATAAAAACATATTTACAACATATTTACATCATACAAAGACAAAATGTAACATTAATACAGGGAGAGAAAATTCATTATGAAAAACTAGTAGATAAATAAATAAGAAAAGGTAGGGGGAAAATCTACGCGGAAGTTGCTTAAAAGTTACCGTTGGTTAATCATTAAGTTGTTCTTTCAAAACTTCCATTGCAGAAAAGTTATTAAGTAATTCAAATAGTTTAAAGACACTCGGATTTCTAACATAGTGCTTATCAATACATTTCTTTCTCAAATTAGTGTAAAATGGACAAAATAGAATAAAAAGGAATTCATCTTCCACTTCATTTAAATTGCACATTTTACAAATTCTTTCTTTTCATGGGATGTTCCTATGTCTTCCATTCTCAATATTTAGCATGTGAGATAGCAAGTGTGTTTCTTAATTTTGGAATGTTCATACATCGAAGGTATGGTAAAATTTCAAAATTTGGTTTCAATTCTTTGTAAAAAGTTAAAGATGTTTTTATTTCCTTATCCCTGTGCCAGTCATAAATGAAAAGATCAATCAATCGATTATGGAAAAGTGGGATGAATACGTTTTCATTAACTGAAGCGGGAAAAAAGCCATACTACATAGAATCCGATTGTTTGTAGCATTAATTTTACTTTTGCTTGTCAAGTATTACAATTTAAAAGATCAATTCGGCACATGTCATTTACAATTGCATTCGGTATACAATTTTTGCTCATTTTTGAAAAGAGTCTTAAAATATTTAATCGTTCTTATTTGCTTATTGGTTTTAAGGGGATATCGATCAAATTCACCGTATGATGCAGAATAGTTTGTTTGCAATTTAACATTTAAATATTTTTATTCAAGAATTTTCTGTGGATTCCTTCTAAGCATTCTGTGTTTGTAAAAGGCCAAATCTCGCATCTGTAAATGAAAATAGACGTAACAAAGGAATCGAAAAGATCTAACATGATATTTATTTGGAATATATTTGTCTTTAGTAATTGACATCAAAACACCCAGTGCTTTCAGTGCCTTACTAGAAATTGTTTTAGTGGAATTTAAAAAAGAACCATTTTTCGATTGTACTACGCCCAAATAATTAAATGTATCCACTATTTCAATAATATCTTTATCGTAATAAAACTTTAATTCTGGATTAACGCGACCCTTTCTGAATACAACAATTTTTGTTTTGTCTACATTAACTTCAATTGCCATTTGTGACAATACCATTTAAAAGTATCGATTAGGTTTTGTAACCATTCGGTTGTTTCCGATAGAAGTACCGAATCGTCTGCAAAAAGCAGGATATATATATATATAATTTATTGGGCAATTTCCAATCCACTAACAAGATTTTGTTGCATAAAATTTTCAATGTCGTTCATAAAAAGAGAATAGAGCAAAGGTGACAAAGACTCGCCTTGCAATAATCCCGTCGTACTTTCGTATAATTCTGAGATGGTACTCACATGTTTGGCACATAATTTGACATCGTCATATAATGACCAGATAACACGAAAAAGTTTGCCATCTAACCCTTGCTTTGTCAACTTAGTCCACATTGCGGTACGATAAATACTGTCATAGCATTTCTGTAAAGTAACAGTATAGACTTTTCTTGGCACTAAGCTGCTTTTCAATGAAACAATTACGTGTAGAAATGGCATCCACAGTACTGTGATTAGCTTTAAAGCTAAATTGTGCATCTGTTATAACATCGTTATGGTCGGACTATGTTTTTAATCTTTAAATAACCCTTTCAAACAACTAAATATCAATGGTTTAAAGGTCTATTAATAACATTTTCCGGTAAATAGATGTACTTATACTGTGCAGCAAGATTAACCCGGGACATCTGCATATGTAATGACCCCACATCGGTAGTGTTTTGTTAAGACGCTCAACTAACGAACTTTGCACACGAAAATTAAGTTGTCCAGGATTAATTTGGGTGGACAATACCTTTGTAACTATAGCAAAGCTTAATAATCCTAAAAAGAGAGGATTAAACTTGTTATCAGCTTCTACTTTTCTATAAAGGGTTCTTAATACCATGTACAGGCTCGTCAAAATCAGGACTTGTTTGGAGAGGTTTAATGATGTTTGTGCATAATTATGCTAAATATGTGTTTGTTTGTTTATGTATGTTTAAATATATGCCTTTAACCCATGAATGGGTATAATTGAGCATTATTAAATATTCTTATTCTTCTGTAACGATTTATTGGCAAAAATAAGGCAAATGTGTTGTTATTAATCTTTAATTTGAATTACTACTTAGGATTAATGCATATTATTCTATTTCTTTTTCTTTAATCGTCTTCAACATTCAGTAAAAAGAACATATCTAACTTTGTTTCCGAGAAATAATAAACGAAAATATTTTACCATAGCACGATACATACTAAACTAATGTCACTGTAACTGTTATAATAACGATTTTACAAGCAGTATAATTGGAAATCCGACACCGTTCTCAGGATGGGTCGTTTCCATTTTCTATATATTCTTGTCCTATTTTACCGATATCCGATTACTTTATTATCTCATCTGTGTCTTTATAAATCATACGTTGACAAGAATTTAACGCATTGCTAGGCGATGTTCTATAGCACAAACAATAAATTTCTGTTCTTCTAGAACTATTTCGACATTTTATTACGAACATTCTTATCATACAGGAACTTTCAAATGTAGAAATGTAGTCGTTAGTCGATAAGTAAACTTAAGAAATGCACGTTCCTTTAGGATCCTGATTAGTAAATAGGTCGCAAAGGCAAAGATAAAGACACGAGTGTTCAAAATGCAATATTTGATTAATTGCTAGTGGAACTCTACATTGTGGGTAATCATTGGAATCGTCGTATTAAAATCACGGTAACAATTGAATTATTTGGACATAACCGTTCCCAAAGAATTGACATAATTTGTAAGAGAGTTGCACGACACGGTCTCTAGTCCTAGAAGAGTATCCGAGCCCGGACAACTCAGACGGTAACGTCGAAGTCCCTCAATCCAGATGTCGCAAGTTCAAACCGCGGCTCGGCCTGTAACCATTCTTACATTCGACAAAAGTTATTTTTTCTTACCAATGCGTGTTAATCATCTATGTGAGAAAGTAGCTGGAGGCTCGGTTTGGATATTTTGGTAGTGCTGGTGAGAGAAATGTCAGAAACCCAGAGTTAGGTGTTCCAGTCGTAGCGATAACATTTGAAAACGGCGTAAAACCATGATCAAACATAGAGGAGTAATCTGCATAAAGTCCAGCTAAAAGAACGATTGGCTGTTGTTCTTGCAAAGTCTTCTTATTTTGCAGCTATGAAACAGAGATTGAATGAATTCTAGTGAGACAAAACGAGTTAGGAGTACGATGACGATGTACAAGCACGTGTTGAACCTTTGAGGATTGTTTGCATTGTTACAAAGTTATTGGAATGTTTTCTATTCTAATAAAAATATCACATTACATTATGAAACAATTTTGTTTTTGAAAAAAGGCTTTTGGGAAAAACGCTTTTGAACGTAGACTTGTATGATAAAAGCGCTATATAAATATGGTACTTAATAATAAAAAATTAAAGAATAGACAAAGTCAATAACACTTATGAATTCCGTTCACGTTTCCTTTCAAACCGTTTTAAACTTCATCAAAGACGTGAGCACTTTCTTATTTGTCTGAAATCAAACAGTATCATTAACAGCCGAGTTTCGAAACCATTAATTAATATTTTGCTGTTAGAAAAGCTAATAACGGTTAAAAAAGAAATTGATTCCATATTTCATTTATTATTGGTCATCTATACGTGTCTTGGTTTTTATTGTCGCTATTATGTGGGACACTGTGTTCAAATCATGACACTTGGCGTTGCAGAATAAATGTATAACTATATTCGACCATTTCCAGACAGAAAATCCAAATGGTCTTTGTTTAATGTTACAGCAACTTCGATAAAGTTCGATAAAGTATTTGATATTTTGTGAACGTGAAAGCCCATTTCATTGTTTTAGTATACTTTTTAGGGTAATTGTAAGGTTGGTTGTACACGATAAATTAGGAGTTAATGTAAATGCAATTGATATTGTAGTAAAGAACAAATCGAAGGAACCGGATAAATTGCTTATTGCCTGCATTTCTTTTTTTTAATCCTCAATGGGTTTTATTCTGTCTGTATTTTTGCGGTCGTGAAACTCATGTGTTATTTGGAAAGAGTTAAGTAAAGTATCTTATTTTCGTCTTTTTACGTGTCTTCCAAAGTGAACCTCTTTTGAAAGCTTTTAGATCTTTCATTTACTCCCAGACTGGTACCCGTGGGCCAAGTCCTCAATGTTTAACATAGAAAACAAGTTATCTGTCATAAAAACCTTTTAGCACCTAATATTGCATAACGCTGTTGTTAATGATGAAGTCACTCTCGTTGTTTTAGTACAAGATGGTGTCAACAGGGTGGTTATATATATATTGTTGCTGATCTGTAAACTTTGTTTACTAACATGCATTTTAATGCTGTTACTGTTGTTGTGGTGGTGGTGGTAGTGTAATTTTTTTCAAATTTTATTACGAACATCAGAATTTCTTTCTTTCGATACTGCACTCGCTCAAGCTTTCAAGAGCATTACGGCATGTGGAGGTTGCATAGTTGCTAGGATCAGGTGCAAATATATACAAATTTAGTGGTTCTCATAGTAAAAGAACAAATGTAAATGTAGAGAGGGGTACATGCTAAAAGAATAGTATTTACAGATCAGAGAGAGCATACTGCATAAACATACAGCAGGCTACATAAGTATTATACTCTATATGAGCGACCTGAAACCCGGCACTGTTTCGGCCGAAACAGCAGCAGGAGTGAGGTTATTCCAGGCTAGATCTTTTTTTCGGAAAGGGTTATATGGATGGCGGTTTACACCATCAAAGAAAATAACCTCATATGTAACATCCGTTTTCATGGTTATGTAATGGAAAATCACATGCCCTGTGGAAAAGCGGAATTAATGGTTGGCTTTTTTCCTGGTCAAAATAACATCATTTGTTTTTTTATCTAAGATGCCTCAGTACAAGCTTAAATATTTCTTATTTCGATGCTAAGAAAAATATGTTCAGAAAATAAATTCCGTACGAAAAAAAATCTTCAAATAGGGGAAGATTTTATCCACTTATACGTGACGTATTTTCGGACAAACAATAATACTTCGTATGTATGTTCATAAAATCTCATAAATACAGCTTGATTCAAGCCGTAGTTATGATCTTTTATTACAACACCGACGATTTATCGGGTAAAGCTGGTAGAAACAGCGAATTGTCCCTATTTTCAATCGCTTTTTGACGAAAGAACGAACGATAACATGTGTCAAAGCATTTATATCTACACGGATTTCAGAATCTTGAGTACAAGAGTGAAAAAATAATTTACTTTTTCAATCGTAAGCTTTTACTGAAAACGTGTTTCCCTAAATATCATGTTGATAATTACTACAGGGGGAAGTGAACTCCTTCGTCCGTTCACTATGTGCTCTATCCGATCAGTAACCTTTGGAATTTCTACAGTTACAAACAAAGGTACACATGTATTCCACATGATTTGATACATTGAAGTACACATATTACAAAGTTATCTCACCAAGTTATCTTTAATCCTATTAAAACATATTACTACCGTATTCGTGGTAAAAACGTGTCAAGAGATAACATATTATATGATTATGGTAACAAAAACTTGCGAGAAATTCATTTTTTCTGACATTTCCAAGAACATAATCCATCAATGTCAAATTAAGGATTATTTTAACAAAATTTAAGTCTGTAGCGTATGTATTGTAGATCCTTATTAAGATGATATATTCACCGCCTTCCTGGCAGTACAGAACCTCGGAAAGCAAAAGTTCTGCAACAATAGATTTGTTTCATAGTAGATGTAGTTGTTGCTGTTGTTTCGTTGTCGTCATCGTTGTTGTTGTTGCTGTTTGTGTTGTTGTCTTTTTCTGTTTTTCTTCTTGTTATATCTACGGTGTCATAACAAAACAAACGAGTTAACGAAAACTAGAAAAAAAGAAACAAGGGTGGCTTAGGCGGAGATTGGATTGCACATTTGTGTACATCCAATCCTTTTCTACACCTCATGTTAATTTTCAAAACAAGAAATGATGATTACTTGAGATAAGAAAAATCCGATTGAATTATGCATGAATGAAATGTTTTTGTATATTGTATTATGTTTAAATGATCATTTGTAAATGATTATTTGTAAACACTTATTTGTAAAAAAAACCAAACAAGTTGACTTTGAAGTGGATAAAAAACACCTTGTCTCCACATTTTGTCAAATGTGACACAAGAATGTAAAAATCGAATGCACGCGGGTCCCAAGTGCATCTATTGTCAACGATTTGATAATTACTCTCGCGATCTGAAACATTTTTTTGTTGCTCTAAAGCCCACGAGAGGCTTTAGTGCGTAAATTATAATTGCTCTTGAGGGCTCAGAGCAGCCTTTGAAATCAAATTTTCACGTTAAAATTAGCACTTTGAGAAAAAACGAGAAAAATATCTTGTGTTTTGCCCCTTCCGTTGCACGCCCTGATACGGAAGTAACATTTTAATGTCAGAATACAAACTAAAAACGTAAATAATACGAAGACATGTAGGCATTACATGGATGCAGACAACGTTCAAGAACGTCGACATTACAAGCTGTTATAATAACATTTATCTCATCTGTTTTCTACCACCGTGTTTTTTTACCTTAAAGGGACCCGTGTTAGATTGCCAAGCATAAAATCAGGTAAAAATATTATCTCGAAATATCACCTGGATTGGTTAACCTGTGTGTGCAGATCATTTCTGTTCGAATGAAATTTATGGATACTAATTTTAGTTCTTCTAAATCAAGTCTGAAACTAACTTTATCTACTGGCACTTTCTTTTCCAATGTACTAGGTAAAGTAGGTAAAAGAAAGACAACTTCCTTTTCAATTCCTTTTTACACAAAGAAATCAAATCAGATTTAAGCAAAATGTAATAGATTTAAAGCAATAACATTTCACCTTGTTAAGTTCACAAAATCTTGTTTGTAGTAAATTCCATTAATTAGATAAACCACTCAATTTACACAGGACGTCAGCACAATTTGACTTGGAAAGTGTATAGAGATCGAAGAACACAGCGTGTTTCGTTCAGTGCGGTCCAATACCCGAATGTTGTGAAGTCTATTCGTTTTATTAGCGGCCTCCTTTGCAGTCCTAAACCTTTTGCGTAGATCTGTGCGGTTAACCTAATGATAGGTACTGCCGTGACGTCATATCTCTAACACGTCCGCTCTGTGCTCGTTCAGTTGTGGTCCCATTGAGAGACAACAGCATATATAGTCGAGCATTGGTCGATTTGTTGCCTCAACAATGTCTTGCGACGACATTTTCCAGCTAACTAAATCCGTACTACAGATTGGTAGTGGTTTGTGCGTAGTCGTGTTATGCGCATGGTAGTGAGAAGTGTATAAATGCTTCAATGGCCTCTTATTCATTTATATTAAGCTTGTGTTTGAAGAAAATTTGTTTTGATAGTAGTCATTAAGAAAACACGGCAATCAGTTTTTAATAATTTACTATTTATCACATGCTGAATTTACGAAATATGAAGTAAATGACACTCAATTTATACGTGTGGATGCAAGTATATTAACAATGTACTCGATAGCCATTAAAACAAATTTTGCAGAAATATTATAAAAAATTTGCTTTGTGTATCTTTTTTGTCCTAGTATGGTACATTCATTGGAAACCGAGCATTGATAGATAATGAAAAGCTGTTACCAATGCTAAGATTCTTTTTGGACTTAAATGATGCAATACATCCTACAACGTTGCAAGCCCTGATGCAAGCCCTGAGAGGGTCAATAATTTCGTTTTAACTGAAATATCTTGTCCCCTCTTTACGATAAGAATATGAAGTTGCTCTGTAAAATTATTAATAATGCATAATGCCACAATACAACCAAAGTAAACCTTGAAACGTCGCGAATGAATACTAGTACATACCGGAAGTGCGGAGTAAAGATAAGGGGCCCGTTTTATCAACGGTCGTACGTCGGTCGCAGCTAAGATTGTCGTAACTTTCGGTCTTACGTCCGACTTAGGACCCGAGAGCGTTTTATCAAAAAGTCGTAGCTACGATTGACGTAAGTTTTTCCAAAATTTCTACGACCGGTCCGACCCAGTCTTAGCAGGGTCGCAAAAATGGCGGCCACATTAGAAATGTCTGAAGCGAGGAAAATGAAATTTTAAAAGGCAAAAACTGCTAAAATAAGTTGTCTAGAGAAATGTCAACATTGAAACCGTGTGTCCCTGACCGGAATGAACGATCTTACACGTAGAATGGGGGCTATTTTCCGGAGCAGAGCGAACAGAACGGAGGCAAATTTTCGTTCAATCTGAATGAATCCAGATAACATAATTTCATAATGTTACATCTGAAGATCGCGCATTAGGGGTCATCTTCCGTGACCTCGGAATTTCCACTTTTTCTATTTTTACACCAAGCAATCAAAACGCTCGTTGCAAACGCAGGTCTGTTGTCCCTGACAACAACACCAACATGGCTGCGGTCGATAGCCACGCGCTTGACACCGAGCAAAGAGCAAAGTCCGTTAGTTTTGAGAGAAAAGATATGGCATTTATTAATGAAGTGGGTAGGCTTCTGTATATTTTTGGCACTGTACTAAGTGGCAGTTTTGTGCGATCATTGTGCTAACCCGAAGTAGAGCGGTGTGTAATTTTGAACATAAATAAAGTATATATATTGACAATTGATATTTCAACAGTAGTTAGATTAGGTCAGTTGGTAGAGCTGCCGACTCGAAAACCGTAGGTTAGAGGATCGAACCTCGCGCCGACTTCATTTTTTGTCTCCCTATTTTTTATATCATCTTTGTTACATTTTCCATACCAAATTATTCTAGAAATTGCAAAAACGAAATAAAAATACAATTACCAATTATGATTTTATATCCGTGATTTCTAGAAACTTTTAGTTTGAAAAATATAAAGTACATAGTAGGTAACAAAATATAATGCCAAGGTGGGAGTCGATCTCTGGTCATCAGGTTCATGGGTCGGACGCTCTACCGATTGAGCTATTTGGGAATCTGATTTACGTCGATCCAAATTGCCAATATATAGTTTATCGTGGATGGGGAGTCAAAACCTCGTAACTACAGCTTGAAAAAGCTGGAGTTACGAGGTTTTGACTCCCCACCGACGTTATACGTTTATAAGTTAACATCGCTTTGTTTCGGGTTGGCGTGATGATCGTGTTGAACTGTTGCTGCCATGCAGAAGACTATCTGCTTCATAAATGCCATGTCTTTGCTCTCAAAATTTACGGACTTTGGTCTTTGTCTTTGTAGTGAAATCACCACACTGGAGGCGTCCATGGCTAATAGTTATCGTTAGAAACGGAAGTGTAGTGTGCACGGTAGTGCGCATGCCCGTGCACATGCGAAATATCTTTCAGCTTTTCCAAAGTAAAATCTGATTGGTCCAAAGAAAGGTCACAGAAGATGACCCTCAACGGGTCGTCGTTAGATCCTACTGAAAGACTAGGATCTATATTTCAATTAGATTGATTTTCGTTGAAACACAGGTAAATAATCGTTTGTGGTTGGACCAAATTAGTAAGTTTTTACTGTAAATTTTACTGTCAACAATGACAAGTAGAATAATCATGGTACGAAAAATTTGTAGTGCGAAATTTGTTATGAATTACGTCATTGATTCAAGGGAAACGACTCTCGGTAGGGGATGTTGACAGTGTCAAGGACGCAAGGTTGAGTTTTATTTTATTTCCTGGTTTGAAGATACTTTGCATGCAAACATTTTGCATTATAAACTCATTGATTGTATAGTAGATCACGGCATTATTATAATGATTTGCCCATCTGACTGACTTTAAGTCTACGGCGCTTTTTGTCTTGAAACCAAAAGAAACATTCATTTGTCTAGCTTAAGCTAGTGGGTGGGGTAAGCAAGGAGTTTAGAATGGTAATATTTTTACAGAAAATGTATTTTCATTGCGTGTTTTCAAATGACCGTGTTTTTATTGATTATCAATTATTGTCTGCATGTATGAAGAAACATTTTTCAGTGGATGGTAACTTGATGATAACTTGAAAAGAATAAACCAAGCTTCATGCTAATATTTTCCTAGCTCATTCTTTACTATATAAATCTAGAGGAAAATACTGTTCATTTTGTTAATTTGTATCTATTCAGATCAGAGTAAAAGTCATGGAATGTGAATAGCCTGGTAGAAAAACAGATGCTAGACCATGAGATTACAAATATTTGAAATAAAAGGTTTGACCTATTTTATTTAGAACTAAAAAATGGTTTGCAAAGATCATAAGGTCTGATTTCTTAGATGTTCTAAAACCCAAAACAGCCATGATGTCTCTGACCGTGTTATCACAGGTGGTTTGACCGTCACCATCAATGGCATCAGACAGGTTTGTCACAGATCATCATACTAATATCTTAATTCACATTCTGGAAAGTACACTAAGTAATACTCACTTCAAATATGTAATAATAATAATGTTCCTTGATGAAAGAACACAGGAACTACTGGTAGGTCCTGCTGCTGTTGCTGGGAATCGAACTGGGAACCTCTTGGTTCCATGGCCTGTAGGCTGACGTTCTTCCTCTCAACCACAGATACTATTTAATTATAGGTTACATGGGCGGATCTAGAGGGGGTCATGGGGGGGGGGGGGTCCGGACTCCCCCCTGGCATTGGCCGAAAATTGAAGTTACATATTTACTACATTTTAAGCCATAATTTGGGCTTGGACCCCCCCCCCCCCCCCTGGAAAAAATCCTGGATCCGCCCTTGGGTTATATTTTAATCCTTATCCAAACATTATACCTTTATTCTAGTTAGTAGTTACACTTACAGGCTCATTTGAAAATTATCCAGTAAAAAGGAAATCAATGGCTCAGCTCGAAACAGTTGTAACTGCCTATATGTTTATAAGCAGTTACAACCGTTTCGCACTGAGCTATCGAAATGCTGGATTAAAGCATTTTTGCTATACAAATTTTGCTTCACATTTTATCATGATTTGTGCATCTAACTCAAATTGTAACCAGTGTGAAGTTCTTTTTTGGGGGGGGGAGGGGGGGGGGTAGTCAGCTAAATGCAGTACAGTATGCAGCATCATTGTGATACCATGGTATGTATTTTTGTCTCATTACAGGTATACATACAACATACATGTACAAAATGATGTTATGAATAGCCTACAAGAACATTTGGTGCAGCACACGCTAAGAATGAAGACGATCTTTTGGAAACACTCTTACAGTACAGTACTTGGACTCATCCTCTTGAAGTTTCTACCATTCTTAATTGTGATGGGCTTAAATCTTTCCCAAACAAGACTGGGTTTTAAAGTCCCTTAAACCTAATAGAAAAGTCTTGTGAAAACCTTGAGGAAAAAGAAGAAAATGCTGATAACCAGCATTTCCTTCTTTTGCTTCAATATTTTCTGCAATATTATTCACAGATTCTACTTCCAGTGACATTTATTGTGTCGTATGTAACTGGTTTCAAATTGGGCTACCCTAAAAGTTTCGCATTTAGGAAACGGTTAATGTTATATAATTAATTTACATAAATACTTGTACAAAAAACAGTGATGATGTGTTCAAGATATGAAAACAGGGTTCTCCCCAGAATAACTTGAAGCCGTAGTGGCAAATTATAAACCTTGAAATACATTGTGTTCACTGTTCATGCAAATAATTGTGAACAAAACCATAATGAGAAAAGAAGAAATTGCTCAATTTGAGCAATTTCTTCTTTTCCCATTTTGGTTTTATTCACAATTATTACATTTCATATTGTAAGAATACATTATTCATCATTTTTTTGACATGAAATGCAGAGAAATCACCATATTTGGTGACCTTTTTGAAGGAATTAAGCTGTTGGGGTACTTTTGAAGCTGTAGCTGGCATTACACTGATTTACGTGAAGCTGTAGTGGGGCCGATACAGCTTATTGGGCTGGGGAGAACACTGCTTTTATTATTGAAAGCAATATGAGAAAAGAAAACAATTCTCAATTATCAGTGCTTTCCTCTTCTCTTTTAATATTTTCTGTTGGTAATGTGCCATAGATAATGCTAAGTTTTCTATTTTGAGGACTGAAAATGAATGAAACTGTTATGGTTTACAATTAATGATTAAAACTCATCATTAACTGCATCTTTGGGAGTCATCTGTAGCAACGGAAATTGACAAGGGTATCCTTCGCCAATTTTCATTGACACGGATGACACCCAGAAATTGACGAGGGTATCTAACATTATTTTGCATTGTCACAGATGATGACCAAAGATGCACAAAGTGTTGATAGTTAATGATGGGTTGTAATATTTAAGCAATGTCAAAAATTAATTGTTTAGGCTAGGAAAGTGCTGAAGACCACTAAGACTTGATTTTCTTCATAGCATGGCTTAGAAAACATTTTGAGAAAGGGTAAAATAGAAGGAAGTAAATGATTTTCTGTAATATATACTCGTTTTCCCCAAAGTTAATATACTTTTACCCTTTCTAAAACAATACCTGTTTTTTTAATGTGCCTAATATGAGACAGCTTGAACAATTTTCATCTCTAGAAGGAAATGCTGATAAAGGATGTGAGTCTAAATGAAATATGCAACTTATCGTACTTAACGTATTTATCTGATACTGGAATATGTAGAAATATAGTAATACTAGTGTATCTATGCATAGTTATTTCATAGTTTATGTCTATACATATTATATGTATATAATTAAAACTAAGGGTATACAGTCATGTAAAATTTAAAGTTTCTTTGTGGCTTTATGGAATTGTAGTATTTAATGTGAAATAAATTTATGGATTATATAGCTTTTTTTCTTTGTAACTTGTTTATGATGAATATAAGTCAGGATCTGGAAAAGGGGCTCTTTTAACATTTTGCGTCAAGTACTACACCAATCTTTGCCTATGTTTATTTTGATCAGGATACATTCTGCTGTCTAGAAAATACAATTGCTACAGGCCATGCCGAGGGTATGAAAGAACGATATGGATCTTGCTCAGACTTAGTGTGAATGTAGGTTTATCAGGATCTATGCTGAACAAAAAGCTCATTAGGGCTCCCTTCTTCAGATCCCACCACACTTTTCGTGCATTTACCAGATACAATGTTTCCCTGTTACGTGTAGAGTCCAGTATGAACAAAGGATTTTCCTTTAATGAAATGCCTGATTTTGACGTCCCTGTTAAAACTTATGGAAAACATTGAAAGAAAAGACGAACAAGCTGGTGATCAACATGTCCTCTTTTCAATACGTGTTCTTAACTCTTTTTGGTGCCTGTAATCCATATTTAATTTGCATAAGTTTAAGAAAAATGTCTTTTGGAAAAGGGTTAGGATGAATTACTAAATGACTTTCTCGGATCAAAGAGATTTCTTGCAAATCGTCAGAACTTGTCGATGAGCTCTTGTGGTCACTGCTGCTGTCCATAGTGTTGGAATTTCAAATGTCTATCAAATGTAAATTTAACCATTCCAGAACAAGGCCGGTGTTGATGTCACGATCAAGATTGGATTTGAAAGCATTGCCGAAAAAGAAGAAAGTCCTTTTTTCTGTCAATGCTTTCCATGCTATGAGACATATTTCCAAAATTATGGTAACATCGATTTTGTCACCCACAGCAACTGTCAACATGGAACAGTCTACATTTTAAGGGTTTTGAGGTCATTTTATCCTTTCTCAACATACGTATATATCAAAATTAAAAAATCCTAAACAGAAAAGTCTCGGGAAACATTTATTTTAAAGAAAAACGCGTTGATACGGGACGCTTTTCTCATTTCGGTAGAGTCAACAGATCTAATAAATAACGTTTTGGAAATCATTGTTGGAAATGGAGAAAGTGTTTTCCTTGTCGTAGTATTGTAGTAAACACATTCTTTACATTAACCCGTTCCCAAACAATACCTGTTTTTGACATTAATAGACGAGGCTTGTGAAAACATCGAGGCAGAAGAAGTGTTGATGATCAGCACTTTCTCCGTCTGCCTCAATATTTTCCGAGCTGTATTGTGCACAAATCCAACCTTGAATAACATACATGTTGTCATTTGAAGGAGCTTTTGAATTGGACTTCCCGAAAATTCTGTCTTTTGGGAACGGGTTAAAGTAATAAACAGCACGTATTTTGTCGTCGGCAAGTCCTTTAATAATTCAGAACAGTGTATGGGTCATTTATCGATTTTACCACTGATGTATCAAACGTTTGATTGAAAATAATATCTATCAGCTGGGGCTACAGTTAATAATCTCTAACAAATTGTATCAAGGAAAAATTCGAAATAAGCAATCAGATCTACACGATAAATCGATCCATCTTGTTTTCGTCATCTGGAGTGATGCTGCATACCGTTTGAAAAAATATGGTGGCATTACGAATGAACGATGAAACAGTTTAAAAAAAACAACAAAAAACACGTGGTGACAGTAGGATTCGAACCAGTGCGAACAGAAATTTCAAAATGAAAATCCTTGAAGTGGAACTGCCTAGAACGCTCGACCACCGCGCCGACATTCCACAGAGCGCGATAATAATGTTTTTAAAAAAGTAAAATTACGCTTGTGTTACTCAAGGTGTATTAAACAACTTTGCAAATGAATAAGATTTGGCAATACAAATTGTGCCTTTAGAACTAACTTTAGTTAGAAAAACAGATCTGACCAGTCCTTTGTTTCGTTTATTTCGAACAAACTCGTGAAACCTGTTTTTCCATGTTTTCGATTTCCGCTCGGAAAATTGAAAAAAGCCGCCGGCACAACAACACTGAAAGTAGCAAAATAAGACACTAAATAGATAGAAAGGGGTCAAATGACATCCCGCAGCTTCAAATTGGTCTTTTATTCTATAAATTTCATGAAATAGAACCGAATTAACCACCTGTACAAACGAAACTAAAGAATATATTATGTGCAAACTCAATGTCGAGTTATTTTTAGACGTCGGGTTTACCAGATTAGACTGGAAGACTTTGTGATTTAAGCGATAAACTCCGAGTTTTCGAATGAAAATGACATAGTTCGGGAAATTCGAAACCAACGCGTAAAGCTAGAAACGAGTTACGACACTTGAAAGTCGCAGCTAAGACGTTTGAGATACGACCGCGTTGATAAAACGGGTTTTTCAAAAAGACGTAAGTCCGGGACGTAAGTTACGACTTACGTCAGGTCGTAGCTAAGATGCGATTTTTTTGATAAAACGGGCCCAAGTTTATTAGGTCACCCTGTGTTAGGCCGTTGTTATGAATGGAAACGAGATAAAAAAAAAGATAGGTGTTTTAAAACAATAAGGGAACAGAAGATGGTGCTTACAACTAGCAGTGCATGTTGTTCTCGTAACATTGTCTTTGCTACATGCATAATAGGAGAGTCATAGCATTTTGTAGCACTTATTTCGGCACTATAAGATATTTTACAAGTCAAAGGGAAATAATTCCCAAAAGAATTGCGATCAATAAAATAGATCTATTCGTAGTTCCAAACTCCCAGTTTTTAAGGGAGATAGCATTTGATTTATTAGATAATAACAAGTTTAGATTTAGTCTTTATTTGCCAAATAAAAACCGATGTGCGACGGACTACATTTGTAGGTAAAAACCGAGGCGCTCAGTGATAGTATCAAGCAATGATCAGTGTTAATGTCCACTAAAAGGGATTATGTTGTTGTTGTTTTTGTCATTATTATTAATTGCATCGTCTGCAGAAGTCTTTGAATTGATCCTGTCTAAAATTGTCATCGAGAGATAATAAAGAAAAACATTTTACCATAGCGCGATACATACCAAACTATTGTCACTGTTAACTGTTATAATAACGATTTTACAAGCAGTATAATTGGAAACATGAGACCGTTCTCAGGATGGGTCGTTTCTATTTTCTATATATTCTTGTCTTATTTTACCGATATCCGATTACTTTATTATCTCATCTATGTCTTTATAAATCATACGATGACAAGAACTTAACTCATGACCAGGCGATGTTCTATAGCAGAATGAATTTCTGTTCTTCTATATCTATTTCAACATTCTATCATGAACAGTTTTATCATATAGCAACTGTCAAGTATGTATAAAATTAGACTTGAGTAAGTAAACTTAATACAAACACGTTTAATGACATTTACTAATCAGATCGTGAGATAGTAAATAGGTCATAAGATTAAAGCTACAGACACGAGTTTTCAAAATACAATACATGTATTTCATTATTTGTCAATGAAATCCTACGTATTGTTATTTGGACATAGCCACTCCCACAGAATTGACACAGTCTTATTCTTGTTTTGCAGCTATAAAATTGGGATTGAAGGAATTCCAGGGAGACAACACCAGTTAAGATGACAGTGTGCAAAGACTTGATGAACATTTGAGGATTGTTTACATTGTTCCAATGTTATTGGAATATTTCTTATTCTAATAAAAAATATCACGTTACATTATGAAACAGATTAAAGAATAGAAAAAGACAGTAGCACTTATGAAGTCAGTTCATGTTGCCTATATCAAAGACGTGAGTACTTTGTTGTTTGTCTGAAATCAAACAATATTACAAATAGTCGAGTTTCAGGTAAAAATATGCGAGTTATATACAGTGGACACTCGTTATGTCGACATCGGATGAGTCGAATTTCCACTTAATTCGAAGTGAAAATCTAGCCCAGTCATCACCAATGGATAATCAGAAAGTTGAGTGAAATAATTTCAAAATACATATGGCCATTGAAATTTAGTAGGAAAAGGATAGAAATTTCTCGTTTCGAGCAATTTCTGTCCTTTTCCTACTATATTTCAATTATGAACGCACTTGATGAGCAACAAAAATGATCAAATGGTATTGATTCGTAATTGAACAAAATCGGATGAGTCGAACTTCGGATATGTCGAGATATTTTGACTTTCCTTCTGACTTCGACAGAATGAGTGTCGACTGTATAATATTCGAGTCGTCTTAAGCTTACATTATATATAGAAAACGAGGATTCACTGAAAAGAATATACATGTACTTATAAGCATAAAAGGAAAGCTTTTGGCTTGCGACTAGGTGACTTATTGTAACCTTTCTCCTTTACTGACATCAGGTGAAGTTCCATAAGCGCTAAGTTGGGGAAAGATCTGGTTATTTGCTGTCCATTCGAGGGTAGGAACATTGTTGGTTTGTCAGAATGGTATGTGTATACATCATAATATGATCATGGCAAGAAACCCACAAGAAATTTTGTTCTAAACCTTTAGAGACAATAATCAATCAAAGTCGATAATAAGGAGATTTCTTAACTCTTTCCTAGACAGACAAATTTTAGGGTTGTCCAGTTTGAAAGATGCTGAAAAAGACAAATTAAATGCTGCTTATGAAAGGAGTTCTGTACAAAATAGACCGATAAATATTTGGGCAAAAGGAGAAAGTGCTGATTATCAGCACTTTCTTCTTTTGCCTAAATGTTTTCACAAGCCTGATCTATGAGGCCGTCAAAACCAGGTCTTTTTTGGGAAAGGGTTAATTGAAGCCAAGAGTGTATGTCGAGAACAATGCCATTGTGACTTGTGTACATATCGTCGCTTTTCAACGAAGACCTCCTAACAAACTGCAGTTACAAGGTTTTTGTTGAAAAGCATCGATATGCTTACGTGTAGATTAATATTTAGATTGCTTAAGTCGGTTTTTTTTGTGGTTGTTGTTATTGATAATGTTGTTCAGCTTCGAGAGTCTAACACAAAACACCGAAATAACCACGTGACGTGCTGTACCATAGAAATCAAAATGCCGTGAACTCCGTCTTGGTGACATCTTGTTTAGAAACCACTAATATTTTGCTGTCAGAAAATATTTAACGGTTTGAAAAAGAAATTGATTCCATCTCTTTTTATTATTGGTCCTCTATGCGTGTCATGGTTTTTATTGTCGCTATTACGTTTGACACTGTGTTCAAATCATGACACTTGGCGTTGCAGAATAAATGTATATTCGACCATTTCCAGACAGAAAATCCAAATGGTCTTCATTTAATGTTCTATACGACAACTTCGATAAAGTTCGATAAAGACCTTAGTATTTTGTGAACAGCAAAGCCCGTTTCATTGTTTTGGTTAACTTTTGTTCAGGTAGTTGTAAGGTTGGTTATACACGGCAAACTTGTTGATGTTAATGTAAATGAAATTCGTGACATTGTAGTAAAGAACATATCGAGGTAACCGGATGAATTGCTTATTACCAGCATTTTAAGCTTTATCCCCAATGTGTTTAATTCTATCTTTATTTTTGTGGTCGTGAAAGTCATGTCTTATTTGGGAAAAATTAATGTACGTCATTTTCGTCTATTTTTCATGTCTTACAAAATGAACCCATTTTAAAAGCTTTTAGATCTTTCATTTACTCTCAGACTGGTACCCGTGGGCCAAATTCTCGATTTCTAACATAGAAAATAAGGTTTTCTGTCATAAAAGCCTTTTAGCACCTACTATTGCATAACCCTGTTGTTAATGGCGAAGTCATTCTCGTTATTTTTATACAGGATGATGTCAACAGGATGGTTATATATTGTTGCTGATCTGTAAACTTTGTTTACTAATATGCTTTTTTAATGATGTTACTGTTGTTGTTGTTGTTGTGGTGATGGTGGTGGTCGTCGTGTATTTTTTTTCAAATTCTATTACGAACATTAGACTTTCTTTCGATATAACACTCGCTCAAGCTTGAGCATTACGGCAGGTGGAGGTTGCATAGTTGCTAGGATCAAGTGCAAATATATACAAATTTAGTGGTGCTCATAGTAAAAGAACAAATATAAATGTAGAGAGGGGTACATGCTAAAAGAATAGTATTTACAGATCAGAGAGAGCATCATGCATAAGCATACAGCAGGCTACATAAGTATATACTCTATACGAGCGACCTGAAACCCGGCTATTCCAGGATAGATCTTTTTGTGGAAAGGGTTAAATTGATGGCGGTTTACACCATCAAAGAAAGTGACCTCACATGTAACATCCGGTTTTTCTGCTATGTAATGGAAAATCACATGCCCTGTGGAAAAGGGGAACTAATGTGTTTTTTTTCCTGGTCAAAATGACATCATTTGTTCTTGATCGAAGATGCGTCAGTACAAGCTTAAAGCTACTATTTCCCAGATTTGGACCCAAAAATTGTCAAATACAAACGAAATGTACACTTTTTAAGCTTTATATGACCTGATTAAATGATTACGAGAAACTATTGAAGCAACGACTCATTTTTTCGCAATTTGATACCAAATTCATGAAGCGATGTCGAAAGTAGGTCAAAACAGTAGGACATGCGACTTTCTTAAATGACGTCACAACATACATGATGACGTCATATTGAAATTTAAGTATGAATCTCGTTTGAATCATGGTCCGCGCTGTATGCGCATGCGCAACAATTTGAAAATAATTCTAACCCCATCAATGATGGGGTTGAATTTAGGCTTGGATTCTCCCTAAATTCAGCTATCTGTCTTGTAATTTCGGCTCATTCTCTGTCTGAATCGCATATTATTAACCATCCCGAGGTGGTCAACACAAAAGTTTTGCATATTTTTTCAAAAAATTTCATTTTTTGCAATTAGACCATCTGTTACCGTCGCCCTTTAAAGGGACATTTCATTCAGATTTCAAATTTTTAAAGTATGTCTTGATGCCAAGATTGGGTATTTTAATGAGTATAAATACTATTAGTTTTTTAAAGTTGTTGCCAGTAAGCGAGATACACGCATTTAAAGTTGAGACATAATCGATAAATTGCATATAAATCCGAACTGTTGTCCACAACAATTTGTTCAATTTTAACACAAAAAATATAGATTTCTCGTAAACGGCGCAATATTTTGGCTTGAAATTTTCAGAAGTAATATTTATGACAAAAAATTCTGAAATGTCACTTTAAACATTTCTTCTTTCGAAGCTAAGAAAAATATGTTAAGAAAATAAATTCCGTACGAAAAAAAATCTTCAAATACGGAACGATTTTATCCAGTTATACGTGACTTATTTTCGTACAAACAATAATATTTCGTATGTATTTTCATAAAAATCTGGTAACTACGGCTTGATTCAAGCCGTAGTTATGATCTTTAATTACAACACCGACTTTTTATCGGGTAAAACTGGTAGAAACAGCGTATTTTAGCGCAGGAATTGTCCCTATTTCCAATCGCATTTTGGCGACAGAACGAACGATAACATGTGTCAAAGCATTTATATCTACACGGATTTCAGAATCTTGAGTACAAGAGTGAAAAATATTTTACTTTTCTAATCGTAAGCTTTTACTGAAAACGTGTTTCCCTAAATATAATGTCGATAATTACTTCAGGGGACAGTGAACTCATTCGTCCGTTCACTATGTGTTCTATCCGATCAGTAACCTTTGGAATTTCTACAGTTACAAACAAAAGTACACACGAATTTCACATGATTTGATACATTTGTACATTAAAGTATATGAATAACAATTTTATCTCACCAAGTTGTCTTTCATCCTTTTAAAACATATTACTATCGTATTTGAAGAAAAAAAGGTGTCAAGAGATAACATATTATATGATTACGGTAACTAAAACCCTGCGATAAGTTCAATGTTTTTCTGACATTTCCAAGAACATAATCCATCAATGTCAAATTAAGAATTATTACTACAAAAAAATAAAGTCTGTAACGTATGTAATATGAATCCTCATTAAGATATATGCACTGCCTTCTTGGCAGTCGCGAACTTCTTTAGATAGTTCACCCCTAATGGGATTTGCACAACGTGGGAATTATTTGGACGACGTCAAAAACATTCGGTGGTGGAAATTTCCACCGCCGAATGTTAACGACCGCGCCTGAATAGGTTTGGACACGTAACGACGCCTCTCGCAAAAAAACATGTGACAGTGTCATGAGTCTTGAAATGGCCATAATACGGGTATTCTACACTAAAGCAAAAGCTCTGCAACAACGGATAATGTTGAGGTTTGTTTCGTTGCTGTTGCTGTTGTTTCGTCGTCGTCGTTGTCGTTGTTGTTGTTGTTGTTCTTGTCATTGTTGTTGTTGTTGTTTTAAATCTGCACAGCGAGACTTTAAAACACAAGAGAAGGTAATATAAAAAAAAAGTTGAGTTGGAATGGTTAAAACATCACCTTGTCAGCTTATGTTGTCAAATGTGACACTGAAATGTAAAAATCGAATGCACGGTGCCCCAAGTGCATTTATTGTCAACGATTTGATAATTACTCTCGCGATCTGAAACAGTTTTTTGCTGCTCTAAAGCCCAAGAGAGGCTTTACCGCGTAAATTATAATAGCTCTTGAGAGCTCGGAGCAGCTTTTGAAATCAAATTTTCACGTTTAAATTAACATTTTGAGAAAAAAGAGAGAAAAATCTCGTGTGTTTTGTCACTTCCGTCGTACTTCTTGATACATGTACAGAAGTGAACTTTTAATGTCAGAATATAAACTAAAAAAGTAAATAACACGAAGACATATATGTATTTTGTCGATATGTACTTTCGAAAACGTCGTAATTACGAGCTGTTATGATGACATATCGACTATAGCCGAGGGTATAAGGTAATTGAGCGCGGATCTAGAAAATTGTCCCTTATGGCATTTTGACTACTTCGTTTCAAGATCAGCCACTGCCTAAATGCAGACTGGTAGAAAACAATGCTGATCTTTACGATTGCTACAGGTCACAGAGAAGCTGTTAAAGAACGACATGGATTCTGATCAGACTGTGTGTATGCACAGACTGGTCTAGATCCAGGTTGTTCTCAAATGCCATAAATGACGTTTTTCCAGATCCTAGCTCTATATATTATATATATTTCATCTGTTGTCCACTTCTGTGGTATTTTACCAAAAATTGGACCTGTGCTAGGTTGTATGACATACGATGCAGTAAAGATATGTTCTCGAAATATCATTTGGATATGTTAACCTGTGATAATTGAAATTCGGTGATTTCTAAACGTATGATTTATAAGGTCGCACGACGGGTTGTAAGAGAGGATTAAAAAGGGCAACGCATCATACAACGTTACATCGTACTCTGACCGTGGCCAGAATGATTTTCTAATCCGTGAAATATCTATCATCTGCCCTTTTTATAATGAAAATATTAAGGTTGGTCTGCAACAGATTACTGAAAAACAACAATTTCATTATTTCGGAGCCCGTATTTCCACGATGTTTCAATACCATTTTTCCTACCAGTAACCCGCAATTTCAAGGTCTGTTAGCTCGCAAGACGATATATACGTAGCTATAAATCAGCTATATATATAAACTGGAAGTGTCTATCATGGACGTCAAACCAAGTCTTGTCTTGAAAAGGGTTAAATTGGCCGAGATGGGAGAGCGATAACCTCTGAGGAGTGAGTGCACATGGGGCTGAAATATATCGTCGGTCACATTCAAAAATGCCGTAACTACAGCTTCCATAAGTTGTAGTTACGACATTTTTTAACATGACCGACGATATGTATGTTTAAAATTAGAAATGCAAATTTATCCTTTTTTCCACAGAGGGACAATGTCTTATACTGGTACGAATTCAGTGGTCAAATATACCACAAGATACCGTTAGTTTTTACTAAAAAGTGCAAAATTCGCATGCAAAATCTTGAAAACTAGTTTAAAGCAAAGGAAAAAGTGCTGAACATTTGCATGTTTCTTTTTTCTCGCATTATTGTAAGGACGCCAAATCCAGATATTGTTTAGAAAAAGTTAAAGTATCGATCCAGACTTCGCACAACAAACTGCATTATCCGTTAGACATCTGAATCTGTTTATAAGATAGGAAATATCCTTCGTCATCATAAAACATTTTCCAAGCAAAAGCTAGTTTTGACGTCCATAATAGACTAAGCTCTGGAATTTGTTGAGACAAAAGAGGAATGTGCTGATATTGTACATATAACTATCATTTTCTTCTTTTGTCAATAGTTTACATGCTCTATCTTTCACAAATCGAACCCTTATCGACATGAGTGACCGCTTTTTAATTAGAACAGCCTAAATGTTTCTCTCTTTTTGACGGGGTGGGTTGTGTTAAAGGGAGCCGTGCTACATTGTAGTTTGTCGGACATTATTCTAGAAATGTCAAAAAATATCTCAGGCAATGGTCGAGATTTATGAGTAGACATTTAAAGAAAAGTGGAGTAAAGAAAGGTTAATATCTAGCACGGTCCCTCAACTCGAATCAAGTTTCAAAATATAACAAGTCCTCGACCTTTTTACTGAAAATCAAAGAATCGACATTCATTCAAAAAACGAATTCCGCCATTAATGATGAAGGAAGTATACCAGGCAGAAAGGGGAAATAATTCGTTTCCATTATTTTTGTGCTTTATTTCAAACATTCGTCACCCTAAACTTAAAAAAGTAGAAAATCATTTTTCAGAACATATCGGATACCTGAAGTAAAGCCGACGTCCTCTTTTGCGACACAACATCATTTAACCCCTTCAACAACAGGACCAGTTTTTTTGACATCCCTTGTAGAGGCTTTAGAAAAAGTTGGGGATAAACAAGAAAATGCTGATGATTAACATTTTCTTCTTTTGTCCCACTATTTCATGTGCCATAGCAATCTCAAATTCCGTATCAATTTACACCAGTTTTGTCATCTGCTGTGGATTTCAACTTTGATCAATCGTCTATAATATGTCGTTTGTGAAATGACATAAAAACTGCATAAAACTTCGTCACCTAGATACATGTTAAGGAATGTTTGGCGCAAGGATGAAAAACGATGTCTTCGCTTTTCAACGAAAACCTCGTAACTGCAGCTTAACACAAGCTGCAGTTACGAGGTTTTCGTTGAAAACCAGCGAAATGTAAACACAACTTTTTTTACTTCTGAACGAAACCTATATAACCTGTGCTCACACCGTTCGAGCTGTTACACATAATGTTGATAAACAGAAGAAATCTAACAAAGAAATGTTCCGAGGCAACTTTTATAATCACCCTCCTAGTCGGAATATTTTTTGTTGGACGTTATTCAAGGAATGTTATAACCAAATCATCTTCAACGGGTTTGGTCTCGGAACAAGGAATACCGGATAATGACGGACCGAATGATCCACAAACACCAGAAACGACCGGGAACGATCAACATGAGGAAGTTATACGAGAGTTACAACCGGTAAGCAGTTTAACCCTAATCCGGACTTTTGGGGTCCATTGGACCCCAAGGGGTATTTTGGGTATATCTACGGTGTCATTTAAAAAGCTACAGCATTTATATTTTAGGTAATCTATACCAGTCCATCGATGGTTCTTGGCACAAAATATTTTCCATGTACACTGAAGGGTTTTCATACTATAGCCAAAAAGAAGCTTGGGGTCCATTGGAGCCCATATAGAATTATATAGGTAATATTGAAGAAATTGCGATATTTTTCCATTTTAACTGAACTAGGAATGTACTCTATTGTAAACATTATTAAAATAAGTTGTGTTTGAACTGGTGTTTTACTTACCTAAATGGTGTAGAGATAGTTTCGTAAAGTTAGTACATCAAAAATAAGCAAAATCTGAGATTGACAGAAGAACGAATACAGGAAATCAACAAACTGATATAGATGAATAATGATTCCTAAAATTTATTATCCTCGGTCCATTAAATGTACATGCAAAATTTCATCTTCATCTGATCTATACAGAAACAGTTATTCAACTTCAAAATAAAAAATTGCTTCTCGTGTCAATTTACCCCACCCACTTTGTTAGCCATTAGCTCCAAAAATAAGCCCCCTTCAGAATTTTTACACGTACAAATTAATGATATTATGTAACCCTGTCATTGCACAGAATTTAAAGAAAATATATTTTTGAGCCCTTGTTGCAACCCATCCTTTCAAGACTATAGGCCTTGTGGTTTGGGAGAAAATGACTTTTTTGTTATTTTGAACAGACGGGTAGGTGAACAGATGGACAGACAGATAGACGAATGATAGTGTACGATCACAGAACATTATCCTCGGCAATTTGTGCTGAGGTAAGCTAATAAATCAATGTAATTGAACAATTCACACTGACACATTATTTGCATTTTGCATGCATTTTTGTAATGGGGTCCAGTGGACCCCAATTGACCTTTAACGTAAGTTTAAGTCACTGACCGGAATAGGGTTAAGTCTACTGTTCATATCAAGTATGTGTGCACTGAATGGGTATCAAGCGCGTGTTACCCCATAAACGCACCGTTAAATTGTAAACGAGTAAAATCTGAGGGATTTTGCAAGCGACAATTTCAAATGAATGAAATTTACCAAACTACTGGTCTTTCTTGGAAGAGTAAAATTGTGGGCAATGAATAGATTACTTATCACAAGCGATTTCTTCCTTTCCCATAATCTTAATCCTCTACTTGTGTATGGGTAAATGAATTTTTGTAATTGAAATATATGATTTACTTACGTATGCAAAGTCCGACTTCAAATCATATACGTATTATGTTTTTGCAGACTTTCCAGACTACTTTTTTACGTAATACGAATCTTCTCTGATTTAGATGTCGCTATTTAAATAAATGACATCCAAATATCAAAGAGCGAATTTTCATCAGAGAAGACTCGGATTATTTTTCTCGCAGAAGAAATGAGTCGTTTGAGTGACTAACATATATCTTGATTGAACGCGACGATAAGTCTTTTCAAGTTACATAATTAAGTACTTAATTCTCAAATACAGGTTACCTGGGAGTATGACCGACAATTCAAAAACCCATGTATCCGTAAGTCAGATAATACGCTACAGTGTATCCCCTACTTTTACATGGCTGGCTCGGTGGAGAGCGGGGCTAAATTGTTATACAGGGCGATCATGCAACATCCACAAGCGGTATTCCCAGGTTTTGAAGAGGCTAACTTCTTCTCGAAAAGGGATTTAGAAGGTAAATGTAATAAATAGATAAGTATGTCAGACATACATTGAAAGTGGGTGAGGTAATTTTATTCTGACGCTACCAAGGTTCCAATAGATCATCTTTCTGTCTAAATGTGAATAAATTGTTCGCGACAGAAGAATTTTTTAAGGTTTACGAACTGAGAATGAAATGCAGAGTCAGAGGCGAAATTTGAAAAGTACCAGTACAGGGTGTCCTAGAATATATGATACAGTTTCCAAGCGATCAAAACATGTGTTATACTTTTTAAATACAGTTGAACCTTAAACAGTGCTTAAAAGACATTTCAAATATTTGCTACATACCAAATATTACAGTCTTATTACCTTATTTGATTTATAACATGTGTTCCAAATGTCCACCCTTTTTCTCCTTCAGCAGCGTCATGCGACGTCGAAAGTTTTCAATAACGTTTTTGCAGGTGCTCTGTGGTATGTTCTTGATTTCCTTGCAAATGACACGTTTAAGTTCATTCAAACACTTTGGTGGCTCTTTATACACTCTGTCCTTTAGATGTCCCCAGAGAAAAAAGTCATTCCTAAACTGTCTTACATTTCCATTCCAAATACAAACATAAGCATTTTGTATGGTTTAGAATTTTGAATTAATTCATACTTATGGAAATATTTGACAAAAATGTTCAAAATTACCCCCCTTGCATATGAACATAGAGCAAAATATTATTTGTAAATTAATTTCTTCTTGAAGCATAATCTTGAAATCCGGCACGGTGAATCAACCTATGTGAAGTGTATTTACAAGTGTGTGTACTTTGGTGCATTTTGTATGGCTAGAAAGTGGTGTTTTCGTTCTCAGTTCGTAGAACTTAACATTTTTTTTTATGAATGCACATAATATACATGCATATAGAGACAGTAAACTTACTTTAAATCCGTTACCCTAACTATACTACGCAAAAAAAGTTTAGCACACTCTGCAAATGTTTTTTTCCTAGTCAAAAACTATTCCAAAATCCTTAAAAAGAAAACACTAATGTGTTTGAAAATTCAATGTTCTGGCGCTTCCTGAAAATTTTGGTTCAAAATTCTTAAGCGTTAATTAGGTATCTTACGTTAAAGCGCACAGGGGCCAGATATCGAAAGTCAAGCAAATTTCAATGACGCGAATGTCCAGCATAAGCAGCTAGGACCGCCATTCAATGTCTTCTCATGTTGCAGACAAGCTTCCTGACCACGCAGAAAGGAATTTTGCCCATTCATACTGCAGATGACGCTCAATGCCATTGACGTTACATACGTCATTACTTTCTCTAGCCTGACGTCCAACAATGTTCTTTATGTGTTCTTTTGCTGGTGATTAAGCAGTTCAGGCGTAGATCATTCTGTATGTTCCTTGGAGTAAGTGGGCGGTGATTATGTCACAACGTTGTGTCGTTGTAAGACGGTCCTGCCAAAAAATGACGCTGCACTCGACGTAACAGTCTCACTGATGACGTTATTGGTATCAAGCCTTAAGCATCTTCTCCTGTCGTCAGTTAATGACACGTAAAATGAGATTCGTCCGGACATCAGTCCAATGTCTCCTGAAACAATATCGATGTGTCCATACCCACTGACGCCTTGCCTGTCGATGCTTAACGTCATCGGCGTAAGATCGGAGGACCCTGGTGCAAGCTGTACGGAGCCTGTTCCGGACAGTCTGGTCACTAACGGTATACCCTGTGACGTCATGGAGGAGTAGCACCAAATTCTTACTAGACAGGAATTCGAAACGTCGTCAGGACGTCGCTGTGAAACGATCCTCCCTGAACGTCGTTTTACACGGTCTGCAAGATTAAGGTCGGTCGTTGGTAGCTAAAGTTTCATAAACCAAGTGCCGCAGGCGCGTAATTGTCTATTCGTGCCAATTGAAATGCAAAGCGACATCTCTAATAGACATACCTACTTGGAGCATGCAAAGAGCTCTCTGACGTCGAACTTACGTCATCATTTCTCGCCTTCTCATAATCAATTTCAAAGAACTTGTAACAGTTAAATTGATTCTGCTAACAGATCTGTGTAAACGTGTGTTTTTAGACGAGCTAGACATTATCGATGTCACTGCATACGTGCCGCACGTGACTTTTGCTATTCTGGACTTTGTCCAATACACTGAATGTTTACTCTACACATGCACTGTATGCGTAATGGTTGTCGATCGGGACAACTGAAGAGCACAAAGCAATGCTCCTTTAATTATCATAAACTGAAAAAGTAATGTGTTAAAAAACGTGCTAAACTTTTTTTGCTCTGTATATGATCAGATTCCTTAACATGTTATAATAATTATCATAGTTGTATGTTGCGGTTAATGTAATCCATGATGCTACCATCAAGTAATTATGATCCTTGTCTTGTTTTAAAAAGATATTGAGAGGACATGTTCTAGCATTCCCAGGAATAAATTTAACCCTTTCCCAAACAAGACCTAATTTTTGCGTCCCTAATCAAATTGGCTTGGGAAAACATTGAGATAAAAGAAGAAACTGCTGATAATCAGCAGTTTCTCCTTTTGTCCAAATGTTTTCTTATCTATATTCCACGCAAATTCTATCTTTAACAACATCAATTTTTTCATCTGCATCAGCTTTTGAATAGGACCACCGCAAAATATTGTCGTTTGGGAAAGAGTTAAGCGGTGCATTTTTTGCCGGGACCGCGAAAAAAATGTTTGTTTTTAAATTCATACAGCTTCACATCACAAATCCCCGTTGCCACGAATGCCACGCCGAAGTGTTTAGTATCTACACGATGGATAATCACGTGATACAATATTTTCAGAAAATTTTCAATAATTTTGTAAATACTGGACCGATTTGAATGCGGTTTGAAGAGAATGTGGACAGACGTCACGCATTAGATGGACGTGGTTGATTTTTGAAAAATCAACTAGTAAAAAAGTTATTGAAGATAAATAAAAATTTTGGTTTATCTTCAATAATTTTATTATCAGTTGATTTTTTAAAAATCTACCACGACCATGTTATTCCTGACATTTTTCCACATTCTCTGCTTTAAACCGAATTCAAATTGGTCAAGTATTGAAAAAGATATGGAACATTATCGGAAAGTTTAAGTCACGTGATTATACACCGTGATCTAATGATGGATAGTATACCCTAAAAAGTATCGTTATTGTTTCCAGATTTAGAGGCTGGTGGTATACAGGACTACTTTAAAAAGTATTCTAACGCGTCCGACATGATTCTCGGACATACCAACAGTAAACAAGATCCAGATGAATACAACAACCTCATCACGGGTATTGTACTTTAGTAATTCAACCCTTTCTTAAACAGCAAATTTTAGAGTGGCCAAAATAGAGCTGTTACAGTCGACAAATGGATGTTGATAAAGATAAGATATGTGTACAATATAAGTAAGAAAATTATGAGGCAAAAGGAGAAAATGCTGATAATCAGCATTTTCTTCTTTTGACTCAATGTTTTCCCAAGCCATTTCTATACTGGACGTCAAAATCTGGTCTTGTTTGGGACAGGGTTAACCCTTACGCGATTTTGTCGTCCCTATTAGAAGCAAGAAATTGAGATCAGCAATTCCTCCTCTACCCCCAATATCTTTGCTTTTCAACAAAAACCTCGTAACTACAGCTTGTTTTTAGCTGCAGTTGCAAGGTCTTCGTTGAAAATCGCAGATGTGTTTCATGTAATACAAGTCATGTAATATCTAGATTTTCTGCCAGTTTTATCATTCTTTAGTGTTGTTGTCAAAGTTATATTCGATACTTAAGAAGTAATGTGTAGTTGTTCTTTAATCTGATTACACTTAAAAGCACTTTTGAACTTTCCAGAAATCTTCATTTGAATGTAAGAAGTTTAAGTAGAAGACTACGACAGACAAATTGACATTTTACGGGGGAAGTAGTGTATCACTGTCGATTATCATAATGTGTCATTCGAATCACTTCGGCTATCACAAAGTACAATTGCAGCTTGATGCACCCTTTGATAATTTCTATGGATCTTGGTCCGGATGCATTGGCGGATCCAAGATTTTTTTCCAAGGTGTCCAAGCCCAAGATTTTTCTCCAGGGGGGGTCCTAGCTCAAATTATGGCTTGAAATGTAATTGAATATGTAACGTTACACTAAATTTATATAGTCAAAATTCAATTTCGGCCAATGCCAGGGGGGCCCGGACCCCTCCCCCGATCCCCTCTAGATCCGCCAATGGGATGTAAGCGGCAGTAAGCCGATATAAATTGTTGACAGTACACATGGTGGATTCACTCGATCTCCGGATATTTTTCTTTTCCGGAAATCGTGACTCAGATTATGTGAATGACAGTGTCAAATTTCCCGGAAGAAAACATCATGGCGGCTCCATGTCGTCATGAACGTAGTCCCATAATAAACCTCCGCGGATTGCTTTGTAGATTAAGTTACATGTTCTCATTATTTGTTCAGTATATAGTTACCACATATTGAGTGAAGACGTCGGACTTCCCAGAGCTGGTTGACAACTTTTAATTTGTTGAAATAATATTTACGCTTGAACCAAATTTCAGGACACACTTTCGATGACAGCTATCCTACAAAAATAAGAGTTTATTAGTAACCAGGTTCCATCTTTTTTGCCCGTATCGTAAGATTGGGGGCACATTGTTTTACTCATGTGTGTCTGTCTGCCCGTCCGTAATTCCGCCCGTCTGTCTGTTCGATAACTTTTAAACATTTGCCTTTTCTCGGAAAGTGTTGGACATACAAAGCTCAAATTTGGTATGTATCTTCCTTTCAAAAGCCTTTACCCTCCGTTTATCTGCATCTCTGGTTATCCCTTGTAATCCACTAACGCCTGCTTTCTAACCAGTGTCTTTGTTGGTCTGAAAAGCCTAAATGTCTTTTTCCATATCGTCGGTGTTAATGCAAAACCTAGTTTCTTGTATTTTTTAGAAAATTTTGAGGGGGGGGGGGGGGGAACGCTTCAATAACTTTTCCGAAACTGAAAGGTTTAACTTGAAATTCGGACATATTGTTCACCTATGATGTGTCATTAATGCTGATAAATCAAGATATCCTAAAACCCGCAAGATTTGCCTAAACTAGACATACAAGATTTTACTTTCAAAATCACAAAAATCAACATGATACGAGGTTTTGCATTTGCACTGGCGATATACTGGTTAAAACGTGTTTCTGTGGATAGCCTAAAGTTAAGGCAGGCTACATTTTACGTATTTTGTTACTCCAGGTGACGCTACGCCGTATATGTATCTTTCGTGGAACAGAACACATATTACAAATGGCAAGAAACCCGGATTTAGTATACTGGAATACATACACCATATCGTTCCTCATGCAAAAATCATTGTGATATTTAGAGAACCAGTTGAAAGGTAGGCGAGTATGGTCTATTTACGTTCGGTTGATTGTATTAAAGTGACATTTCAGAATTAAATGTTTACATAAGTATTACTTCTATTCCATCTGAAAGAGCATGTTTTCTTATGAAAATTCTGAAAATTTCAAGCCAAAATATTGAACGGTTTACGAGAAATATATTGTGCTAAAATAAGACAAATTGTTGTGGACAACAGTTCAGTTTTATATAGCATTTGTCATTTCTGTCTCAACTTTAAAAGCGTATATTTCGCTTATAAATAACAACTTCAAAAAACTGATAACATTTCTACGCATTAGGATAAACGATTTTTGCATCAAGACATAGGCCTACTTTTAAACAATAAAATAAATGTGACTCGTCGCGCTAAAAGGGACCTTATCGCGTGTGTGAAAAATATCGACCCTAGTCAGTCTGCGCAGTCCGCGCAGTCAGACTAGGGCCGACACTTTTCACTTTTATGCAATTTTCTATATCCGGAATGTTTTCCATATATTACTATATGTTCATTTTTCGCATACGGGATCCGGTTGACCTGTGCTGAATCTGACAAGTTTGTCAAAATTTGGATCTTTGGGGTTCGGATAAGGTCCCTTTTAGCGTGACGGGTCACAAATGTGAATTGTCACTTTAAAGTGACATTTCACGATTATTTTTACATAAATTTCACTTTTATTCTATTTGGAAAAGCATGTTTTCTTATGGAAAGTCTGAAAATTTCAAGCCAAAATATTGATCCGTTTACGAGAAATATATATTTTTGTGCTAAAATTAAACAAATTGTTGTGGACAACAGTAAGATTTATAAAGAATTTGTCATTTCTGGCTCAACTTTAAAGGCGTGTTTTTCGCTTATAAATAACAACTTCCAAAAACTGATAGCATTTCTACCCATTAGAATAAACAATCTTTGCATCAAGACATACTTTTGAAAAATGAAATAATTGTGAAATGTCACTTTAAAGTGACATTACCACATTACCCATTACCACATATTGACGCTTTTTAACTCCCTACAATATAGAGTTATTGGAAAATATTGTGTAAAATGAAGAAATTGCGTGTGACAATTTGTCGGGATATTGATTCAGCGACCGTGTTACAGGTCATTTAGCGATTTACCACTGCTCAAAATCAGACCCTCTGTATTTCAAACATTCTTTAGCAAAAGGCGTCTCTGGTATAATTTATATTCAAGCTAAACTCATGGCAGACTGAGTGTTTACTTTGAACCTTTGTTACTCAATTGACCAAGGGCCTGTTTCATCAAAATATTTAAGACGTATTTTTGACTTACCGAGGCCAAAAACCACTTAAAACAACAATCGCATTACCTAGCTTTTGGCTGATTGACGATACGCGACTCTTCCCTTAAGGGGGAATGCTCCAGTTTTTCGGAACACTCGGTCATTAATGTAGTAAATTAAACGTTTCGTACCAATATGTTTCGCTACCATATTTTCAATAATATAACACATTATTACAATTTACCATTTACGACGGTAAAAGTGTATTTATTAAGCAAAACTGATTTCCTCAAGTTGGAAATCGATTATTTAGAGCAAGACAGTCGTAAGTGTGTATGCAGCTACCACTGTTTTGCGTCATTTTATTCATGTGTATCTGATAAAAATTGCTGTCATTCAATAATAAGTGCGCTGACCTATACATTTTCTTTTTGAATTATTACCAGTACATGTTGCTTAATACAATGAGGGAGTTTTATCAAATTCTATTATGTAGAACTTGAAATATTTCCAAAAATATGCAAATTTTGACATGAAATACTCCAGCTTCGTTGATCTAACCGAACACGTGAGCATGCTGTTTTATACATCTACGCGTTTATAATGGTACATATTTTGGGGTTTCTGTTCTTATTAAATGTAAGACGTTACTTTAAATTCGTTTTCGGGACTAAACGATGAAGATACAGCATTTTATTAGCAATTTAGTGACCTTGGACAGGTGCATGAAATTGTGCATTTTTTCGATGTACAGGGTGTCCCAATAAAAACGGAACCCATTTTTGAAAGTGAATTGCTCATGTATCAAGAAATAAATCTCTACCAAATTTAGATATGCAATAGAAAAGACATTGTTCTATTAGCAGTTAAAATTTGGTGGAAAAATGTCCATTACTTTTGAAAATATTGGCAATCAAATGAATGCACCCAGAACACCATTTTAACACGATATCGATTTTTCCGTTTTGCAGCGCGCACCTGTTGACACTCATTGAATACATTGGCGTGTCACGTTTAACCCATTACCACACAATGACTCTTTTTGACTCCTCACAAGATAATGCCATGGGAAAACATTGTGAAAAATGAAGAAATTGCTTGTGACAAGCAATTTCTTCATTTTCCACATTGTTTTCTAACCAAAAAGACCAAAACATCTTAAATTTCATGCACTTAAAAATGTCGTCTGCAACTTCTTTGAATTTGAACTATTCCAAATTTTTGCCGTTTGGTAATGGATTAATATATTCAATGCAATACAAGAGTGATTTTGAAACATTTTAATTACAATAGTGCATATTCATTGAACATATTTTCTGCTAATAAATAAACTGTTAGAGCTGCGATGTAACTAAATCAAAAATGAATACAAACAAAATATCAAAGTGTATAACAGATTCATAATACATGTAATCATATGCACTTATTTTATTACTAACCAATATGCCGGTCAGCGCTCAAATGACAAGTACTTTAAAATTATTTCAAACAACAACCATATGGATTCAATTTGCACTCTTATAGTGGTCCCAGTTATTTAGAAACAAACTTTGAACCTATAAAACATGTCGTTATAGAGGTGCACGCGAAAATCATCTCGTCAATATTACATAAAATTACTGATTGTCATAGATATGATTTTGTTTTGACCAGTATAACCTATACTTAGTAAATGAGTATGGTCTTTTATTGCCTGGCGGGAATCCGAATATCGTGGGAGAACTATATATATTAAATTTTGAGGAAATTGGCACGTACATGTACAACGGTAAAGAATTCAACAGATGACCGTCGGTGCGCTTTTACGAACAAACAAGACGCAAAAATCGATTTCGTGTTAAAACGGTTTTGTTAGCGTCTTTATTAAATTGCATATAACTTTTGAACAAATCCACATTTTGAAGTGCAATTTAGAACACATATGTAAAAAATGTATCTTCAGTACTGCAACTTCCAAAATTAACTTTTATGCTTACGCTTTAAAATATTTCACTTTGAAATAGGGTTCCGTTTTTTTTTGGGACACTCTGCAGGGGTATGTGATACGAATGCCTATAAAATTCAAACAAGATCGCTGACCATCCATTTTTATTTCATTTTTCAATTGGTAAAAACATGTAATTTCAACATACAAAATATAAATAAATTCTATTATTGGGAAAAAAATAAGGAAACTGGAGCATTCCCCCTTAAACATGTGTTAAGACATCGGTAAGTCAAAAATACGTCTTAAATGTTTTGATGAAACTGGTCCCAAAACTAACCTTTCTTACTCAACTGACCAAAAATGAACTAAATCCTGCGGTTTACGAACTGAGAATGAAAACACCGCTTTCAAGCCATACGAAATGCACCATATTACACACACTTGTAAATACACTTCACATAAGTTGATTCACCAGGCCAGATTTCAAGATTATGCTTCAAGAAGAAAATAATTTACAAATATCATTTTACTCTTTGTTCATATGCAAGGGAGGTAATTTTGAACATTTTTGTCAAATATTTCCATAAGTATGCATTAATTCAAAATTCTAAACCATACAAAATGCTTATGTTTGTATTTGGAATGGAAATTTAACACAGTTTAGGAATTACGGGCACTTTTCAAATTTTGCCTCTGGCTCTGCATTTCATTCTCAGTTCGTAAACCTTGATCTCTAATGAAAATAAGCATGGCTATGCCTACCGATATGTTGATAAAATACAGACCTTTTATAATTAACAAAGTATTTTTACCATTAGTAGAACGATTTAGCTTTGTAACCACTTAAGATAATCAAAGTGCTGAGAGCACTGTAATTGGACGTCGCTGATTGATTGAGCGGGATTGTACATGAACGAAAGATATTTTATTCATTCTTCTGTGTTTAATTCTATAAGATCGGTTTCGGACATACGAAATCGGCTTTAATACCAGAAAACCCTTCTCAGGCTTCAAATTGATTTGATTGCCGTTTCAAGACAACTGATTTGTCGCTATGAATAATCACTATTAATTTGATTACCAAATTCAATTAAGGCCATGCGATTAGCACTTTTGTCTTCTTGTTTCGGTTTTCTATGAGTATTGTCGTCAGTTATACTTTTCATTGATTTTATAAAGTACGCTACAAAGCAATTTATTCAAAATGTAAGCCAACGCGCTACATAAATGAAAGCCGCGATAGCTCACTTAGCAGAGCACTCACCTTGTACTCTTTACACATGTTATATCCGGAAGGCCCTGGGTTCGAATTCTACTCAGACATTGTTCTTTTTAATCATCTTTTTTATACGCCGCCGGAGGCGGACGTATATTGGCGTCATCTTCTCCGTCTGTCCGTCCGTCCATCCGTCCGTCCATCCGGACGTCCGTTCGTCCGTCCGTCCGTCCACTTTTCTTGTCAACGCAACTCCTCCTAAGTTTCTGGCTGGATCTTCTTGAAACTTGGTCAATGTTATCACCTCAATTGGTAGATGTGCATGAAGGAAGGATTTTATGGTTCGTTCATTTTTGCCAGAGTTATGCCCCTTAAAAACTTAGTCTGTCGGGCTTATTGAAATTGCAGCCTTGTCAACGGAACTCCTCCTAAGTTTCTAGCTGGATCTTAATGAAACTTGGTCAATGTGATCACCTCAATTGGTAGATGTGCATGAAGGAAGGATTTTATGGTTCGTTGATTTTTGCCTGAGTTATGCCCCTTAAAAACTTAGTCTCTGGGGCTTATTGAAATTGCAGCCTTGTCAACGCAACTCCTCCTAAGTTTCTAGCTGGATCTTAATGAAACTTGGTCAATGTTATCACCTCAATTGGTAGATGTGCATGAAGGAAGGATTTTATGGTTCGTTGATTTTTGCCTGAGTTATGCCCCTTAAAAACTTAGTCTCTGGGGCTTATTGAAATTGCAGCCTTGTCAACACAACTCCTCCTAAGTTTCTGGCTAGATCTTAATGAAAGTTGGTCAATGTTATCACCTCAATTGGTAGATGTGCATGAAGGAAGGATTTTATGGTTCATTGATTTTTGCCAGAGTTATGCCCCCTTAAAACTTAGTCTGTGGGGCTTATTGAAATTGCAGCCTTGTCAACGCAAGTCCTCCTACGTTTATGGCTGGATATTAATGACACTTGGTCAATCACCTCAATTGGTAGATGTGCATGAAGGAAGGATTTTATGGTTCATTGATTTTTTCTAGAGTTATGCCCCCTTAAAACTTAGTCTCTGGAGATGATTGAAATTGCAGCCTTGTCAACACAACTTCTTCTAAGATTCTGACTGGATCCTTATGAAACTTGGTGGATGTTATTACCTTAATTGGTAGATGTGCATGAAGTAAGGATTTTATGGTTCATTGATTTGTGCCTGAGTTATGCCCCTTCAATCTTAGTCTCTAGGGCTTAATGATATTTCAGTCTGGTGAACGCAATTCCTTCCAGGTTTTTGACTGGATATTTATAAAAACCTTTTTGTGAACACAACTTTTTACAGGTTTTTGTGTGAATATTTATAAATCCTTGTCAATGTCATTTTTTATTGTCTCAAGTTTTATAAGTGGCGGCGTATATTATTACCATTTCACTCTTGTTCGACTTCTATCTCCACCATCGTTGGCGAAAAAACGACCGCAGTGATTTAGAATCGATCTTAACACAAATTCAACGAAATAAAGTAATGAAACGCCGATCATTTACATACAATTCCGCTCAATCAATGAGAGGCGTCTAAATATAGTGCTCCAAGCACTTTGATTTTTATTCCTGTTTAGAGTAAAAAAAAAAGAAAAAAAAAACACGGTAGCAGTTTTCCCTGTTTGTGGTTACAAAACAAATTCAATACATACTTTTCCTGAAACAAAATACCAGATGAATTGGAGCACCTAACCATGGATTCCTCATACAAGTACTACCGCAGCATCCATACATCTACAGATGTGCATAAAAAGAAGAAATTGGGAACGTGCCGTCGGGAAAATGGCAGTGGAGTACAATAAGCAATTTAAATCTTCATATCATTATCAACGAAAATTTGAGAATAGCAATGTCCCTATCTGTAAACATATTCATACGATCATCCAGGTACCATCTGTTGCAGACCCATTGCTTCATCTTATTAGCTCAATACACGTAAACGGGTCTCTTAAACGAAATAAATACAGATCGCTGTCACTTAGTCTTATACTAGTAATAATCATTGTTGTCATGATCATCGATCAGTATGTAAATAGGTCATGATACTGTCGAATATCAGTGATACAGATGCTGGAGAAAAAAAACTCGTAAGAGCAACTATTTTTCTGAATAGGTGGATTTCACTAGTGTCTCATCTGAGGCTGTTCAGATGGAACCACGATTTGTCATCGAGTCGAACCCGAGTTGCGAAATGAACTCACTCCCCGATAATCATTTTCAAAACCCTGGTTCCAAAGTACGTCTCGTGGAAACCCCGTTCCTTTAAATATGTCAAAGACTTAAACAACAATGATCAAAGAAAAGGAACCTATCATACACAATACGTGCATTAAATTGGGTAATCATTCTAAAATGTGTGTTTTTAGTAAACACATCAAGAAAAACAAACGTTTTACAGAAGAAATAATCCGAACTGGTTTTGAACCAACGGCGTTCCAAATTTCAAACTGAAAAAAGGTTGCGAGGTTAATCCTTTCCCGTTTGAGCTATCGCTGCTGCTGATGATATAGGGTGTCTATTTACATTATAACCATAGTGTAATACTATGCATGTATCGCTTTCTAAAGATCTTACCCTTTACACAATAAATATTACGAAAGTCAAAAATCTACAAGAAAATGATTAAATCGAAAAAAGATCGTAAAGTTGGTTAAGACGTGGCATGAATTGAATCGGCCAATGAATCTTATAGTATTTGTTAGAGAACACATAGAAAGTAGGAAAAGATACGACAGTTTTCCTGTATGGTCGCAAAATCTATTTTAAATTTTGGTCAACTGGCAATTGAGTCTGAGAAAGGGTTTTTTGGTAATGAAAACCCATTTCGCCTGTCCAAAAGTGGTTATAAGAATTGTACGTCCTTTCGGACGTCCAATTAAAAACCCATTTCGTTGCAGTAAATAGTGCTCGATCTTTTGTAGATTATTTGCGGATTACTGTAAGCGTACCAAATGGGATAAAGAACACACCACACCAAGCCCGAGACACTTCCATGAACGTTCATGTCGAGCAGTATCTATGTATAACAATCTGTACAAGCGTAGTACGCGTAGTGACCACACATACGATCGGGACCTCTCAGATGTAAGTCACATATCGTTGGTGTTATTGGCAAAACTTTAATCAAGCTGTAGTTACGATGTTTTGCAATAACACCGACTATAAACGATTCAAAATCTTTTACTAATTAGGGACCAGACCGATAATCAGATATAGGGGAATCGGGTTGGTAAATGTGACTATCCAAGTGTGTAAGTTGTTTCTATAAATAGATTTTCAATACAGCTATCCTACTTAAAGTAAACCAAAGTATTTGTATCGATTCTCGTTTAACTTTGAACGTAAAATAAACTGACACGATTTAAAAACGCAAAGCACGTTTTCATTAACCATTCCATTCCTATTGCCTGGATTGGCAGTATATTTGGAGACATGTATGAGGTAATGTATACATTTCACGCCTCGGCAATTTTGTCGTGTTTTCTGTAGCATATCTGGACATCTGAACCGCCCATCACTAAATGCTCGTGTGTCTCGTGCATTCAGGCCACGTGTTAAATCACTAAGATTCTTTGTGTACAAATTGCTACTTTGATTTACTTATTGAAAACATACGAGAACTACGAAAAAAATTGTGTACAAAATGCCCAGGCTTACTTTGGGAAAAAGAAACCGAGTTTTTGGGCTTTTGGTTGGCGGTGTTTCGCAAATGAAGGTAGCTAGACGCTTTAATGTAGCCGAATCGATAGTTCCACGATTAATGAGACGTGTAAACGACACAGGAACATTTACAGACCGCCCACGTCCCGGTCAGCCGCGTGTAACAACTGTACGTCAACACAATTGTATACGTCAACGTCACTAACGCAACAGATTTGTGACGGCTCACTGTACAGCAAATTCTATGGTTGGTAATCGCGGGCGGCCTATACATCATGAAATGGTGGTGAATCGCCTGTGGAAACACGGGGTTCGCTGTCGTCGTCCTGTTCGATTCCGGCTCTTGACTCAACGTGCATTTGGGCATAATCTGACGTCCATTTATGCATTAGTCGTGGCTTTAAAAGTCATTTTCTGCCCTGTTATGTTAACAATTGTAATATTTACAATTATACATGGCTATACATCGGTTTTGTAGACTGTAGTAGATACAATGTGTAAAAGTAGCTTTTTGCGTTTCTAAATCGTGTCAGTTTATATTTTAGTTATATTTCGGTATAATAAAAATTCAGCGTTCTCTTTTATATTGTTCAGCTTCTGACATCTGCACAATCAGAGCGGTATCGAAATTATCGATGCTTTTCAACAAAATACTCGTAACTATAATTTGTTCTAAGCTGTAGTTATCACGGTGGAGATTGTGCATGATCGAATGGATAACGAATACGGCCAACTTTGCCTCGCTTCAGGTAAGAAATTGTGCAATAACTTTGTTATTTCTGTGTCAATTTTCAAGCGGTTTCTTGCATGTACCCCGCATTACCGAGCTCTTTCCTCAGATATATGACTTGTTTGTAGAATCCTTATAATTGTCCAAAAATTGATCCCAACCGACCAGAAAAACGACAAAAAATTCAGGCCCTTTTCTAGTCAGTTGGGAGTCGGTTTTTGAGAAAAGTACAAGGAGTTTCCAGATAACTTATACATCTGAGAAAATGGCTCAGTAAGACGGAGTTCATGCAGCAAACCGCATGAAAACTGACGCAGAAATAAGAAAGTTATTGCACAAATTCTTACCTGAAGCATGGTTAATTTGGCCGTAGTCGTTACCATTTCGCTTTATGGTCGGTTGGGACAATATTTCGGAACTAGACAGCCCTGGCGGTCTGGAAGCGCGCCACATGCCTGATTGTTTGTCTTGTTGAATGCAATATCAAAGGTTCAGGCTGCACAAACAAGCAAGCTGAAAATTTCAAGCAGGTAAGATCTTATGGTCAGTAAAATTCTGTGAAAGTAATTGTATTAATTAATTGATACTAATGGTTGTAAAAGTGAAAATAAAGCCGAAAATGGCAATTTTGTCAATTTCAAAGGCACGTTAGGCTACTCATTACGTAAAGTTCAGATCAAGCTGAAAATTATACCAAGGCAACATCTTATAGTAACCAACATTCTGTACAAGTTTTGTCTTGACAAGTCAATATTACTAGTAGTGGTTGCAAGAGTGAAAACAAAGTCAAAATAGAGCCGAAAATGGCAATTTTGTAAATTTCAAGGGCACATAACTCATGATGTAAAATTCAAATCAAGCTGAAAATTACACCAATGCAAGATCTTATGGTCACCAACATTCTGTACAAGTTTTGTTTTGATTGGTCATATTTGTAGTTGCTAGAGCGAAAACAAAGTCAAAATAATGCCAAAAATGGCAATTTTGTCAATTTCAAGGGCATATAACTCATGATGTTAGATTCAGATCTAGCAGAAAATTACACCCAAAAAAGATCTTATAGCCATCATCATTCTGTCTAAATTTTGTGTTGATTGGTTAATATTTGTAGTCGCTGAAGTGAAAACAAAGTCAAAATAAAGCCGAAAATGGCAATTTTGTCAATTTCAAGGGCACATAACTCATGATGTAAAATACAGATCAGGCTGAAAATTATACCCAGGTAAGATCTCATAGTCATCCTTATTCTGTCCAAATTTCGTGTTGATTAGTTAATATTTGTAGTCGCAGAAGTGAAAACAAAGTCAAAATAAAGCCGAAAATGGCAATTTTGTCAATTTCAAGGGCACATAACTCATGATGTAAAATTCAGATCAGGCTGAAAATTATAGCCAGGTAAGATCTTATAGTCATCATCATTCTGTCCAAGTTTTGTCTTGATTGGTCAATATTTGTAGTTGCTAGAGTGAAAATAAAGTCAAAACGGTCATTTTTGACATTCAAGGGCAGATAACTCCAGACTTTTTACTTCAATCAGAATTCTTTGAAGGGATCTGAGAGAGGGTCACCCAAGGATCATTCATGTGAAGTTTTGTTGAAATCCAACTGGTAGTTTTTGAGAAGAAGATTTTTAAAGGAAGAGTTTACGGACGGACGCACGGACGGACGCACGACGGACACAGCGCCATGACAATAGCCCGCTGGCCTGTCGGCCAGTGGAGCTAAAAAGTACTATGACTTATCTAATATGTCATACATCCGATGAAAGAGCTCGGTAAGGCGGGGTACATGCAACAAACCTTTTGAAAATTGACGCACAAATAAGGAAATATCTTACCAGAATCGAGATTATTTTGCCCGTATTCGTTATCCATCCCATGATGCACAATCCCCACCGTGGTTATGAGATTTTGTCGAAGAGCGGTGATATGTCGGTATGATAAAAAGAGGTCCTGTGTTCGCTCGTATATTACTCAGCCTATGCCATCAGCACAAATTAAGCAGTGCCAAAATATTTCAATGATGATATACGTATAGCAGTCACTATGATGAACGTTAGATATACGGGATGACCACTTTTATGATTGGGTAATCTATAAGTGTAAACCATATATGTTTTGGTATAAGGATAGTTCGTGTAAGGAGTAGGAGTGCAAAGGTCTGGCCTTGTCCAGGATGCACAATCTGCATCTAAATATAGACTGGGCTGGGTCGAGTCATTTTCACGCAGGTAGGCGGCGATCCTTACCACAGTAACGGTATCCTCTAATAATGACTTTGGAAAACATTGTGGAAAATGAAGAAATTGCTTGTGACAAGCAATTTCTTCATTTCCCACACTGTTTTCTACGTAAAAAAGACCAAAAAATTCAAAATTTCATTCACTTGAAATTGTCGTCTGCAACATTTTTGAATTTGGAATGGTCCAAATTTTTGTCGTTTGGTAAATGGTTAACATTAGATTTTGAACAAAATGGTTGTGTTGGTTTGAAAAAAATATTCAAATTAACCTTATGTCTTTAATTCCTTCGACCCGGGCATGTCTTATGTTATCGAGGACGAATTTTGATTTAGTAATGTTTATCATATTTGACCCATCACGCTAAAAGGGACATTATAGAAAGTGTGAAAAAATTGACCCTAGTCAGTCTGCGCAATTCGCGCAGCCAGACTATGGTCCACAGTTTTTACTTGTATCTAATTTTCTTAATCTGGAACGTTTTTTTTTTTTTTCTATTCTATCTTAATATATGTTCATGTTTGCACATACAGTTTCTAGTTTACCTGTGCTGAGTCTGACATGTTAATTTGTCAAAATGTGGATTCATTTTACTTTTGATAAGGCCCATTTTAGCATGACAGGTCACATATTTTTGCAGTTCGGTCTGCTGTTTGGTATGCACTATTACTACTGGGACGAACTAACGCGTGTGTTTCCCCGCAAACAGATCCTACCCCTACATTACAAAAAGTTGTTTGAGACGAATACGCTGAAGCAGGTCTTCGCTTTTCTCGGAATGGGTAATGTTTTTCACCTACACATTTTTTTATATTTTCCATTATTTTTCAATTTGTTATTTCAACAATTTCTGTCCATTTTCATGAAAAATAGCTTACCGTTGCAAAGCAGAGTTGCACGTATGCGACCCGTCACGCTAAAAGGGACCTAACCCTAACTCCATTGACAAACTTGTCAGACCCAGCACAGGTCAACCAGATCCCGTACGCGAAAAATGAACATAGAGTAAGAAAAGGAGAATTTTCCGAATTTAGAGTAAAAAGTGTCGGCCCTAGTCTTGCTGCGCGGACTGCGCAGACAGACAAGGGTCGATATTTTTCACACTTCCTATAAGGTCCCTTTTAGCATGACGGGTCACATATTCCCGAGTTTGTTGGCGATGTATGGCGAAGTTAAGTCATTGCAAATTTGGCTGAAAAAACATCAATTTTCATCTTTTGTACTTGTTTTGATGAGTCGTTGTTTCACAATCAACATTTTTTTAAAAATAAATGTAAAAAAAATGTTCCTATATTTTTTTCAGACAATCCAGGGTCCAACGTTTGGTACAGAATCAAGTTATTACAAGCCGCCGGTGAGGGGTTCGGTCCTTGTGGAGACCGTAAAATACTCTGGCGAACTCGGTCAATGCTCAGGGGCTTCTACGATCCTTATAACGAACTCATGTACGATCTTACTGAAGACGAGGAATTTCTTTATCCGCTGAATGAATAAAACGATATGTAGAACTCGTGCTCGTTAGTATTCAATATTAGCCCTTTCCCTCGTAATGATGCTTTTGGACGTCCTCAAAAATAGAGGTTTGGAAAACATTTTTTTTTAATTTATCTTTTCTTCATTGCCTGCAATATTTCCTACCAAAAGAGAAAAATATCAAATTCCAGTCTCTTGGTGTTGTTGTGTGCAACATCTTGGAAATTGGGACAGTCTGAAATATTGTTGTCTTATTTGATTTTCCATTTTAACCCTTTCCCAAACGTAAAAATTTTAGGGTGTTCGAATTTGAAAGCTGCTACAAACGACAATATAAATGTTGATAACAATACGATTTGCATGAAACATGCCCAGAAAATATTGAAGCAAAAGGAGAAACTGCTGGTTATCAGCAGTTTCTTCTTTTGTTTCAATGTTTTCCTATACCCTTTCTATCGGGGACGACAAAACCAGGTCTTGATTGGGAAAGGGTTAAAATATTGAGACCTGTCCAAAATCTACATTTCAGGATTGCCAAAACCAGGGATCTGTTTTCGTGTGTGTTTGTGGGGGGGTGGGGGGGTTGAATGCATTAGCTATTGAAAAGTAAAACGTTATCGAGAAAAGTTGCTAATATGCTTGAACATACATGTCTCTCAAATCATTGATGAATATTTTATCTCTTAGAACATAGTAGATATTAACCCATTACCAAACAGAAAAAAATTGGACTGTTCCAAATTGAAAGATCATGCAGACGACAATTTCAAGTGAGTGAATTGTTATTTTTATATCATTTTGGTTGAAAAACATAGTGGGAATGAAGAAATTGCTTGTCAAAAGCAATTTCTTCATTTTCCACGATGTTTTCAAAAGCCATGATTTTGTAGGGAGTCACAAAGAATCATAGTGTGGTAATGGATTAAGGCATATTCTTGAAGAAGGTCACAAAAAGGAGCAATAATTAATGCCGTCGATTTTCTTACATCTTCTTTAGGGGGTATACAACCCATCATTAGCACAAAAGAGCCAGAGGCGAAATCTGAAAAGTGCAAGTATTAAATCTTAAACTGTGTTATATTTCCTTTCCAAATACATAAGCATTTTGAACGGTTTAGAATTTTGAGTTAATGCATAAATATAGAAATATTTGACAAAAATGTTATAAATTACCTCCCTTGCATATGAATATAACTTGCAAAAAGATATTTGTAAATTATTTTCTTCTTGAAACACCCGACACGGTGAATCAACTTCTTTGAAGTGTATTCACAAGTGTGTGTAATTTGATGCATGTCCCGTGGCTATAACGTGGTGTTTTTAATGATGGGTCATAAACCTTAAAACAAGCTGTAGTTACGAGGTGTTTTTTTACCTTTTCCAAAACAAGGCCTGGCCCCGTATTCTCGAAAAGGCTTAGGTACATTCTCATGAGAACATTCTCAACTTCAAAGGAATACTCTCCAACGTCGAAGGGTATTCGATTGAAGTTCATGTGAATTTCGTGCGATTTGAGCACGGTGCTCAGATTTGAGCATGAGAACGTACTTAAGTTTTTTCGAGAAACCGGGCCTGGTTTTGACGTCCCTAGTGGAAATAGTTTGGGAAAACATTGAGACAAAAGAAGAAAATTCTGATAATCAGCATTTTCTCCTCTTGCCTCAATGTTTTCTGTGCTATATTATTCACAAATTGCACCTTTAGAAACATCCATTTAGTCGTCAGCAGGAGCTTTCTAATTTTGTCGTTTGGGAAAGGGTTAAGAAAAGCGCCGATTATTCAGTAATCTCATTGGTGACATTCTACTATAAAAAGAGGTCAAACTTTCTTCTCTGTGTAGTTATATTCTTATCTATTAACCCTTTCCCAAACGGCAAATTTTTAAGGTGATCCACTTCAAAAACTGTCACAAAAGACAAAGTGGATGTTATTAAAGACAAGATTTGTGTAAAATATGACACAGAAAATATTGAGACAAAAGGAGAAACTGCTGGTTATCAGCAGTTTCTTCTTTTTGTCTCAATGTTTTCCAAAGCCATTTCTGTTAGGGACGTCAAAAACCAGGTCTTGTTTGAGAAAGGGTTAATTCCCTGGTTTTATGTGTGAGGCATTCAAAAGACAAAAGATGAATAGTTTAAGACAATTGTGTAGTTTCTTTATTTTCGTCTCAATTGTATTTTGTGATACAACTACGGAGAAGAGATTCCTGGCGGACCCTAGTTCAAACTTGACTGATGTAGTAGCTAAATTATCATCCGAGGTGAGTAGCATACTAGATCATTTTCGACGTGGTCCATAGATGTATATTCTTCTGAAAAACACTGTTAATCTAAATTTTTTTAAATGTTAGGAAAACTCGAGTTATTCTACACATCAACAACTACTTCCTGCAATATTGCCGCCTTTTTCGGTGTTAAATCATGTATTTGTGACGGAAATTGACGAGGTATCCGGATATTAAAAATTCGGATAGTCTCGACAATCTACATTGCCACATTATGTCGCTGAAGTTATAGATCTAATATGATTGAATACAAGTTTTCTCGCTTAAGATATACCGGTATTAAATGTGTATAGAGAAAGAATTGTCATTTTGGCAAATAGTCATATCTTTCTAACCCAATAGGCCTACTACTTTCATCTTGCTATTCGAACAATTGTATAAATACGTCACCATGGAGTTTAAATCTAGTTTGATGCATAGAAGGCTACTTGTAATGTTATGGATTTCCTGGACGTCAGGGATCACATCGCCTCATAATTCATAGAAGTTTTGTTTAGTCGTCAAAAATAATATTTGTCCATCAGTTTAAGACGTTTGGTAGTCAATGCAAGGCACCTTCTTGACTCCTTGTTTTCTTTCAGGTGAAGTCGCTAACACAAAGCCAGACAACATTAAAATACGACCTGCTCAATCTAACAGAGACATTGAATTACGTGAACAAACAACTACAAGAGACTCGGTTACAGCTAAGTCATGCACAAAACAACGCACATACTTTCTTGTCGGCGAGTAAGCATTTGGAACTATATCATGGCACATGATTACAAATTTCGCCTATGTGAAAATGGGAAATTATCAATACAAATTTGCTTGGGTTGGTTCGAATCCTGCAGATACAAGACACATGCAATATCCGAATCGCCCCACTCAAATTTACAGTAGTTTGGAATTCAACATGATTTTGTATAAATAAGCAAATTTTGTAAACATGTGTCAAAATAGTGTTGTAAGTCTATAGGAAAGAGTAATTTGCAGTCATAAGTCTCGATGTATGATAAATAAGCGGTTCATTAGCCACTCAAAAAAGTTTTAGTCTTCAAAATCAGACCACCTCAGTTGGAAAAAATGGAAAATATCGTGAGAAAATAAGAATGTGATATTAGACGGCAATTAATAATTTTCGCTCAATAGTGTGCTGTAATAAACACGTTTTCTGTATTTTGCATCAAACAATTCGTCTTCTGTGACTCCTATTAAGGTAAGTTTGGAAAACGGCCACGTGACTTGCAAATTATGTTTATTCAGCGGCACCAAATGCCCATGCTACAAATTTCATCAAATTTTTAAAGCGAAACATTCCCCTTTTACGTGATGGTGAATGTCAAATGAAGTATTTGATTGTTCTAAATGTAAACATATGCCAGAAAATTTTAGTATCGTTTTTTTTTTTTTTTTTTTTTTTTTTTTTTTTTTTTTTTTTTTTTTTTTTTAAATATCGATATTTTTGTCATAATTAGGCTAAACAGGGTGGGTGGTATAAGATTAAGTCAAATATCTTTTTTATTTGCGTGGAAAGGTGTGTTGATGTTTCGTGTAAAAATAGCTCTTGGTATTATCTTCAAAATATCCAAAAACAAAAAATATTCATTGGGTAATTTTTTGGCAAATTGAAAAAAAAAGTTACAAAATTTTCTCAAAAAATGTGATTTTTCAACTTTTCCCATAATTTTCTTTCCAGAAAATGGTCTTTAAAAAATATTTCTCTCAATCATTTCATCACATTTATACATAATGTTAAAGCGACATTTCATCCCCATTTCAAATTTTTAAAGTATGTCTTGATGCCAAGATTGGTTATTCTAATGGGTATAAATGCTATCCGTTTTTTAAGTTGTTGCTGATAAGCGAAAAACACGCCTTTAAAGTTGAGACAGAAACAACAAATTATATATACATCTGAACTGTTGTGGACGACAATTTGTGTAATTTTAACACAAAAATATATATTTCTCGTAAACGCTGCAATATTTTGGCTTGAGATTTTCAGAATTTTCATGAGAAAATAGACTCTTTCAGATAAAAATAAAACTGAAATTTATGAGAAAAAAATCTGAAATGTCACTTTAAGTCTCTAAATTGATATAAAATTTGAAATTATCCATTCAAAATAACTCGCTATATGACTTTAAAACATAAGGGTAATTTTTCAAAAATGGTCATTACTAGACAAGGGCATATAACTCTGACAGGAAACATTCCCTGATTTTTTTCATTTTTGGTCAAATGTTACTTAACAACATTATGTACAAATAAAAAAATCATTGGGCGGATAAAAAGTAACCCCGAGTCCAAACTTACCTTAAATTGGAAAAATTCGGAAAGGTTATAGGGCCTACTCTGCCATTAACATCTATGTTGGTTACATTTGAACATGTCGTAACTGCATTTTTGGAAAGCAAATTTGCAAAATTTGCTTTTCTTTCCGGTCGTGCTTCTCTGCACTTTAACATTCTCTGCATACCACACAACATCTCCCGGTCCTCCTCACTATAAATAGTTCTATCAAAAGCAAACACCAATGACAAGAACAACCTTTCGAATATTCAATATTGAATTCTATAGTTGTACACAAGATATTCAATTGTGTGACCGATGATAAAACATCCAATTAAACATGTGTTAAAAGAGGAGAAACGATCACGTAGTAATTTGCTTTCATTACGGTTCAATAGCCAGTCCAATATCTTTCGTTGAAAATGGGTCAGTCAAGTTTACTGAACTATGAAATATGCGACCCACTTCAAGCGCTAAAAATAGGAACTAGGACACGTCTATTTTTAGAATCTTTCTACGCCCAAATTCTTACACGTTTTAATGTCCGAAACTAAACAATGATATTCGATAAGCCATGCATTTAATCGCGTTCACAATAATTGATTGATCAACTAAGTGGTTATTTTGAGGTTAATGACATAGACATCTTGTCTAATAGGCCTTGCTAGTATTCGCGTGTAGCTATAGGCATTTCAAAGCGAAAGTAGAAATCTGGGAAACCAGAATATGTGATGGTATGCTCAAAATGCATAGAAATCAGACTAGTAATCCTTTCACCACTTGGTTTAAAAAACGGTGTTAAATTTTTAATCTATAGATATCACGGTGGATAACCCATGTGACTTTTGGGAAGCGTTAACACCGAAAAATCGTCCGCTTCAAGATATGTTTGGTTTAATTTCTCAGCTTAAATACTCTGTTGATTTTGACGAGATAAAGTGCACGGAACGCGCATTTGAGAGGGCTATTCCCGTTTGTAACTCTGCTCCGATCCCGTGATTTCTTCAAACATTCAAGCGAAAGTTTTCTTCGGCGCACGTGAATGCTTCCCACTTTCGTTTTGCACTTACAAACACTTTGGCTCGAATGTTTGAAGAAACCACTGGATTTGGAGCAGAGTGAGTTAGAGCCGGGAATAGCCCTCTCATGGGCGCGTTCCTTGCACTTTATCTCATCAAAATCAATAGGGTATAAGCTGAGAAATTAAACAAAACATACCTTGAAGCGGACGATTTTTTCGGTGTTAACGCTTCCCTAAAGTCACGTGAGTTACCCACCGTGGATTTAGATCTAGAAGAATAGGCCTACATAGAATCAAATCAATTTACATTGTTGGTATGTTAACCATTTCCCAAATAGAAACATTTCAGATTGGTCAAAATAAAAAAAAGCCGTAGCAGACGACAAAATTGGTACATACCTAGATAAAATTAGAACTATTTGTAGATAATACCAAAGACAATATCGAGGTTAAAGTAGAAAATTCTGATTATCAGCAGTTTCTTCTTTCATCCCAATATTCCCACGAACATTTTCTTTTCGGGCTGTCAAACCCAGTCTTATTTTGGAAAGGGATAAAGTAGTGACGGAACACATGTTTTAGCAAGTAAGACATGTAGTTTTCAGAGATCAAATGCTTTCTAATTAGGGTATAGACTCCTTTCATTTATGTTTTAGTCCGTACCCGCAGAACACTTCCGGTAATCCGAGACTTCTCTGATGAAAATTCGCTCGATGATACTTGGATGTCGCTATTTACAACGGAACGCTCTCCCAGTCAAACACAAAAGAAAATTCCGACACAGCGACATAACTTGTGTCGGAATTTTCTTTTGTTTTTGAATTGGACAGCGCTCCGTAAATAGCGACATCCAAATATCGAAGAGCGAATTTTCATCAGAGAAGACTCTGATTAACTTCCGGAGGCAAACAATGGGTTTATGGGAAATTAACATTGTATACATGTGAATTGTTACTAAAAATAGTAACAAATCGACATTTTCAAAACGAGGCTCCCACAAAATGCGGAGAAATCGATGACGACGCACGTGCATTCAATATACAGCGATTAAGCACACGTGCATTCAATATACAGTGATAAAGAGAAGTTTTAAGTGGAACAAAAACTACGAAATTGAATGAATTCGTTGATAGCCGGTAAGATGGTTATTTTATTTGATTTACAGTCAAGAAAATTCGGCATTTTTGGCCAACATTGGAGGGGCTTAGCCCCCCCCCCCCCCCCCCCAGCCCCCCCCCCCTGTTCCTACGGGCCTGTACATCAAATAGATTTATGAACCGTGACTAGTCTATTATACAAGAAAACCTACTTCAGAACATGACATTGGGTATAGGAGAATATATAGAGTGCTAGAATGCCTTATAGTCGTTTTCGGCTGGGAGAATTCGACATTTTAAATTCCCTATTTGTTTATGTCAAAGGGGGGTAATTCACAAAATTGACAGATTAGACCTTTATTTTAGAGCTTGCTACAAGTGATAAGAGAGATGTTTTGTGGTTTTTTGGCAACCCGGATATGACCAATTCCGTAAAAATAATGAATCGTTTATCGCGCGTATGTGGCATTAGATGAAATTAGCTGTAAATGCATTAAGGGCCGTAACTCTGATATTAAAGGAGACAAGGCAATGAAACTTCGACAAAACGATTGCCGAATGCCATGGAAATATTGTAAAAATAAAATCAGGCTTTTAGTTCGATACTTTTTCAGAAACAAGAAATCTTGCAGCGTAAAGTTTTCTCTTTTGTTCAGTATATTTTGCTGATATGGAACAGACATTATCCTTTCATAATTTCTTTTTTGTAACTTTCTAAAGAATCAAATTCAAATAATTACTTTTATCCAACTCCGTGTAATTCATATTGCTAACAACTAGAAAGGCCTTTAGACATAATCAGCAAATTTGCTTTCCAACAGTACTTTCAGTACTTTGATTAAATAAGTACGAGTTACTGCATTTGTAACGTGACCAACAGTATTGTGTTTTGGGACGAGAACATTAATCTTCGTATTTGTTACAAGACAGACCGCACATTGAAGAAGCCAGATAAACAAACAAAAGTCAGGCAAAACACATTAGTTTTTCAATTTCTACAGGAGATGTGTAACATGCAAGCAAGACTTCCATCAATCATTTATAAACAATGCATAACTTTAGGCAGCTACTGTAACCAAATACCCGCCGGGAAAAAATGTTTAAAAAAATGTTGCAGAAGACAGTTTCCAGTGAATGAGAATTTACATGTCTTAGTATTTTTGGAAGACACCATTGTGGGAAATGAAGAATTGTCATGTTGAGAAAGCGTTAGTTGTTGTTTTGGTGCGCAATTTGCCGCTTTGTTTACAGGCCTACTGTCAATAATTAATGTTTTGCAACAAAACTCGACAGCAAACAGCCAATGTCAGTACTTCTATCCCACACGTATTTTAAGGTAGTTCACCGATCATTCTATGACAAACTGTACGGGCATGTTCGGCTTCATGCGTGACAACGGAGATTCACGAGGTTATCCGGATTTTAAAATCCGAATAACCTCGTCAATTTTCGTTGTCACGAATCAACGCCGAATATGGAGGCGGAAGCGCACGAAGTATTCGATATCTAATGCTGGGTGGAATACATTTGAGCCAGGATCTGGAAAAACGTCCCTTAAGACTTTTGAGCCCAACATAGATCCAGATCAGCCTGTGCATACGCACAGTCTGATCAGGATCAATGCTGTTCTCTAATAGCTTCGTTGTGACCTGTAGTAACTTAAAGAGAGCAGCATGGATGCACATTGGACTGCGTTTGACAACAGGCTGATCTTGAAACTCAATTTTTAAAAATGCTATAAGGGACGTTTTTTCTAGACCCTTGCCCATTTATACGTTGTTGTCGTCTATTATTTCAGACCCGGGAAGTGTGTACGTAAGATGGGGACGGTCTAAGTGTTCTTCAGATGCTGAACTCGTATATTCAGGTAAGATGCCTGAAGGTTTTACAGGCAACAGCATTTTAACCTAATTCAAATTTAGAAGTGTTCCATGTATTAATAGTAATATTGCCAGAAACATATAATTTTTATGCTAGAGTAGCGCAAATACTGAAAGGAAAATATTGGTTATCAGCGTATTCTTTAGTCTCTATGTTTTCCAAAGCGTTTTATAATAAACCCGTCAAATCCCATCTTCGCTAGCCAAGGTTGAACCTACCTACGTTTGTATTCAGAATACAGAAACGACGTGACGTCGTAGTTGTCACCATTGGCTTGCGAAGATGGTCAAACCCGGGTTTTCTATGGAAATATGTCAAATAGAGTTTATTCAAGTATTATGATAAATAGGAAACTGAAGCTTAAATTAACATCGTTCTATCTTAGTTCCTTTTGTCACTTGTTTGGAGATCGAAAAGGGAAGTAGTTTGTCTAAAAAATTGTCTGTAGTTGTTTTATTTCATTCAGTCAGTTACATCGTCGACTTGTAATCCCCTTTTCTGCAAATGCTTCAGTTAAATACATGTATGAAGCTTAACCTTTTCCCAAACAAGACCTGGTTTTGACGTCCCTGGAAGAAAAGGCTTGGGAAAACATTGAGACAAAAGAAGAAACTGCTGATAATCAGCAGTTTCTCCTTTTGCCACAATATTTTCTTAACTGCATTTTTACGACATCCTTTCTATATCAACATATATTTTGTCGTCTGCAGTAGCTTTCAAATCAGAAAAGTCTAATTTCTTGTCGTTTGGGAAAGGGTTAATCAATTATTCTACCTGTAAGGATATGCCGGTGGTTCGATCTGGACGTCTGCTGGTGCTGCATCTAACTATATCTGTCTAGTACAAGATCCAGTACTGATTGCAAATGTTACTGGAGACAAGGGGGCACAGGTTGGTTGTTTTGCTTTACACTAACTCCGGGTTCTCTTTTGCGACTTCATGAAGAATAATCTAAGCGCGGCCTGATAAATGCCGAGCCCGGATAGCTCAGTCGGTTACGTCGGAGTCTGTCAATCCAGGGGTCTCGAGTTCGAACCCCGGCTCGGCCAGTATCCATTCTGACATTTGACAAAAGTCATTTGTCTCTCACCAATGGGTGTGAATCATCTATGTGAGAGAGCAGCTGGAGGCTCGGTTTGGATATTGTGGTTGTACTGGTGCGAGAAATACCAGGAACCCACGGTTAGGTGCTCCAGCCGCCGCGATATGACCCTGGTAGTTGAAAACGGCGTAAAACCCCAATAAACTCAAACGCGGCCTGATAAATAATTAGAGTTAGAGGTTATTTCCTCTTAGAGATATGCGATATGAGATATTTGACTGTATATCAAAAAGTAAGATGTCGTTGTAATTAAAATGCAACACGACCGCCTCAACGTCAGTCGCATGTAGGTATTTCTTCGACAGATGATTTTCTTCAAAAACGCACATTAACCGATTTAGTATAAACTTTCCTCATACAAGCAGTCGATATAATTCGAATGAATTATGAATTTGGGAACATATGAGCCGGGATCTGGAAAAAGGTCCCTTAAGGCTTTTGAGCCCAACATAGATCCAGATCAGCCTGTGCATACGCACAGTCTGATCATGATCAATGTTGTTCTCTAATAGCTTCGTGACCTTTAGTAATCTAAAAAGGGCAGCATGGATGCATATTGGACTGCATTTGACAACAGACTGATTTTGAAACTCATTTTTTAAAAAATGATATAAAGGACGTTTTTCCAGATCCCGGCTCATATACACACGTTTACCCGGCCATTCCATTGGCTTGCAAACAAAAACACCAATGCCTTCGAATGGCCATTTTTTCTAAAATGTGACCCGTCACGCTAAAAGGGACCTTATCCGAACTCCGAAAAACCAAATGTTGACAAACTTGTCAGACTCAGCACAGTTGAACGAGATATTTTTTGCGAAAAATAAACATATAGATAGGGAAACATTCTGGATTTCGAAAATTACATAAAAGTGAAAAGTGTCGGCCCTAGTCTGGCTGCGCGGACTGACTAGGGTCGATATTTTTCACACATCCGATAAGTTCCCTTTTAGCGTGACGGGTCACAAATGTTAAGTTTTCGTGTAAAAAGTTGATAATGGTAAACAGATGACATTGAGGAAAGTAAAATTGCATGGAACAGATAGTATCATTGAAAAGAAGTTGCATACCATTGGCTTTGTATGTAAAATAATTTTGGAGAAAAGGCAAATGTTAAGTTTTCGGACAGACAGACGGTCATGAGTAAAAATATGTCCCCGATCTCTCGATACGGGGGCATAAAAATAATAATGATCAAAGCAATTTTAACTTTGGACCGTTTTGATAAGTTACATTTTCAATTCAGGTATTCGGCGCCGAGTACGTATTCGACAACGCTCAATGGGTGTCTGCCTCTAACAACTTATACGGTAAAGATATCACATTTCAAGATGTTCCTTGTGCGGTGTGCAGAACTCCTGGGTAAATACCCTAGCTTACAAACGTTACAGACATGTCTTCATGTGATAACCTTTGACGAGAAATACCTCAGAATTAAATTATTGCGTTCATTCTTCAAATTTATTTTTGGAAGTCTAGTGAAATCATCCTTTCGGGCAACAACTGAGGAATTCTGTCAATTTAATGCCCAATTTATTTGGATGCGTTCATGACAACTCATGATATTATAGACTAATAGTAGTATAGTCAATGCATTTGGGTAATTATGGGATGCTTGGATGCTTAAAAAATGGGCGTGGCTAATCATTGACCATGACGCAGTGGGCGTGGCTAATCATTGACCATGACGTTAGTAGGCGTGGTTGACCATTGACCCGTTACATCAGAGGTCAGCCACGCCCAAGCCACGCCCATTTCCGGGGAAATTCCCAGTGTCGTCATACCGGACGTGACATCACGGTGAACCACGACCGAACCACGCCCATTTTCGGGTTTTTCCAGTCTATTTTTAGTTCTATCAAGAATACCATAGGCTGGCTGACCACTGACGTCAATTCAGAGGACTCAGAGCCGAAGCAACGTCATAGGTCGGAGCAACGTCATAGGTCGGAGCAACGTTACGGATCGAAGGTGTGCCACGCCCATTTTCGGGTTTTTCCTAGGGATTATTTTCAAGCCACACCCATAATTCCCACACGGTCTATTTTTAGTTCTATCTAGAACGCCATTGGTCGTTTCACCGCTGACGTCGTATCACGAAAGGGATTACTGCTATCAGCATTTTCTTTTGTCTCAATGTTTTCTTTCTTGTCTCAATATTTCGCGGTTAAGCTTCGCTTTGACTATGCGTAAGAACGAAATACGTTAGATTTTAAAAGTGAAATTTTAGCGATGGAAAGGAATATAAGTACGGAGGAAACGGCGAAACGGCGTTTTACCGGAATGAAATGGATCGCCGCGATTATTATGTTTTCAGCAGTTTTTATCGGAATTACTATTATGGTTTCGACTTATTCCGAGGATTCGGTAGTAAGCGGAGAGAGTGAAAACGTTACAGGATGCATCTACGTTAAGAGATACGATCTCAGCGGTAACGCATTTTTAACGGTGTGTAACGTTAAGGGAAACATCACGATCGATATTAGAAAATTGAATAAGACAACGAATCGAGGTATCGTTCTCAATCTCCGCCAATGGCTGACTGTGAAACAACTGACGCATCCCATTGATGAGTCAATCGATGAGGCGAGGACCTACTGGAAAACATTAAGACGCATGCGCTAGAATTCAAACTATAAATAGAAATGACTTTTGATTGGTTGAAATTAACCGTTATAGATAGGGAATTTGAATCGCAGGCTCATTCGCGTTTAGATCATCATGACGAACAGACTGAATTCGAGATACTCTCAACACCTAGGGAAGGAGTGTTACCTATTCGATAGTAAATTCGAAGGAAATACATACATTCACATCAGGGAATTAATTTTCAAAGACGGCCAGCCCGTTCCCACTTTAAAAGGAATAACGCTGACGTTATCCAGGTGTAACGAACTGTACTCCCTCCTGAATGAAATTGGATTTCACGTGGATGAATGGAATCGAGATCAGCTGTCAGAGACATTTCGCAAGCATCTAGGGGGAAATTGGTTCGTAAGCGTTAACCCCGGGTTTCCCTGCGTGGATATACGAAAATTTTGGTTACCAGAAGGGGCTTCAGAGGTCTGCGCCACCCGAAAGGGGATATCATTGACTTTCCAACAATACGACGAATTGAAAAACGGATTAAGAATGATTCCCTCCGCAGTTCCGGAATTGTACGACGTTCTACCTTGCTACCTACAACCGAATCACGTTAGGGACCAATGCGAGGAGTGCTCGCCCAATACGAAGAAAAAAAATATGACTAATTAGTGTATTGAGCTATATGTTTAAACGCGCCGTTATAGTTTGTGTAACGTTTGCTCGTTATAGTTTGTGGAACGTTTGTTCGTTAGAGTTTGTGTAACGTTTGTTTGTTGTTGTTGTTTGTAAAGACGTCGTTGTTATCACGTAATAACGTTTTTAATAAAAAGATACGTATATGTCATTTCGTCTTCATTTTATCTTTCTACGTCAACGAGTACACACCATGTATATAACCAATACCGTATACACTGCCTCGCTGAACTGCGACATCGGTTTAAGAGAGTTATGCTCTCAGTTGGTTAACGTGAGATACGATCCTAAAACGTTTAACGGTCTTATATGGCAACATCGTCGTATCGGAGGAAATTGTCTGGTATTTAGAAACGGAAAACTCAATTCCAACGGAATGTCGCGTTCATTCCAAGATGGCCGTCGAAGAATAAGACACTACGCGAGAGTTCTACAGAAACTAGGTTATCCCGTTAAATTAACGTCGGTGAAAATGATAACGTCGTCAGCATTTCACACCTTGTCGACGCCCTTGAATATCCCCGAACTATGTTGAACGTTTAAATTAACGTACGAACCCGAAATTTTTCCGGTAGTCACGTTGAGAAAAGATAACGTACACTTTTCCTGTTATCATAATGGAAAGGTTATTATCACCGGAATCAAATCTTCCTTAGACGTCGAGGCGACGGTATACCCGACCCTTATTGAATTGGAATTGTTTACGTTATAAGAAGACAGTCCCTTTATGTAGCGGTTAATCATGTGTATCACCGTCGTACTCACTATTCTTTTATTAGGGGAAAATATTTTGAAGCGATATAGATTATATCGTTTGAAACGGGAAGCTGCCCAGGCCGCTGATAGATTAGTCGAGATCATGAATCGTAAGAGCTATGACTAATAGTAAAAACACACACACACACACACAAACACACATAAAAATGACGTACGAAAAATACCTAGAAAAGATCTATTACGACCCGAAAAACCCAGCGTCGTACTCTAGCGTGAACAAGATTTTTAAAGTAGTTCGCCAAGAAGGAAAATATGTCATCGGAAAGAGTAAGATTCGTAAATGGTTAGAAAAGCAGGAACCGTATACAGTTCACAGGCGAGTGATAAGACGTTTTAAAAAGAGAAAGATGATCGTGCCTTATATCAACTATCTCTGGGAAGGCGATGTGGCGTATATGTCTAATTACTCTACGGAAAATGACGGTATGGGTTATTTTCTATTAATAATCGACGGTTTCTCGAGATTTGTGATATGCACGCCCTGTTAATTATATAAAAAGGTAATACATGTATATCATTTAAGTGAATGTATTGGGGGAGAAGGACAAATTGCTGAACCCAGCGTATCTCTCCTTTTCCCTCATATATTTGATTGCTTGGAATACCCATTTTAAGCCTCAATGTCTACTTGTCTGTAAAATTGTCAATAGGCACGCCCCGTAAATTGTATAAAAAGGTAATATATCATTTAAGTGAATATGTTGAGATTGAAGGGCGAAGTGCTGAGCCCAGCGTATTTCTCCTTTTCCCTCATATATTTGATTGCTTGAAATACCCATATTATATGCACGCCATGTATATTGTATAACAAAAGTAATAGAACATTTAAGTGAATATTTTGATAGGGAAGGACAAATTGCTGGGCCCCGGGATTTCTCCTTTTCCCTTCATATATTTAAATGTAGTTACACGGAATATCCATATTTGGCTTCGATGTTTACACGCTTTACGTTTAAAATTATCCATTTGATACCCTCTTTGTTATAGGTCTAAACATTTTGTCTGTTTCTTAAATGATGTCACAAAAGAAGAAAATGCTATTGTTGTAAAATAATACGGACCTTCAAATTTCCCATACTTTTTTTAAAACATAGAGACAAAAGATGAAATTGTCTTAATTTCAAGGGATGTGGCCTTAGTATTTGTCAACGGAGCTATACGCATCCGATTAGTGCGCGAAGTAACCCACTGTGGATATACAACCTACACTTTTTTTTTTGTTATCCGGCAGACTTTGTCATTTTTCTGGACCGGTTTTGCTAATTTTAATTATCTACTTTGTACATTTTTTACGCAGACTTTGACGTTGAATAAAACAGACTTTGTCTACAAACCGAGTAGACTTTGTCATTCTATATAGAAATACAGTAGGAAAATTCAATCAGACTTTGTATTGTTATGAAACCAACTCCGTTATTGAACAAACCAGACTTTGTCATTTTTTCTGTCCAACTTTGTCATTATGGACGTCAGACTTTGTCATTGTTTACGTCGAGTTTTGTTATTATCGTAATAAGGATTCTTTCAATATATCAAAATCAATTGAATTTAAGCGGTCAAGGGTTTTCGGTATACATGTAACATTATATTAACGTTTAATGTGGAAGGTACTTCGCCTATAAGATACTTTGTTCGCCACACAATGAATTATTCAAGCGCATCTTTGAAGCGGATAACTCAATTTTTAAGATTCTGGAACTGTACTGGTTATAATTTTATCGAATTTTAGCTACATAATATGGATATTTTATAGCGTTTGATATCAAATACCAATTGTGTATATGACAAAACTGTAATTGACATATATCATGATGTGAGTGATGTATGATAAGTAAATGTTCCTGACTTTTCAATAATGTGTTATTTCCCCCACTCCTATGATATAAATTTTCTCTTGATTATATTCCCCTGATTCACAAAAAGTCAATTTTCAAAAAGAAAATGCGGATAGTTAACATACAATTTTATTGTATGTCAATGAGAGAAATAGGATTTGATAGCTTTCTACCATTTAATTTGTTTTGGAAACTTGTCTCATTTTGAAAATACTGATAGAGTAGATATTTTCTAGATATTTTTTCGTTGACTTCAATGCAAACTGTAAAGCAATTATCTCCTATTGGATTCACAAAATTTAAAACAAAAATGCCCTGGTCACAATATACGCCGCCCCAGAGACTAAGTTTTAAGGGGGCGTAACTCACGCAAAAATCAATGAACCATAAAAACCTCCCTTCAAGCGCATCTACCAATTGAGGTGATAACATTGACCAAGTTTAAAAACAATTCCAGCCAGAAACTTAGGATGAGTTGAGCTCACAAGAAAAGTGGATGTACGTATGTACGTACGGACGGATGAACGGACGGACGGAGAAGATGACGCCAATATACGACCGTCTTCGGCGATGTATAAAAAGTAAGATGGTAAAATATTTCTATTAACCCATGTCTACAACATATCCAACTTTCATAGAGACCTATATGCTCGAAGTGTTTGTTCCAATTAGAGTCCAAGGACCTTAAGTAGAAGGCTTTATGAATATTACTCATTAGGAGTTGTATAAAGTTGTCTCGATACAATAAGTTTATTTCGACGCTATCCTTATCGATCTGCATGATTTTGTCTTGAAGATGTAATTAAATTCCCGTTATCCTTCCTGTTATCCCGAATTTTGGCATAAAAACATTAATTAGACACATCGTTGTGAGAGAGAAGGAAAACGTATTTCTTTAATACATTCGTGCAATTGGCATTACATTTGAATCTAAATGAGCTTGCCAACAAATAACTCGGTTTGATAACATATCGAGTATCAATTGTGTTCCGTTAAGGTTAACAGCCCCTCGTTAAAAGCACCGCTTTCTAGCCGTACGAAATGCATAAACTTACACGCATTTGTTAATAAACTTCGCATAAGTTGATTCACCGTGCCGGATTTCAAGATTGTGCTTTAAGAAAAAAATTATTGAAAAATTTATTTTTCTCTATATTTGTATGCAAGGGAGGTAATTTTGAACACTTTTTTCAAATATTTCCATAAGTATGCATTGATTTTAAATTCTAAACCGTACAAAATGCTTATGTTTGTATTTGGAGTGGAAATGTAACACAGTTTAGGAATTACCGGCACTTTCAAATCAAGTTTCGCCTCTGGCTCTTTGGTGCTAATGAGGGGTTGGATACCTTAATATATCACTATGTATTTGATTCGAATTGACAAACAATTCCAAAGCCCCAATGTACCAGTGGATCATTATCGAATTAATTTAGGATCTTGATAAAAGCATTGAACAGCTTCGGTGTAACTGAATAAATGTTGGAATATTATCTGAATGATACTTTCGATTGATTAATCTGAAGCTAATAGAGTCGAATGAATTTGGGGAAAAATCCTACTTATCTCGCTATGATTTCGGGTTCAAACGACTGTAAAAATGTGCTAGCTTCGTTACTTTACCGTATATATTTAAAGGTCCAATGTCATTCCCAGATCTGTTAAAAATGAACTACAAAGGTGGTTTATAGCATTATGATGGTTCGTTTATAGACTTCGGGTCAAACAAAGTAAGATTTATACCGAAAATTACATATATAGATAATCATGCTATCTAAAAATAAGATAAAATATTTGACTATGCTCTCAAATATTTACGAACCGATTTCATATGTCTTTTAAGTCCGTCGTAATCTAAGCCGCTACGAGTTAGACGAAGCCAAAATGTGGAAGACATGAATATAAAGGGCCATATAAAGATAATCACACATCCCAACCAACATGAGTGAAAATGTATCTTTTAACGATAAAAGACTTAAATTGGGCTCCCAAATACGTTGTCCTCAAATCAATTGAACATGAATCCCAAAATGTCACGCAAAATGGAGAAATACTAACTACCGTTGATTATCATTGCGAGCTGATATTTACTACTTGTACAAGCGATAGGTTGTCAAGGTTATTCTAAACTCATCCGTACAAAGATTAAACCGGAAAACAGATAGGAAGTCTCTATCAATCACGGGTTAAAATCAATATACCTCAACAAAGTTAGGTCATAGCGAAATAAAACTATCCGACTTATTCTATCTAATATATTGGTGAAACGGCTTCGGTGGACTAAAAATATCTATCCATATGAGAACACTCGACATCCAATGAATGCGATATTCGACTAAAAACTACGAACTGGGAAAATGGTAAAGGTATCGAGTAAAGGGAGTTGGATTCAAACGCATTATTGAAAAATAAATTGAAATTTAACCCTCAACATACCATAATCTCACAAACACGTCTAAAGACTCATCCAAAGCATATGTAACGAAACATTGACTATCCCTTGACTTCAGGAATATTTTCGCGAAATTTACCGAGTACCGATATGTTTGCTTTTGGACTTGAATACATAGAGGACGTAAGAATGTTTTATAGATATAACAAAGAGCTATGACCCATAGCCGATCGAATGATCTGTCATTAAACCCCGAATTAAGATAGTATCACCGTTTACGATAACCGAGCAGATGGAGCAGATGGAGCGATCAAGAATCTTTGTTAGAATTCACTACTTAGTCTAGGAAGAGAATCGCCAAGTCACCGACGAATGATGATATCGGCGATGGAATGCATACAGATTTTAGCCAAACAGATTATAGACGGTCAAATACACCTTTCTCAAATGGATGCCGAGTACTTTCGACGTTACAGCCAGTTGCTTAGAGCATTAAAGAGTAATACAGTACCCTTAAATCGAAAAAAGCGCCTACTGTCATTAAGTCATTTCGTTTTACCGAGACTTTTGCGACCACAGTACCTCCGTCTTGCAATAAGGATTGAATTAACTGATTCGTAAAACCCGGTAAAACCATTGCTGTAAAAGAATCAAGGATTCTTATTAAGACGAAGCTGGTCGAACTATTCCTTTTGATAAAAGTAAATTCCGACGATAGAAATCATATTATCTTTCAAGCGAGACGTCCGCTTTAGAGACAGGGCCTATTATATAACGCAACTCAACTTTTAGTCATTGACAAATCGCAAATGTGCTTGCATCTATAATGAGCTTCTCTCCATATCCGTAATGTACAAGCGATATACATCCAAATCGGAAGAATTATTTTTGTGAAAGTGTATCGCGAAAACTGGGCTTTCTTATCACGAGCCTCGTCTTTTTACTCCAAAACTTTTTACTCGAAAACCTTTACAAGAACTGTTTGACATGAACTGTTTGACATGAACACTTTAGAAACATTAAAAACAAACAACCGGTATTGGTCTACGAATTAGAAAAGTTGAACATGACTTAACCGTAACTGGAAGTTGTAACAAAACGCGAGAGCTTTCAATAAAAGGTAACATCGTGTGCTTAAATCTTCCATCTCTTTCATCTCTAAAAAGGCTTCTAGAAAGTATGACGTCATACTGTTATAATTACGTGGCAACATCTCGAAATGACAAATATTACGTCTTAATATCATTTTCCGAAGTTGAGCATAAACCAGTGATTTATGTTGGTTAAATATGCCTTACATTCCCATTTCAAAAAAAAAATGTTTTGATGCCAAGATTGGTTATTCTAACCTGTTGCTATTAATCTTAAATTGACGCTGATAAGCAAAAAGCGATTTCAAAATTGAGACGAAAATGATGAATTCCATTTACGTGCGAACTGTAGCTTAGCGTAATTGATTCAGTTTTAAGAAGAAACTGTGTCATTAAGCCCGTTTCGAAGTTGAAATGTGGGAACAACGAACGGTAACTCTGTAGTAGAGTGTGATTATTTGTTTCGTTTGAGGTAGTATATTTTGTCTAAAAACTAACTATACTTAGCGCATTGTCTTTAAGACTTGGCGAATGTGTCGTTATATAATATTGTGTATATACTATTGTGTAAAGAGAAAAATACATCGATCAGTTTAGAATAAAACAACAACAACAACAGCAACAACAATAATAATATTCATAGTGAAAGCGACTTCAATAATAACTCGTCGTGATATAGGATAATGTGTTTACGAGGCAGAATATGCGAAGATATTTCCACATCGGATGATTCATCTACCCGACCGCATCCGGATTAAACTTATATAATTATATATTATTTATATTATATTTATTGTATTAACTTTAATAGGCTTGACAAATTAAGACCGAAAATATTAGAAACATCATGTTATTGCTTGTATACTTTGTTTGACACAAAAGAGAAAATAAACTATCCGTACTAGTATATTTGACTCGACTTTGTTATTTGACTAAATTCGTTTTCTGTCAAATGGATTATTTTCGACCTATGCCGAATGTCCGGGATCAAACCTTAATTAAACTACGACTAACTATCGCTCCGTCGTCTGTTCGTTCACATTTTTGTGTTAACGCCCTAGTACCCCCATGAATATAAGCCTTAGATTATGTGCCTGATGGGACTTGAAAGTGTTGGGTTATGCGCCCTTGAATGTAAAAAAGGCCGTGTTTGATTGCATTTTTACTCTTGTAATCGCATATATTATACAGTATCGGCCAATCAAGTTGGACAAAATGTTTTTAAAGTGACAGTTCACATTTATTTCATTTTTAAGAGTATGTCGTGATCCAAAGATTGTATGTTCTAATGTGTATAAATGCAATCAGTTTTTTTGAAGTTGTTATATATAAGTGAAAAATATGCCTTTAAAGTTGAAACAGGAGTGACAAATTCTGTATAAATCTTAACTGTTGTCCACAACAATTTGTTTAATTTTAGCACAAAAATATACATTTCTCGTAAACGGTTCAATATTTCGACTCGAAATTTTCAGAATTTCCCTAAGAAAATATGCTCTTTCAGATAGAATAAAAGTAAAATTCATGTAAAAATAATTGTAAAATGTCACTTTAAGATATCTTAAATTTGCGCTATTTTCAATCAGAATTTGATGCGTGTCTGCTAGATTTATATCCCGGACACACATATATATATATCCTTAACTGATTCAGTTAAATGTCTTCGGATTGAACAAAATTGTTGTTCTTCGTTTTCACTCTCGCATCGACACGCGTTGATTAAACGTATAAATGCTTGACATCCTAAGATCGATGATATTTTCGGCCTGATTAGATTCGTACATGTTGAGTTATGCGCCTTGAAAATTAATAAAACGCACTTTTGACTGTTTTCGTGAAATCGTCCGCAAATATATAAATACCCTATATTAACAAAATGTGGTTGATTCTATAATTCCGCATATTCTAAATGTCCCGCCTAATCCTTACCTTATTTCGTTTTGTGTTCGCTGAAATTTATGCGACATCATTGAAAATTTCCGATGATCTCAGTTCTATGACGGGAAATATCTATTGTTAATCCTAAATTTTGTAACAAAAGACCATCGTCAATCCTAAATTTTTACGAACTCTTAATTAAGGGTTAAATGGAACATCTTGTTTATGGTGTATGTTTAGATAGTTTTATCAATAACGAGTTAACTTTCCATTGTCCGTGAACTTTTATTGTTAGCGGAATAATGGGTATTACGTCCCAGGTATTGTCTGAACTCTTAATTAAGGGTTAAAAGGGACATCTTGTGGTGTATGTTTAGATAGTTTTATCAATAACGAGTTAATTTTCCATTGTTTGTGAACTTCTATTGTTAGCGGAATAATGGGTATTATTCGGCGATATAACACTGACCCTTTCGTGGTCCCTTGTGGGTTTGTTACGCCGGTACAGGAAATTAAATTAAAAATGGATTAAATTTACCAATCGACTTTAATATGTAAGTACATTCGATCTTGAACGAGATATACGGTTCAATAAGAATTATGCATCATGATTTATGCGCCCTTGCCATCATCTTTCAAAACGACGTTGGCAGAATTAATGGTTAAAAGGGTCATCTTGTTTATGGTGTATATTTAGATAGTTTTATCGATAACGAGTTAAATTTCCATTGTCCGTGAACTTCTATTGTTAGCGGAATAATAAGTGTTACGCCCCAGGTTCCTCATTGCCTGTGAACCTCTATTGTTAGCGGAATAATAGGTATTTCGCCCCAGGCATTGTCTGAACTCTTAATTAAGGGTTAATCACCTTATCACCTGGACAGAACACTCTTAGTCACAGCCCGTTAACGCAATACAGTACTTTTTATAGGCGATGACTTAGGATCATTACAGCTCATCGTTAATTTACCCTTTCCCAAACGACAAAATTTAGGGTGATCCACTTCAAAAACTGTCACAAAAGACAAAATGGATGTTATAAAAGATGGAATTTATGTAAAATATGGTACAGAAAATATTGAGACAAAAGGAGAAACTGCTGGTTATCTACAGTTTGTTCTTTCGTTTCAATGTTTCCCCAAACATTTTCTTTTCGTTTCAATGTTTCCCCAAACATTTTCTTATAGGGATGTCAAAACCGGGTCTTGTTTGGGAAAGGTTAAGGACCATAATGATCATCGCGAAACTGATATCCTCAAGATGGAAATGGATTATTTAGAGCAAGACAGTCGTAAGTGTACATGCAGTTACCACTGTTTTGCGTCATTTTATCCGTGTGTAGCTGATAAAAATTGCTGTAATTCACTAATAAGTGCGTTGACCTATACATTTTTTGAATTATTATCAGGACATGTGGCTTAATAAGGGAGTTTTATCAAATTCTAGTAAGTAGAACTTGAAATATTTCCCAAAAAATGTAAAGACATAAAACGCTCCAGCTTCGTTGATCTAATCGAACACGTGAGCATGATGTTTTCTACATATACGCGTTTATAAAAGCACATATTTTGGGTTTTCTAAGTAAATGAAAGACGTTACTTTAAATTTAAATTTCGGGACTAAACGATGAATATACAGCTTTTTATAGACGATTTAGTGACCTTGGACAGGTGCGTGAAATTGTGCAGTTTTTCGAAGTAGGGGTATGTGGTATAGAACAAACGATTAAATCGATCCTAAGATTTGCTTAGTTGCGCAGCATTCAATTACTCGGACACAAATTTAATCCCCCCAACACCGTGGATGCGCAGTTTTAATCCCCGAATCCATGGGTAGGTGCTCCAGCCGCCGCGATATGACCCTGGCAGTTGAAAACGGCGTAAAACCCTAATAAACTCTAACTCAGATTAACAAAGGAAAATTGAGGCAAAAGGAGAAATTCGCTGCTTTTCAATAAAAACCTTGTAATTGCAATTCGTTTTAAGCAGCACCCTTTCCCAAACAAGACCTGGTTTTGACGTCCCTAAAAGAAAATGCTTGGGAAAACATCCAAAAAATGTAAAGACATAAAACGCTCCAGCTTCGTTGATCTAATCGAACACGTGAGCATGATGTTTTCTACATATACGCGTTTATAAAAGCACATATTTTGGGTTTTCTTATTAAATGAAAGACGTTACTTTAAATTTAAATTTCGGGACTAAACGATGAATATACAGCTTTTTATAGGCGATTTAGTGACCTTGGACAGGTGCGTGAAATTGTGATATTTTTCGATGTAGGGGTATGTGGTTTAGAACAAACGATTAAATCGATCCTAAGATTTGCTTAGTTGCGCAACATTTAATTACTCGGACACAAAAGGGTTATTATCCGAGTACCGTAAGATTATCCGATATTTCTATTGTTACTTAAATGAACGGATGTTCCTTTGCGGAGACTGACTAATTCGATCAATTACTCGATCAAGATAACATTTTAGGAGATTAAAAGGGATTAAAACTGCGCATCCACGGTGTTGGGGGGATTAAAATTTGTCGTTAGTCCGACCTAATTAATCCTTTCCCGAACGAGATCTAGTCTGATCGTGACATGTGAGAAAACATTGAGAGAAAACAATAAACATTGAGACAAAGAAGAAAACATTGAGACAAAAGAATACATTGAGACAAAAGAAAACATTGAGACAAAAGAAAATGTTGATAGCAGTAATCCCTTTCGTGATACGACGTCAGCGGTGAAACGGCCTATGGCGTTCTAGATAGAACTAAAAATAGACCGTGGGAAAAACCATTTTCGTGGGGGGGGATTATGGGTGTGGCTTGAAAATAGACCGGAAAAACCCGAAAATGGGCGTGGCTAAGCTTCGACCCGTAACGTTGTTCCGACCTATAACGTTGCTCCGACCTATGACGTTGCTTCGGCTCTGAGTCCTCTGAATTGACGTCAGTGGTCAGCCAGCCTATGGTATTCTTGATAGAACTAAAAATAGACTGGAAAACCCCGAAAATGGACGTGGTTCGGGCGTGGTTCACCGTGATGTCACCTCCGGTACGACGTCACTGGGAATTTCCCCGGAAATGGGCGTGGCTTGGGCGTGGCTAATCATTGACCATGACGTTAGTAGGCGTGGTTGACCATTGACCCGTTACATCAGAGGTCATCCACTGGTACATTGGGGCTTTGGAATTGTTTGTCAATTCGAATCAAATACATAGTGATATATTAAGGTATCCAACCCCTCATTAGTCACAATATACGCCGCCCCAGAGACTAAGTTTTAAGGGGGCGTAACTCACGCAAAAATCAATGAACCATAAAAACCTCCCTTCAAGCGCATCTACCAATTGAGGTGATAACATTGACCAAGTTTAAAAACAATTCCAGCCAGAAACTTAGGATGAGTTGAGCTCACAAGAAAAGTGGATGTACGTATGTACGTACGGACGGATGAACGGACGGACGGAGAAGATGACGCCAATATACGACCGTCTTCGGCGATGTATAAAAAGTAAGATGGTAAAATATTTCTATTAACCCATGTCTACAACATATCCAACTTTCATAGAGATCTATATGCTCGAAGTGTTTGTTCCAATTAGAGTCCAAGGACCTTAAGTAGAAGGCTTTATGAATATTACTCATTAGGAGTTGTATAAAGTTGTCTCGATACAATAAGTTTATTTCGACGCTATCCTTATCGATCTGCATGATTTTGTCTTGAAGATGTAATTAAATTCCCGTTATTCTTCCTGTTATCCCGAATTTTGACAAAAAACATTAATTAGACACATCGCTTGTGAGAAAGAAGGAAAACGTATTTCTTTAATATATTCGTGCTATTGGCATTATATTTGAATCTAAATGAACTTGCCAACAAATAACTCGGTTTGATAACATATCGAGTATCATTTGTGTTCCGTTAAGGTTTACAGCCCCTCATTAAAAGCACCGCTTTCTAGCCGTACGAAATGCTTAAAATTACACGCATTTGTTAATAAACTTCGCATAAGTTGATTCACCGTGCCGGATTTCAAGATTATGCTTCAAGAAGAAATTTATTGAAAAATTTATTTTTCTCTATATTTATATGCAAGGGAGGTAATTTTGAACATTTTTTCAAATATTTCCATAAGTATGCATTGATTTTAAATTCTAAACCGTCCAAAATGCTTATGTTTGTATTTGGAGTGGAAATGTAACACAGTTTAGGAATTACCGACACTTTCAAATCAAGTTTCGCCTCTGGCTCTTTGGTGCTAATGAGGGGTTGGATACCTTAATATATCACTATGTATTTGATTCGAATTGACAAACAATTCCAAAGCCCCAATGTACCAGTGGATCATTATCGAATTAATTTAGGATCTTGATAATAGCATTGAACAGCTTCGGTGTAACTGAATAAATGTTGGAATATTATCTGAATGATACTTTCGATTGATTAATCTGAAGCTAATAGAGTCGAATAAATTTGAAAAAATATTCTACTTATCTCGCTGTGATTTCGGGTTCAAACGACTGTAAAAATGTACTAGCTTCATTACTTTACCGTATTTATTTAAAGGTACAATGTCATTCCCAGGTCTGTAAAAAATGAACTACAAAGGTGGTTTATAGCATTATGATGGTTCGTTTATAGACTTCGGGTCAAACAAAGTAAGATTTATACTGAACATTACATATATAGATAATCATGCTATCTAAAAATAAGATCAAATATTTGACTATGCTCTCAAATATTTACGAACCGATTTCACATGTCTTTTAAGTCCGTCGTAATCTAAGCCGCTACGAGTTAGACGAAGCCAAAATGTGGAAGACATGAATATAAAGGGCTATATAAAGATAATCACACATCCCAACCAACATGAGTGAAAATGTATCTTTTAACGACAAAAGACTTAAATTGGGCTCCCAAATACGTTGTCCTCAAATCAATTGAAAATGAATCCCAAAATGCCACGCAAAATGGAGAAATATTATCTATCGTTTTATTTTCATTGCGAGCTGATAATTACTACTTGTACAAGCGATAGGTTGTCAAGGTTATTCTAAACTCATCCGTACAAAGATTAAACCGAAAAACAGATAGGAAGTCTCTATCAATCACGGGTTAAAATCAATATGAAATGTATACCTCGACAAAGTTAGGTCATAGCGAAATAAAACTATCCGACTTATTCTATCTAATATATTGGTGAAACGGCTTCGGTGGACTAAAAATATCTATCCTTATGAGAACATTCGACATCCAATGAATGCTATATTCGACTAAGAACTACGAACTGGGAAAATGGTAAAGGTATCGAGTAAAGGGGTTTGGATTCAAACGCATTATTGAAAAATGAATTGAAATTTAGCCCTCAACATACCATAATCTCACAAACACGTCTAAAGACTCATCCAAAGCATATGTAACGAAACATTGACTATCCCTTGACTTCAGGAATATTTTCGCGAAATTTACCGAGTACCGATAGTTTTACCATTCGACTTGAATACATAGAGGACGTAAGAATGTTTTATAAATATAACAAAGAGCTATGACCCATAGCCGATCGAATTATCTGTCATTAAACCCTGAATTAAGATAGAATCACCGTTTACGATAACCAAGCAGATGGAGCAGATGGAGCGATCCAGAATCTTTGTTAGAATTCACTACTTACTTAGTCTAGGAAGAGAATCGCCAAGTCACCGACGAATGATGATATCGGCGATGGTTTCGGCACAAATGGAATGCATACAGATTTTAGCCAAACAGATTATAGACGGTCAATTACACCTTTCTCAAATGGATGTCGAGTACTTTCGACGTTACAGCCAGTTGCTTAGAGCATTAAAGAGTAATACAGTGCCCTTAAATCGAAAAAAGCACTTACTGTCATTAAATCATTTCGTTTTACCGAGACTTTTGCGACCACAGTACCTCCGTCTTGCAATAAGGATTGAATTAACTGATTCGTAAAACCTGGTAAAACCGTTGCTATAAAAGAATCAAGGATTCTTATTAAGACGAAGCTGGTCGAACTATTCCTTTTGATAAAAGCAAATACCGACGATAGAGATCATGTTATCTTTCAAGCAAGACGTCCGCTTTAGAGACAGGGCCTATTATATAACACAACTCAACTTTTAGTCATTGGCAAATCGCAAATGTGCTTGCATCTATAATGAGCTTCTCTCCATATCCGTAATGTACAAGCGATATACATCCAAATCGGAAGAATTATTTTTTTTTTGTGAAAGGGTATCGCGAAAACTGGGTTTTGTTATCACGAGCCTCTTTTTATTTTACTCCAAAACTTTTACTCGAAAATCTTTACAAGAACTGTTTGACATGAACCGTTTGACACGAACAGTTTAGAAACATTAAAAACAAACAAGCGGTATTGGTCTACGCATTAGAAAAGTTGAACAAGACTAAACTGTAACTGGAAGTTGAAGCAAAACGTGAGAGCTTTCAATAAAACGTAATATCTTGTGCTCAAATCTTCCATCTCTTTCATCTCTAAAAAGGCTTCTAGAAAGTATAACGTCATACTGTCATAATTACGTGGCAACATCTCGAAATGCCAAATATTACATTTTAATCTCATTTTCCGAAGTTTAGCATAAACCAGTGATTTATGTTGCTTAAAGATGCATTGCGTTCCCATTTCAAAAAATGTTTTGATGCCAAGATTGGTTATTCTAACACGTTGCTATTAATCTTTGTTAAATTAACGCTGATAAGCAAAAAACGTTTTCAAAGTTGAGACGAAAATGATGAATTCAATTTACGTGCGAACTGTAGTTTAGCGTAATTGATTCAGTTTTAAGAAGAAACTGTGTCATTAAGTCCGTTTCGAAGTTGAAATGTAAGAACAACGAACGGTAACTCTGTGGTAGAGTGTGATTATTTGTTTCGTTTGAGGCGGTATTTTTGTTAAAAACTAACTATACTTAGCGCATTGTCTTTAATACTTGGCGAATGTGTCGTTATATACTATTGTGTACAATGTATATAATGTTGTGTAAAGAGAAAAAATACATCGATCAGTTTAGAATAAAACAACAACAGCAATAATAATATTCATAGTGAAAGCGACTTCAATAATAACTCATCGTGATAGAGGATAATGTGTTTACGAGGCAGAATATGCGAAGATATTTCCACATCGGATGATTCATCTACCCGTCCGCATCCGGATTAAACATATATTATATAATTATATATTATTTATATTATATTTATTGTATTAACTTTAATAGGCTTGATAAATTAAGATCGAAAATATTAGAAACATCATGTTATTGCTTGTATACTTTGTTTGCCACGAAAGAGAGAATAAACTATCCGCACTAGTATATTTGACTCGACTTTGTTATTTGACTAAATTCGTTTTCTGTAAAATGGATTATTTTCGGCCGACCTATGCCGAATGTCCGGGATCAAACCTTAATTAAACTACGACTAACTATCGGTCCATCGTCTGTTCGTTCACATTTTTGCGTTAACGCTCTAGTACCCCCATGAATATAAGCCTAAGATTATGTGCCTGATGGGACTTGAAAGTGTTGGGTTATGCGCCCTTGAATGTAAAAAAAGGCCGTGTTTGAGTGCATTTTTACTCTTGTAATCGCATATATTATACAGTATCGGCCAATCAAGTTGGACAAAATGTTTTTTAAAGTGACAGTTCACATTTATTTCATTTTTTAAGAGTATGTCGTGATGCAAAGATTGTATGTTCTAATGTGTATAAATGCAATCAGTTTTTTTTTTAAAGTTGTTATATATAAGTGAAAAATATACCTTTAAAGTTGAAACAGGAGTGACAAATTCTGTATAAATCTTAACTGTTGTCCACAACAATTTGTTTAATTTTAGCACAAAAATATACATTTCTCGTAAACGGTTCAATATTTTGACTTGAAATTTTCAGAATTTTCATAAGAAAATATGCTCTTTCAGATAGAATAAAAGTAAAATTCGTGTAAAAATAATTGTAAAATGTCACTTTAAGATATCTTAAATTTGCGCTATTTTCAATCAGAATTTGTTTATTCTGACTAACCTGATCTTAAGTCGATAAATTGGCCGTTTTCGGTTTAAATCTAGTAGACACGCATATGTACCGATCGAGACAACATTTGGTCATAGTACTGTTGATATAAAGATCCTGTATAGTTGAGAGTTATATCCCGGACACACATATACATATCCTTAACTGATTCAGTTAAATGCCTTCGGATTGAAGAAAATTGTTGTTCTTCGTTTTCACTCTCGCATCGACACGCGTTGATTAAGACTCTGCGTATAAATGCTTGACATCCTAAGATCGATGATATTTTCGGCCTGATTAGATTCGTACATGTTGAGTTATGCGCCTTGAAAATTAATAAAACGCACTTTTGACTTTGTTTTCGTGAAATCGTCCGCAAATATATAAATACCCTATATTAACAAAATGTGGTTGATTCTATATTTTCCGCATATTCTAAATGTCCCGCCTAATCCTTACCTTTTTCGTGTGTTCGCTGAATTTTATGCGATATCATTGAAAATTTCCGATGATCTCAGTTCTATGACGGGAAATGTCCATTGTTAATCCTAAATTTACCAAAGACCATCGTCAATCCTAAATTTTTACCAACTCTTAATTAAGGGTTAAAAGGGACATATTGTTTACGGTGTATGTTTAGATAGTTTTATCAATAACGAGTTAATTTTCCATTGTCCGTGAACTTCTATTGTTAGCGGAATAATGGGTATTACGTCCCAGGTATTGTCTGAACTCTTAATTAAGGGTTAAAAGGGATATCTTGTTTATTGTGTATGTTTAGATAGTTTTATCAATAACGAATTAACTTTCCATTGTCCGTGAACTTCTATTGTTAGCGGAATAATGGGTATTACGCCCAGGCATTGTCTGAACTCTTAATTAAGGGTTAAAAGGGATATCTTGTTTATTGTGTATGTTTAGATAGTTTTATCAATAACGAATTAACTTTCCATTGTCCGTGAACTTCTATTGTTAGCGGAATAATGGGTATTACGCCCCAGGTTCCTCATTGCCTGTGAACCTCTATTGTTAGCGGAATAATAGGTATTTCGCCCCAGGCATTGTCTGAACTCTTAATTAAGGGTTAATCACCTTATCACCTGGACAGAACACTCTTAGTCTAAGCCCGTTAACGCAATACAGTACTTTTTATAGGCGTTGACTTAGGATCATTACAGCTCATCGTTAATTTACCCTTTCCCAAACGACAAAATTTAGGGTGATCCACTTCAAAAACTGTCACAAAAGACAAAATGGATGTTATAAAAGATGGAATTTATGTAAAATATGGTACAGAAAATATTGAGACAAAAGGAGAAACTGCTGGTTATCTACAGTTTGTTCTTTCGTTTCAATGTTTCCCCAAACATTTTCTTTTCGTTTCAATGTTTCCCCAAACATGTTCTTATAGGGATGTCAAAACCGGGTCTTGTTTGGGAAAGGTTAAGGACCATAATGATCATCGCGAAACTGATATCCTCAAGATGGAAATGGATTATTTAGAGCAAGACAGTCGTAAGTGTACATGCAGTTACCACTGTTTTGCGTCATTTTATCCGTGTGTAGCTGATAAAAATTGCTGTAATTCACTAATAAGTGCGTTGACCTATACATTTTTTGAATTATTATCAGGACATGTGGCTTAATAAAATAAGGGAGTTTTATCAAATTCTAGTAAGTAGAACTGGAAATATTTCCCAAAAAATGTAAAGACATAAAACGCTCCAGCTTCGTTGATCTAATCGAACACGTGAGCATGATGTTTTCTACATATACGCGTTTATAAAAGCACATATTTTGGGTTTTCTAAGTAAATGAAAGACGTTACTTTAAATTTAAATTTCGGGACTAAACGATGAATATACAGCTTTTTATAGACGATTTAGTGACCTTGGACAGGTGCGTGAAATTGTGCAGTTTTTCGAAGTAGGGGTATGTGGTATAGAACAAACGATTAAATCGATCCTAAGATTTGCTTAGTTGCGCAACATTCAATTACTCGGACACAAAAGGGTTATTATCCGAGTACCGTAAGATTATCCGATATTTCTATTGTTACTTAAATGAACGGATGTTCCTTTGCGGAGACTGACTAATTCGATCAATTACTCGATCAAGATAACATTTTAGGAGATTAAAAGGGATTAAAACTGCGCATCCACGGTGTTGGGGGGATTAAAATTTGTCGTTAGTCCGACCTAGATAATCCTTTCCCGAACGAGATCTAGTCTGATCGTGACGCGTGAGAAAACATTGAGAGAAAACAATAAACATTGAAACAAGAGAGAAAAACATTGAGACAAAAGAAAACATTGAGACAAAAAAAACCATTGAAACGAGAAAGGAAACATTGAGACAAAACATTGAAACAGAAAACATTGAAACAAGAAAGAAAAACATTGAGACAAAAGAAAATGTTGATAGCAGTAATCCCTTTCGTGATACGACGTCAGCGGTGAAACGGCCTATGGCGTTCTAGATAGAACTAAAAATAGACCGTGGGGAAAACCCGAAAATGGGTGTGTCTTGAAAATAATCCCTAGGAAAAACCCGAAAATGGGCGTGGCTCCCCTTCGATCCGTAACGTTGCTCCGACCTATGACGTTGCTCCGACCTATGACGTTGCTTCGGCTCTGAGTCCCCTGAATTGACGCCAGTGGTCAGCCAGCCTATGGTATTCTTGATAGAACTAAAAATAGACTGGAAAAACCCGAAAATGGGCGTGGTTCGGTCGTGGTTCACCGTGATGTCACGTCCGGTATGACGACACTGGGAATTTCCCCGGAAATGGGCGTGGCTTGGGCGTGGCTGACCTCTGATGTAACGGGTCAATGGTCAACCACGCCTACTAACGTCATGGTCAATGATTAGCCACGCCCACTGCGTCATGGTCAATGATTAGCCACGCCCATTTTTTAAGCATCCCAGCATCCCATAATTACCCAAATGCATTGACTATACTACTACTAATTGTCGTGATAGGGACAAATTTATGTATTTATATACGGTCTTGAAATGATTTTAGCATCAGCGTTGGTCATCTTCCAAGACCCCAGTATTCTACGTTCACTTTTGATTTTTTACGGGCGTTCGTATGCAGCAAGGTGGACTTTAGAAACCTCGGTTTGAGAAGAATCAGCACCAGGCAGATGCTTTGACCCATTACCACACAATGACTCTTTTTGACTCCCTACAAGATAATGACTTTGAAAAACATTGTGGAAAATGAAGAAATTGATTGTGACAAGCAATTTCATCATTTCCCACAATGTTTTCTACCCAGAAAGACCCAAACATGTGAAATTTCATAGAATTGAAATGTCGTCTGCAACACCTTTCAAATTGGAACAGTCCAAATTTTTGCTGTCTGGTAATAGGTTAAATATGTTTTATTTTTCATCAGGTTGTCAACTGTAATGGTACCCGGCAAGACCACGTGTAGTAATGGATGGAGGGAGGAATATAGCGGGTATCTGAGTGCTGGATATTATGGTAAATATGTCATATAATTGTTCAACATTACATTTTTCGTGTTACTAGATACAGTTAACAAAGTCGGCATTGAATTATGATATTGTTCATTGTAAGTCATATAACCAAGCTCACAATGAAGAAGCAATAATATGACCCATGTGATATACATGTACATAGTAAACACTTGCGAACGAAAACTCATAGTAACATTTTTCAATGCTTTCTGTTATATAGTGTACCAGTTTGGCGATTACTCTTTCTCCCATTTTGACAGTAGGGTCTAAACTTTAACGTTTGAAAACGGGTAAAATTACTTTAATTATCTAAACATCTCGTGTTCCAGGCCACAGTGCAGCGTCTGAGTTTGTGTGTTTAGACAGAGAGGGTGAAGTTATACCTAACACGAGTAATAAAGAACTGGGGAAGTTGTTTTACTCGGTCAGGGCTAGATGTGGGTCATTACCGTGCCCGCCTTATGAAGAAGGAAAAGACTTGACTTGTGTTGTGTGCTCTAAATAAATATACAATACTGTTACTTCTCTTGTTATTTCTTTTATTTGTCGCATTGAATATTATATGTCTTATTTACTTCATGAGCGGGACTGCTTGCTGATGAATTAAAAGACAACGACAATTTTCGAATATCTGATTTGCTTTATTATGATAAAAACAAGAGGACCATGATGGTCCTATATCGCTCACCTGAACCAAAATGATATGAGCAACACTTATGTTCAATTCAATTGATATTTATGACTTTAAGACTGAATATGAACTTATGGTCAATAACATTGTGAAAAACTCATCGGAGCTCTTATGGTGCCCCACATTGTTTTGTTTTTAAATAATTATAGATTCTAGAGTGTAAACAAAGTCGAAAACAGTCAAAATGGCAATTTCATCAAAATCAAGGGCACATAAATTAACTCTCGTCTTTCTGGTCAGATCAGACTGAAAATCAACCTCATCCGAGATCTAATATTCTCCAACATTGTGTCCAAGGTTTGTCTTGATTTATTAATAATTGTAGATTCTAGAGTGTAAACAAGGTTGACACCAGCCCGAAATGGCAATTTTATCAAATACAAGGGCATATAACTCTCGTCTTTCTGGTCAGATCAGACTGAAAATCAAACTCATCCCAGATCTTATGGTCTCCAACATTGTGTCCAAGTTTTGTCTTGATTGGTCAATAATTGTAGATTCTAGAGTGTAAACAAGGTTGAAAAGAGTCAACAAGAGCTGTCCGAAGACAAGCGCGCTCGACTTTCTAAGTTGCTTAGTATAAAGGGGGCATAACTCCAAATATAGTGGAGCCAGGGTCATGGGCTCTGGTAGTACGGAAGAGGGTGTGATGGTGAATAAGTATTCCAAGTTTGGGTTGAATCCCTTTGATAGTATGGAAGTCATTGATGTTTGAAAAAACTTTAACCTTTTACGCCGACGCCGATGCCAACGCCAGGGTGACAGTATAAGCTCTCATTTCCTTCGAAAAGTCGAGCTAAAACCAGCAATTTTATCGAATTCAAGGGTCCTTAACTCTTGACTTTCTAATCACATCAGACTGAAAATCATACTCATCCAAGATCTTTTGCTCCCCAAAATTGTGTCCAAATTTTGTCTTGATTTATTAATAATTGTAGATTCTAGAGTGTAAACAAGGTTGAAAACAGCCAGAAATGGCAATTTTGCCCAATTCAAGGGCACATAACCCTCATCTTTCTGGTCAGATCAGACTGAAAATCCAACTCATCCAAGATCTTATGGTCTCCAACATTATTAAGTTTTGTCTTGATTGATCAATAATTGTAGATGTTGGAGTGTAAACAAACTTAAAAACAGCATTTTTTGACATTCAAGGGCAGAAAACTCAGCACTTTCTGGTCCGATCAGGCCCATAATCGAACTTGTCCGAGATCTTATGATTCTACTTGTTTTGGCCAAGCTTGATCAAGATTGCCTAACTTTTGTGGATGCTAGAGTGTAAACATCCCAAATGTTGACAGACGGACAGATGGACGCCGGACAAAAAGTGACCACAATAACTCACCTTGAGCACTTCGTGCTCAGGTGAGCAAATAAACAGCTACTTTTCAACAAAAAACCGTGTAACTACAGAATTTATAATGTTCTTTTATTGAAAAACGACAATATGCTTTTTGAATTTTGCACAAAATAATAAATAAATGAGCAAGAATCTGGAAAAGGACCCTTACAGCATCCGATATAAACATGAATCCCGATCAGGCTATGCGTAAGTGCAATCTGGTCATTTACAGGTCCTGAATCCTGGTAAAGCTTTGATCTTGATCAGATTGCAAATGCACAGACTTATCTCGAACGTACGATGGTCTGAAATGATGCAAATGCAGAGACCGATCTAGATGCTAGTGCAGTATAAAATGACATAAGGAACCTTTCTCCATATCTTGGCTCATGTCTTAACAAATAATGTCAACAACAATTGTCCGCGGACAATAAAGCTCGCCCTAACGAGAGTTTGTCACAAAGAAAAGTCACTTCCTAGGTCAATATAAAAAGGTAATGGTCCAAAATGATTTTTTTTTAAAGTATGTCAAGCTCCAAGGTCAAAGGTCATCGACAAATGCAAACCATGATGGTAGGAGGTGTCCATGTGTGGAGTATAAAGCTGTAGAGGTAAAAGGACATGAGATAAAGGCCAGGTTAAAGTTATTTAAAAGTGGGTCAAGGTCACAACGTCCAAGGTAATGGCCAAATATGAACCATGTTGGTAGGAGGTGTCATTGTGTGAAATATCAAGGCTGTATGGGTAAAAGTAGGTCAAACTCCAAGGTCAAGGTCACAAGGTCAAGGTCACAAGGTCAAGAGTGAACGGAGGTGTCATTGTGTAAAATATAGAGGCTGTATGACATGTAATATAGGCCAGGTTAAAGTTTTTTAAAAGTAGGTCAAGGTCACAAGATCCAAGGTCATGGTCATATGTTAATCGTGTTGGTAGGAGGTGTCCATGTGTGAAATATCAAGGCTGTAGATGTAAAAGAACATAGATATAGGCCAGATTAAAGTTTTTAAAAGTAGGTCAAACTCAAAGGTAAGGTCACAAGGTCAAGGTCATGGTCAAATGTGAACAGTGTTGGTAGGAGATGTCATTGTGTAAAATATAGAGGCTGTATGGGTAAAAGGACATGAAATATAGGCCAGGTTAAAGTTTTTTAAAAGTAGGTCAAACTCCAAAGTCAAGGTCATGAGGTCCAAGGTCAAATGTAAACGGTGTTAGTAGTAAGTGTCCATATGTGAAATATCAAGGTTGTAGGTGTAAAAGGACATGAGATATAGGCCAGGTTAAAGTTTTTTAAAAGTAGGTCAAACTCCAAGGTCAAGGTCACAAGGTCCAAGGTCAAATGTGAATGGTATTGGTAGGAGGTGTCCATATGTGAAATATCAAGGCTGTATGTGTAATAGGGCATAAGATATAGGCCAGGTTAAAGTTTTTTTAGGCCAGGTTAAAGTTTTTTAAAAGTAGGTCAAACATCAAGGTCAAGGTCACAAGGTCATGGTCTCAAATTAAAGGTCTTGGTGAGAGGTATCCACATGTGAAATATGAAGGCTGTAGGTGTAATAGGGCATGAGATATAGGCCAGGTTAAAGTTTTTTAAAACGGGCAAAAAGTGGGTCAAACTCCAAGGTCAAGGTCACAGTCTCAAATTCAAGGTCTTGGTTAGAGGTACCCACAGGTGAAATATGAAGGCTGTATCTCTTACAGGGCATGAGATATGGGCCAGGTTAAAGTTTTTGCGGACGCTGACGCCAACATCTGGGGGTATGACAATAGCTCTTCCGAGACTAACATCCCGGGCGAGCTAAAAAGGGTCAAAACCTACTGTGTTTGGTAAAAAAAATACATACACTATGTAAGGTTTCAACTTGAAACAGTGTTAATGTTTGAAATTTGGGAAAATATAAGTAAATTGTGGTCATGGTAATTTAACCCACTCCCACACAATAATGCCTTTTGACGCCCATAAAGGATACTGCTTGGGAAAACAATGTGGAAAACGAAGAAATTGTTTGTGACAAGCAATTTCTTTGTTTTCTACAATGTTTTCTTACCCAAATTGGAAAGATTTTTAAAATTCAATCAACTTGAAATTATCGTCTGCAACACCTTTTAAATTGAAACAGTCTAAAATTTTGTCGTCTGGTAATGAATTAATTAGGAATGCCACTGTTAGAATAAAATCATTTTGTAGTTTTTGTTCTCCGATGTAGTTGTAAACATTTAGGACTACAGAACTTGTTGTCGTTATACTCAAACGGAACCTTCCCTGTCAAATCTGTAGCACACTGGAAACATCGGCTGAAAACAAACAAGATACATGTATATTTGTAAGGTTAAAGAAATCATAGCGAGACAAGATGTTCTTGTAAAACATGAATGCCCCCCGAAATGACAATGTTAAGTTTTCATGTAAAGGGTTCTTCAGTGTTAATGAATGACCTTGAAGAAGATCATATTGCATGAAAGATATATATCATTGAAAAGAAGGTTATATATCAAATTTGAGCTTTGTCTGTCAAATACTTTTGGAGAAAAGGCCAATGTTTTAAAGTTTTCAGACAGACAGACGGACGGACAGACTGACACAAGCAAAACAATATGCTCACTATCTTTTGATACAGGGGCATAAAAAAGAAGAAAATGCTGATGACCAGAATTTCCTCTTTCCTTGTGGATTGATCATAAAGTTTGTTAATTTTGGAAGCATTTATTTAATCTTCTGAAACAAGAGATGTTTGTAAAACATATATGCCCCCTTCAAGTGCCTACATTTGATGTAGGTCAAAGTCCAAGGTCAAGTTAACAAGGTCCAAGGTCATGGTCAAATATGAAAGGTCTTGGTAGGAGGTGTCTATGTGTGAAATATCAAGGCTGTATATGTAAAAGTAAAATGAAATATAGGCCAGATTAAAGTTTTTAAAAGTAGGCCAAATGCCAAGGTCAAGGTCATGGTCAAATGTGAAAGGTCTTGGTTGGAGGTGTCCATGTGTGAAATATCAAGGCTGTAGGTGTAAAAGGACATGATATATAAGCCTAGTTTAAGTTTTTTTAAAAGTAGGTCAAACTCCAAGGTCAAGGTTGCAATATTCAAGGTCATGGTCAAATGTTAAAGGTCTTGGTAGGGGGTGTCTATGTGTGAAATGTCAAGGCTGTAGGTGTAATTATGACATAAGATAAAGGCTAGGTTAAAGATTTCTAAAAGTATGTAAAAATCAAAGGTCAAGGTCACACAGGCCAAGGCTATGGTCAAATGTGCAAGGTCTTGGTAGGAGGTGTCCGTGTGTAAAATATTGAAACTGTATAGGTATCAGGACATGAGATATAGGCCTAGTTTAAGTTTTTTAAAAGTAAGTCAAACTCCAAGGTCAAGGTCCAAGGTCATGGTCAAATGTGAAATATCTTGGTTGGAAGTGACCATGTGTGAAATATCAGGGCTGTATATGTAAAATGACATGAAATATAGGCCAGGTTAATGTATTATTAAAGTAGGTCAAACACCAAGGTCAAGGTCAAAAGGTCCAAGGTCAAATGTGAAAGGTCTTGGTTGTAGGTGTCCATGTGTCAAATATCAAGGCTGTATGTGTAAAAGGACATGATATATCGGCTAGGTTAAAGTTTTTTTTAAAAGTAGGTCAAAGTCCAAGGTCAAGGTCACAAGGTCCAAGGTCATGGTCAAATGTGAAAGGTCTTGGTAAGATGTGTCCATGTGTGAAATACCAAGGCTGTATGTGTAATAGCACATAAGATATAGGCCCAGTTTAATTTTTTTTCAAAGTAGGTCAAACTCCAAGGTCAAGGCCATGTGGTCCAAGATCATAGTCGTATGTGATAGGTCTTGGTCAGAGGTTTCCATGTGTCAAATATCAATGCTGTATGTGTAAAAGGACATGATATATCGGCAAGGTTAAAGTTTCTTTAAAGTAGGTCAAACTCCAAGGTCAAGGTCACAAAGTCCAAGGTCATGGTCAAATGTGAAAGGTCTTGGTAAGATGTGTCCATGTGTGAAATATCAAGACTGTATTTGTAAAAGTTCATGAGATATATGCCGGGTTTAATTTTTTTAAAGTAGGTCAAACTCCAAGGTCAAGGTCACAAGGTCCAAGGTCATGGTTTAATGTGAACAATGTTGATAGGAGGTATCTATGTGTGAGATATCAAGGCTGTATGTGTAAAAGGACATGAGATATAGGCAAGATTAAGAATTAAGTGTAAAAATCAACAAAGGGCAATAACTCCAAGAATTTGATTGGCAGACTTACGGTTCTTATGCACTGCACCTCTCCATAATGAAATCTATTCACCTGTAAAGTTTCATGATTCTACCTTACATATTTTTTGAGTTGTGCTCCGGACAAGAATAAAGTTATAAAATCAACAAAGGGCAATAACTCAGAAAATTTGATCGGCAGAGTTACAGTTCTTGTGCACTGCACCTCTCCATAATGAGATCTATCCACCTGTAAAGTTTCATGATTCTACCTTACATACTTTTCGAGTTATGCTCCGGACAATAATCAAGTTTGAAAATCAACAAAGGGCAATAACTCCAAAAATATGATTGGCAGAGTTACGGTTCTTGTGCACTGCACCTCTCCATAATGAGATCTATTCACCTGTAAAGTTTCATAATTGTACCTTACATACTTTTTGAGTTATGCTCCGGACAAGAATCAAATTTGAAAATCAACAAAGGGCAATAACTCAAAAAATTTGATCGGCAGAGTTACGGTTCTTATGCACTGCACCTCTCCATAATGAGATCTATCCACCTATGAAGTTTCATGGTTCTACCTTTAATACTTTTCGAGTTATGCTCCGGACAAGGTTTGGTCTACGGACAGACCGACCGACCTACGGACCGACCGACCTTTCGACCGACCGACACTTGCAAAACAATATACCCCCATTTTCTTCGAAAGGGGGCATAAAAATCTATCGACTTGGAACACCTTTATACATGTTGTTATTTGAGAAAGGGTTAAATAATCAAAACAAAGTCTTCTTTTCTAAAACCTTCATTTCATGTTGCATACTATATCTGTGAGTACCTTAAGCTTGTCCACCCCTAAAGAGATTCAAACAATATCAGAATTATTTGGTCAAGGTCAAAAACACTCAGCGGTGGAACTTTCCACTACCGAATGTTAACGACCACATCCAAATAAGTCTGGATATATATATTGATGCCGCCTGAAAAAATCTGATGTTTTACGAGTCTCAAAATGGCCACATTATGGGTATTCTACCTTAATACTGGCGTGTCCCCTCCCTGAGTGGTTACTTGCTGTACTAGTCTTCTCTCTGCTGCTAGTGCTCGCTACAATAGAAGTAGAGAAGTTAACCCAATACCAAACAATAAGATTTTAGAGTGATCCAATTTGAAAAAGTGATACATGTAGCTAATGATATACATGTATTTCATGTATACTAGTAATACAGCACGAAAATATTGAGACAAAAGGAGAAACTGCTGGTTATTAGCAGTTTCTTCTTTTGTCTCAATGTTTTCCCAAGTCATATCTATTAGGGACCTCAAACCCAGGTCTTGTTTGGGAAAGGGATAATCATGAATAAATCTAAATCTTTATCATTAAAACCCTATCCTAAGGAATCCATGATATTGAAATTCCGATCAGAGACTGCCTTAGAAAACATTTAAATAAGAACAAGAGCTGTCACTGTAAGATGACAATGCCCCCGACACCGCTTTGATCGTCATAAGGTCAAGGTCATCCAGGGGTCAAGGTCACCAAAGTATGTGCCTACAGAAAGGTAATGTACCAAGGAATGTTGTGGTAAAGTATGAAGCGAATATGTTAAGTAATAAGAAAGTTATGGCCAATGTTAAAGTTTTTGGACGGAATGACGGACGGACAGACAGACGGACGGACGGACGGACAGACAGACGGACGGACGGACAAGTCAAATTTATGATGCCTCCCTATCGGGGGCATAAAAAGACCACAAATAGTATTTCCCCAACAGCCATCATTTTCTTTATTTCCCTCAACATTTCCTATTCTATTCATCTCACTGTAAACTATTTATCTTTCTATAAATTGCCTTCTGACATTACTTTCAAGTCTAAAATTTTAAGTTTTAGCATGAGATATGCAATGCAACACGTATCCTTTAAGCCTGTCCCAAACAAGACCTGGTTTTGATGTGCCTTATAGAATGGGCTTGGGAAAACATTGAGCCAAAAGAAGAAACTGCTGATAACCAGCAGTTTCTCCTTTTGTCTCAATATTTTCTATGCCATACTTTACACAAATTCTATCAATAATAAGTTCCATTTTGTCAATTGTGGCAGTTTTTGAATTGGATAACCCTAAAATTTTGTTGTTTGGGAAAGGGTTAACCAGTGTTGTTTGAGGTTGGTTCAAAAATTATAAAACCCTTGCCCAAACAAGAGACCGGACCTCACTAAAAACAAAGGCTTAGAAATGACCATCCAGAACTATGTAAAACAAAATACATGTATATGAAATACATAAAGTACTGTACCCAGCCAAGGTCTACCAAATATCACATTTCAAAAACGAACATACAGGAATGTAGATTACATTTGAGATTCAGAAAATCATGTTTGAGCAAAACCTATCACACTAGTCAGATTACACAGACTGAGCATTCTGACTGGGGTAAAATCTTTCATACTTCCAAGATGTTCCGGTAGTTTCAGCATGACCAGTCACAAGTTTATATTTGTGACCCATTATTCTAGAAGAGACCTTATCTGAACGCAAAAAAATCCCTAATTTTGACAAAAACCTGTCAGTAATACCCGAAAGAGGAGTTAGGCAGTATATATAGATAGATAGATAGATAAATAGATAGATAGACAAACTTGTCAAGACTCAGCACAGGTCAACCTGATAATGAATACGAGAAATGACCATATAGTAAGATAGGGAAAACATTCCGGATTTAGAAAATTACATGAAAGTGAAAAGTGTGGGCCCTAGTCTGGCTGCGCGGACAGCGCAGACTAATTAGGGTCGATATTTTTCACACTTCCTACAAGGTCCCTTTTAGCGTGATGGGTCACATTTGTCTTTATGATGACAGTACCTTTTCTCTGTCAGATAAGTTGAGATATCTTTGTCTTTCCTTCTCTTCTGCATTCTTTCTATCTTCTTCCTCCTTTTTAGCCCTCATTTTCTCTTTCTTCTCCTTCTGTTTAATTTTCTTTCTCTCTGCATCTTTTTTCTTCTTCTCTGCCTCCCTCTCTTCTGACAAGGGTGCTGGAATCTACAGAGAAAGACTGGTATGAAGCATTGAAAGCATTGAAACACCCACTTTACCCTTTCCCAAACCTGACCTGATTTTGATGTGCCAAGTAGAAACAAGAATTGTCCGCGGACAATAAAGCTCGCCCTAACGAGAGCTTGTCACAAAGAAAAGTCATTTCCTAAGTCAAGGTAAAAAGGTCATGGCCCAAAATGAAATTTTTTAAAAGTAGGTCAAACTCAAAGGTCAAGGCCACAAGGTCCAAGGTCATGGTCAAATGTGAACTGTGTTGGAAGGAGGTGTCCATGTGTGAAATATCAAGGCTGTAGGTGTAAAAGGACATGAGATATAGGCCAGGTTAAAAACAAGAGGGCCAAGATGGCCCTGTATCGCTCCACTGGCTTTTAGACATTTAGACTACGAACTTCTTCAAGGAATACAATAGAGGGCTATCCAAAGAAGATTCATGCTACACCAGAATGAAATCCAGTAAGTGATTAAGGAGCAGAAATGTTTTTAAAATTTTCTTAAAATTACACTATGTTTCATATAGCGAAAAATAAGCCTAGCCCACAGCGGCCAAGCTTTTCATCCGATCGTGAAGGAATTTGGAAGAGATTCATGCAAGGAAGATTCCTGTGAAGTTTGGTTGAAATTGGTCCTGTAGTTTTGGAGAAGAAGATTGTTTAACAATTTTTCGAAAATTCAATCTAATTAAATTTATCAAAATTTAAGTTCTACACAGAATTTTTTTTTTTAAGGAATTTAGAGGAGATTCATACAAGGAAGATTCATGTGAAGTTTGCATGGTTAAAATTGGTCCAGTAGTTTTGGAAAAGAAGATTTTTCGAAAAATTAATTTAATTTAATTAATCAAAATTTAAGTTCTACACAGAATTTTTTTTTTTTAAAGGAATTAAGAAGAGATTCATGCAAGGAACATTTCTGTAAAGTTTGGTTGAAATTGGTCCAGTAGATTTGGAGGATAATTTTTAAAGATTTTTTGAATATTTAATTTAATTAAATTAATTAAAATTTAAGTTATGCACAGAATTTATCTTTTTGAAGGAATTAAGAAGAGATTCATACAAGGAAGATTTCTGTGAAGTTTGGTTGAAATTGGTCCAGTAGTTTTGGAGAAGAAGAATTTTGAAAGATTTTTCGAAAATTTAATTCAATTAAATTAATTAAAATTTAAGTTATAAACAGAATTTATCTTTTTGAAGGAATTTAAAAGAGATTCATACAAGGAAGATTTCTGTGAAGTTTGGTTGAAATTGGTCCAGTAGTTTTGGAGAAGAAGAATTTTTAAAGATTTTTCGAAAATTTAATTTAATTTAATTAATTAAAATTCAAGTTCTGCACAGAATTGATTTTTTTTAAGGAATTTGGAAGAGGTTCATACAAGGAAGATTCCTGTGAAGTTTAATTAAAATTGGTCCAGTAGTTTTGGAGAAGAAGATGTTTAAAGAAAAGTTTACGCACGGACGGACGCACGGACGACGGACACAGGGCCATGACATAAGCCCCGCTGGCCTTCGGCCAGTGGAGCTAACAAGATGTGTTTGTGAAACACAAATGCCCCCGAAATGGCCTTTTTTGTAAAATGTTAAGTTTTCGTAGAGTAAAGGGTTGATAAGGGTAAACAGATGACCTTGAGAAAGGTCAAATTGCATGAAACAGATAGATATCATTGAAAGGAAGTTGCATACTAAATTTGAGCTTTGTATGTCTAATACTTTTGGAGAAAAGGCAAATGTTAAGTTTTCGGAGTAAAATGTTAAGTTTTCGTAGAGTAAAGGGTTGATAAGGGTTACCTGATGACCTTGAGTAAGGTCAAATTGCATGGAACAGATAGCTTTCATTGAAAGAAAGTTACATACCAAATTTGAGCTTTGTATATTGAATACTTTTGGAGAAAAGGCCAATGTTAAGTTTTCATGTTAAGTTTTCGGACAGACAGACGGACGGACAGATGGACGGACGGATGGATGGACGGACGGACAGACAGACGGACATGAGTAAAACAATATGCCCCCGATCTCTCGATACGGGGGCATAAAAATTAAAAGTAGGTCAAACTCCAAGGTCAAAGTCACAAGGTCCAAGGTCATGGTCAAATGTGAACGGTGTTGGAAGGAGGTGTCCATATGTGAAATATCAAGACTGTAGGTGTAAAAAGACATGAGATAAAGGCCAGGTTAAAGTTTTTTGAAAGTAGGTCAAACTCCAAGGTCACAAGGTCCATGGTCATGGTCAAATGTGAATGGTGTTGGCAGGAGGTGTCCATATGTGAAATATCAAGGCTGTAGGTGTAAAAGGACATGAGATATAGGCCAGGTTAAAGTTTTTCAAAAGTAGGTCAAACTCCAAGGTCAAGGTCAAAAGGTACAAGGTCATGGTCAAATGTGAACGGTGTTGGAAGGAGGTGTCCATATGTGAAATATCAAGACTGTAGGTATAAAAAGACATGATATATAGGCCTGGTTAAAGTTTTTTAAAAGTAGGTCAAACTCCAAGGTCAAGGTCACAAGGTCCAAGGTCATCGTCAAATGTGAATGGTGTTGGTAGGTGTCCATATGTGAAATATCAAGACTGTAGGTGTTAAAGGACATGAGATATAGGCCAGGTTAAAGTTTTTTAAAAGTAGGTCAAACTCCAAGGTCAAGGTCACAAGGTCATGGTCAAATGTGAATAGTGTTGGAAGGAGGTGTCCATATGTGAAATATCAAGACTGTAGGTGTAAAAAGACATGAGATATAGGCCAGGTTAAAGTTTTTTAAAAGTAGGTCAAACTCTAAGGTCAAGGTCACGAGGTTCAAGGTCATGGTCAAATGTGAATGGTGTTGGTAGGAGGTGTCCATATGTGAAATATCAAGGCTGTATGTGCAACAGGGCATAAGATATAGACCAGGTTAAGGTTTTTTAGGCCAGGTTAAAGTTTTTTAAAAGTAGGTCAAACTCCAAGGTCAAGGTCACAAGGTCAAAGGTCATGGTCTCAAATGAAAGGTCTTGCTGAGAGGTATTCACATGTGAAATATGAAGGCTGTAGGTGTAATAGGGCATTAGATATAGGCCAGGTTAAAGTTTTTTTAAAACGGTCAAAAAGTGGGTCAAACTCCAAGGTCAAGGTCACAAGGTCAAGGTCATGGCCTCAAATCAAGGTCTTAAATAGAGGTACCCACAGGTGAAATATGAAGGCTGTATCTCTAACAGGGCATGAGATATGGGCCAGGTTAAAGTTTTTGCGGATGCTGACACCGACGCCGACGCTGACGCCGACATCCGGGGGTATGACAATAACTCTTCCGAGACTATCGTCCTGGGCGAGCTAAAAATTTGGCAAGAACAATTAGACAACAGAAAAAACGCAAATAATCAGCATTTTCTTCTTTCACCTTACTTTTTTCTTTTCAAGAACGTGCACAAAAAGTTTAATCAGTTATTTCCTTTTTTCATGGGTATCCGCTCTAAATTTTTATCACAATAACTTTTGCCTATTGGGAGAGGTCTAACAAGTATTTTCAATTTCCTTAACCCTATCAAAAATGTAAAAAATTAAGCTTGTTCAAGTTGAAAACAGATTAAGACAACTACAGAATTAATGCCAACTTCAGTAGACAGTCTCATGTTATGGGACTGATGACCTTGAATGTTGATTAAGAATAATGATCCATTACAAAGCACTGTTTCTAGATGTCATTGTACATATCCAGTTTAACTCTAGATCTATTACAACTCATTAGCAGATAATGACTATTATACAAGACATGTTTGCGGACACGGCAGCTCACCTACACCAGAGGTTGCCATATATTAACCCTTTCCCAAACAAGACCTGGTTTTGACGTCCCTAGTGGAAAAGGCTTCGGAAAACATTGAAACAAAAGAAGAAACTGCTGATAATCAGCAGTTTCTCCTTTTGTCTCAATATTTTCTGTGCCATATTTTACACAAATCCTATCTTTAATTACATCCATTTTGTCATTTGTAGCAGTTTTTGAAGTGGATCACTCTAAAATTTTGCTGTTTGGGAAAGGGTTAACAGGTTGATTCCAAGCTCAAGGTCATAAAGTCCAAGGTTATGATCCCGAGAGAAAGGTCTTGGTGGGAGGTATCAGTGTATTGATTAAATATCAAGGCTGTATATCTTATAGTGCACGAGATATTGACAAGGTTGAAGTTTTGTTTTAGGAAGATGCGACACCAACACTAGGCCTGTGACACTAGCTTCCCGGACATAAAGTCCAAGCTTTCTAAAAATTGCCACAATTTAATTCATTACGTATCTTACCTGTGATTGAGTATAATCATATTTCTCCGGCCATTTACCCATAAACTTTCTAAACTCATTTCTTGTGGATTTGTCTTTGGATACCATGTATGGAGTCTGTCCAAATATATCTCTGAAAAAAAACCCACAAAAACAAGATGTGTTTGTGAAACACAAATGCCCCCGAAATGGCCATTTTTCAAAAATGTTACGTTTTCGTGGAGTAAAGGGTTGATAAGGGTTAATGGATGACCTTGAGGAAGGTCAAATTGCATGGAACAGATAGATATTCTTGAAAGGAAGTTGCATACCAAATTTGAGCTTTGTATGTCAAATAGTTTTGGAGAAATGGCAAAGGTTAAGTTTTCAGGTTAAGTTTTCGGACTGACGGACAGACAGACGGACAGACGGACAGACAGACAGACGGACATGAGTAAAACAATATGCCCCCGATCTCTCGATACGGGGGCATAAAAACATGAATACAATAATTAGATCTACTAAAAGGTTTAATAGTGATTATTCTGAAGTGCCCAAGATTAAAATGTCAATACCAATTTTTCTTGTATTAAGTCCTATTATTTCTTTGACACTGCATAAAATTGCAAACTTCAACAATATATGCAAGGTCTGGTGACTGAGACAATTGACCAAACACCGGCTGTTAATCAAAACCATCGATAAGCCAACGGACAATCAGAAAAATGTTACATCGCAATTGTTTGTCTTAAATTCTTTGTTGCATGTGATGTTGTATTAATCTATCGACTGACAATCAAAACAATCAACATGCCAATGCCCCTATTGTTTGTCTTAGATTCTACGATGGGTGAGCGATCTATTGATTGGCGTTTGTTCAATTTTATGAATTTCACAAAATGTGGCTGTACATACACACAGATCAACAGACAGAGAAGATGATACCAAAAGGAAATGTTCATACAGCTTCCATGGGAAATGATGGCAAAGAAACTTGTCAAACACACTCTATGTACTTACTAATATCATATCTACATTAAAGAATCATTGAGTAATTGAATTGAGTTGCATAAGTAATGCTTGATGACGTGTGTTTTTGTAGATATATGTAAAAGAACAACAGCCGTCAGAGACGGACAATGCTCCCTGAATAAAGGCATTGTCACAATAAATGTATGCCATGGAGAGCAGTTTATTGTCAAGGGCATCTGATTTGACACTCAAATATGAAATTTCATCAAATTCTGACCATTAGACTATGAGAAATTAGAGAAAAGGTGTATTTGACCTTAAGTCCCCTTTTCCCATGACGAGGCCTCAAATCCAAAAACCGTGAAAAGCACATCGGCATTATGTCATAGGTAGTTTACATGGTAAGTTTCATTTGATTTGGCCCAAGAGTTATGGAGAAATCGCTTTGGATGGACGGACGGACGGAATGACGGACGGACCGGACGGACGGACAGACAAAGCGGCGACTATATGCTCTCCCTTCGGGGAGCATAATAAAGACATGTGAATCAACATACTTTGAAGCAGGAGTGGCTCCACTCTCCATTAACAGATTGATCACATCATGATGTCCCTCCCTCGCTGCTACATGTAGTAATGTAGTATCGTGATCACCAAATGGTTCATTCAATATAGAAACAGTTACAACCGGGGATAAATCCTTGAGGTGAGACACAGACCCACTCTCTGCTACTTTTCTAAGAAGTTTGGTTTGATTTGCTTCAGACAGCTGTAAATTGGTTGGAACTTGATTATAATCTATCACAGAATTTTCCTCCTTTTTAGTTTCACTGGAATGGTTTTCATGTTGAATAGCACTTTTAGTTGCAATACTTTCCAAGTTTGAATCACAGAGAGAAACTTTGTCATCATTACATGGAGAATCTGTTTGATTGAAACCACTATTTGAGGTTTCACCAGATTCTATAGTATTATTTGCACTGCCCCTGATTGAATGTACATTTTCAAATATCTTTGAAGAACTTGTATCACAATTTGATGTACCATCACTACTTGTATCAGATTTTCTCACAATCAATGCCTGTTGTGTCACCTCTATCCTAGTCTCCCTGCCCCCTTCCACACTCTCACTAGACTTATGCAAATTATCACAATTAACCACACTGTTATTCCCACTTGAATTATCTGCACCTTCATTACCTGACATTTTGTCTCTAGAATGTTCCCGTATGTTGCCCTTTGAAGTAGTATCTAAATTATCCATATTTTGATCACATTTTAAACCATCTACAACCCCTTGTTGTAAGTTTTTAGCACCATCAGTTGTTTTATCAACAACAATTGCTTCACCATTAATAGCTGAATGATTGACATTAGGTAAGAACACAGCTAACAGACTTCTCAACGAGTCCAGGTCCCCCACTTTACATGCAGTATACAGGCTGTTCTTCAGATGGTACTTTTCTTCTTCTGTGTAAAGTACATAATTAAAAGTTTAAGTGAGACTTAGATCTATTGAAAGTTGTAAACACATAATTATAAAGACTGAATGAAGTGATGTTTTTACTGCGGTTCGACAAAGTCTTTGTAACTGTAGCTTGTTTTAGGCTACAATTATGAGGTTTTTGTTGAAAAGCAGCAATATGTCACTTTAGAAATTGCAATATTAATTACGGGAATGGACATAATGAAATTTAGTTTATACATATTCAACAGCCCTTGTTCTTTATCCATCATTCCTATCATAAAATGTAACAGATTATCTGTTAATGACTACAATTTTTGAAGTATGACACTGTTGACAACAGAAGTATACACATTTGTAAGATAAAAGTTATTTGCATTAGTATTTACCATAACCCTTTCCTAAACAAGACCTGCTTTCCGCATACTTGATAGAAAACACTTGGGAAAACATGGAGACAAAAGAAGAAAATGCTAGTAATCAGCATTTTCTCCTTTTGCCTCAATATTTTCAGCGCTATTGTGTGAACAAATTATTTCATTTTAAACATTCATTAGGTGCCACAGTTTTCAAGTTGGACCATCCTAAACGTTTGCTGTTTTGGAAAGGGTTAATTCAGACCCTTACCCATCACATTAGACTCAGGTTCAGTCTGACACTTCTGTAGACCTCCTTTCTTCCTACCACTTTTCTTTTTTCTTTTGGGCTTCTTGGTCGCTACAAATTCTAAGAAATGTAAAATACATTTAAAGTCAACTTTTGTCTTTAGCAGTAAGCATGCATCTGCTTGCCCATCTAAACAAAAAGACTTTTCAAAATGATTAACCCTAATTATAACCTGCTACAATAGATGATTATAAGATATTCATAAAAATAAATTGTTTTTTTCTTACAAACATATCCAATCAGCAAGTGTGTTACATACACAATAAACACCACTTTTTTGCATTTAGTCCACTTTGTTCATGCTGCAGAATACTATGACAAAGTCCTAACAAAATGTACAAGATCAGGTAACTAGGACCTGTGAAAATTTCATCAAATGCATTCATAAATGTAGGAGTTGTGTGTACATCTGAAGAATGGACAGGCAGCAAAGATGACTCCAGTCCAAATATATGCATGTTACCATCTTCAGTGGAGTATAAAATGACCCTTTTGAAGTACTAGAAGAAAACTCCACCCTTTCCCAAATGAGGGATTTTAGATGGACATTTGATAACAGTAGGCTAGAGTACTAATAATAAAGAGAAAGGGAGAAAAAATTATTATAAATGCTAAATGTTTACTATTTTCCAAAGCAGAAACAAAGGGTGTCATGTTAAGGTTTTGAGAAAGTTCTTACCTTTAAGGTCCATTGTACTAATTTCTTGGACATTCTCCACCATCTCTGTCTCACTGGCTGTTGATGTACCAGACAACTGATTGTCTTCTTCTAGAATGTGGCCTGGCAATGGATTAGGAAACATACATTACCAGGGTTCATACAGACAGCAAATGCCAAAAGTTAAGCACTTTTTAAGCACTTTTTAAGCACATACATGTAATTCAACTTTTCAAGCATGTTTCTTCGTACACCAGTCACTACTGATGGTCTTCAACAAAGTGTGCTGCAGTCCCAAATACACTGCCCTGCCAAATTTCTTACTTTCAAGGGGCATAATTCTTGCAGAGTACATGTAGGTGGAGGGGAGGAGGAATTGCAAATGTGTCAGTCTCTGACAAAGGCTTGTTCAAGATCATACATCTACTTTTTTCACAGTAATTCTCAAGTGTAGATGTTTAAATCATTTACTTTTTACCATTAATTTAGCCATTCAATAAAATTTTAGCACTTTTAAGCACTTTTTATTGTTTTTAAGCACTTTTCAAGAAACAGGCTCAAAATTAAGAACTTTTCAAGACTGTGCGAACCCTGAAGACAGATTGTTTTACTACATTGACATAATTGTTTTGATGCATAAATAAAGCTTGGTAAATATTGAAGCAAAAGAAGAAAATGCTGGTGACCAGGATCCCATTATCAAGTGACATATTTAGATGCATACAATAAAGCTTAGGAAAATATTGAAGCAAAAGAAGAAAATGCTGGTTAACAGCATTTTCTTCTTTTGCCTCAATATTTTTCTGCCATACTGTATCCTTTCTTTCTTTATTCATAGATGTTTTGATGTTTGCAAATTATTTCAGTTTTGGCCCTACTTTTTGTTGTCATTTGAAAAAGATGGTCTCATCACTGGCTGTTGATGTGCCAGAGGACTGATTGTCTTCATCTAGAAGGTGGCATGGGAATGAGTAAAGAGAAATATACAACAGATTCCTTTCCCACAGAGGCATTTTTTGTTCAATATAATGGAACTTGCCATGAGAAAATATTGAAGCAAAAGAAGAAAATGCTGGTGATCAGCATTTTCCCCTATTGCCTCAATATTTTTAGTGCTATAACGTAGATTTTTCTCTTTATTTTGCTGTTTGCAAATAATTTAAGTTCTAAAAATCCTTCATTGTTTGTAATTTAAGTAAGGCAGGCTCAACACTGAACTGTTGATGTTCCAGAAGATAGATTGTCATTATTTAGAACGTGACCTGGGAATGAGTAAAGAAAAGTATTATTCTAGGGATTACCCTGTTTTAGAGTTTGAGTTTATTGGGGTTTTACACCATTTTCAACTGCCAGGGTCATAACACGGTGGCTGGAGCACCTACCCATGGATTCCTGTTGTTTCTCAAACCAGTGCTACCACAACACCTTTACCGAGTCTCCAGCTATTCGCCCACTTAGGTTAACGATTTCAAACCCATTGGTGGGTGACAATTTTTTTGTCAGAAAGGGTATTTGCCGTGGCTGGGTATCGAACCTGGGACCCTGTGTTAGAACACGAGATATTGCAGAGAATAATTTCAACAAGTGACTTGAGATGAGAATAATATCATGCTATTGATAAGGGAAGTTGAGCCACAATACCGCAGGAAGCCACTTTATCATTTCCTAAAGAACAAAATATTCAGGGAAATTTTGTGTGAATAGTGCAGAAAATATTGAGGCTTTTCCAATTAAATTTTTCCAAAGTGTTTTCTATTGCGGACATCAGAACCAGGTAGTGTTCAAAAAGAGTTGAAAGGTGTTGTACATGTCATTAAAAGCATAAAATTAGACTCATCAGCACTTTCCTTTTTCCCTTAATGCTGCTGTCATGAAACTCGATCCAGCATTTTCTCCTTTCCTCTCCATGTTATTTATATTAGTGCATACAAGTAGTTTTTTCTTTTGTAACATTACTTATTCTGTATCCTTTGAATATGGATAAGTATAAATATGGCTGTTTCCTTTTGAAAGGGTTAACAACTTCAAAACAATACAATGTGATATTATCTGTTTAATTAAAAAAAAGTTTTCTAATTCAGTTAACCCTTGCTCAAACAGTGATGCCTTTTGACACCCCACAAGATAAAGACTTTGAAAATCATTGTGGAAAATGAAGAAATTGCTTGTGAAAAGCAATATCTTCATTTGCCACAATGCTTTCTACCCAAAAAGACTAATAATATCACATTCACTTGAAGTTGTCAGCTGCAACATGTTCTAATTTGGACCAGTCTAAAAATTTGTCTTCTGGTAATTGGTATTCCTAGCCCTAGTTTTCCTATAACCCGAGTTTTAACCCTTTCCCAAACAACGAGATGTTAAGGTGGTCTAATTTGAAAAATGTTGCGAAAAACAGAATGGGGGCTGACACAGAAAAGATTCATGTTCAATATAATACAGAAAATATTGAGGCAAAGGGAGAAAATGCTGATTATTAGCATTTTCTTCTTTTGCCTCAATGTTTTCCTAAGCTTTTTTTCATAGGAGCGTCAAAACCAGGCCTTGTTTGTGAGGTAATAAAACTGAAATCTATATCAATGTGAAGTTTTGGTTTCAGTTAAAATTGAATTCATAACTTGAAAACACCTCATAAAATTTTCAATTTAGTCTTTGTATCAAAAGTAATCTCATATCATATTATTTTTATCTTGAGGCACTTCAAAACAGTGAAAACAGTAGACAAATTTAATGAAAGAAATGATATGCTATCAATAAAAAGTTTCTCATTTATCTTTAATATCTTAAACTATCAAAGCAACATATAAGATATGTAATGTACAGTATATTGTTTCTATTTGCATATTGTTGGTACTTCAGACCCATTCCAAAACGAGACCTGGTTTTGAAAACCCTATCAAAGAATGGTTTGGAAAACATTAAGAGAGTAAAGAAAAAATTTCTGTAGTCAGCAATTTCTCTTTTTCTCTCAATGTTTTTTCATGCTACAATATTCACATTTCCTTCACTTCATAACATTGATTTTGTCATCTGCAACATCTTAGAATTTAGATAAGCCTATTTTTTCCGTTAGTGAAAGGGTATATTTTAGCAAAGCAGAAATATCAAATTATTCCCGTCAAAAACTTTGTTGTTTGCGAAACATTTCATTATTTCTTTCCCAAATAGCAATTATGTAGACAGTTATAATTTGAAAGCCGATACAGACAACAAAACTGATAATGAACAAAATGTGTTTGTGAAACACTAACATCCCCGAAAATGTTAATGTTAAGTTTTCAGAATGACTGACATACAGACAGGCAGGCAGACAGACAGATAGACAAAGGTTAAACAATATGCCCCTGATCTTTCGATACAGGGGCATAAAAAGACTAGGGCTGCTGCGAGTATTCGAGTACTTGGATATTCACAAATTTAATCAAAGATTCGAGTATGATTAATCGTCACCTAAGAGATCGCTGGATCGTGATCTTTCACAATAAAGTAAACAAACATGTTTAACACTTAAAACAAAACAAAAAAGATCAACAGTAGGGTGTTTTGTTTTAATTTACCCAAACTTTAACTGTCAAATGGCTAAAACGGAAATAAACAAATGATGTAAGGTATGTCCAATTATAAATACGAATGTAACTGATAGTGGAACATTTTACTCATATGCAATTATTTATGCGAAATTAAAGGAAACGCCGCCAACACAGTTGTCATTTGATGACATAGTCGATAGAAATTGTATTGAAAATACTCTCCTAACAGCGGAAAATTCCAGTCTCAATATAATCATGTGACTTTTTCAAGCTGGTGCAGGTCATCCAAATATGGCTATGTTTACTACGGTTTGTTAACAAAAAATCGGCGTGCTAGTTAGCACGGGAAAAAAGGATGACGTAATGAAAGCATTCTCGATTTGATATACATGTATATCGCTGTTCAACAACCAAAACTTCGTAACTGCAGCTTAACACAACCTGCAGTTACGGGAATCTGTTGAAAAGTGGAGGTATTCTGGAAGAAGAAAATGCTAACTATAAAAATATATGGTTTTAACACTGATACGTCCCCTCTTTCCGCCACAAAGGAATTTGTAACTCGCGTGCCTACTAAATCTAGACCGTTTAGACGATGTCAATCATGGATTATTGAGTTTTCAAGTTAAACAATTAGTAAGTGTAGACACGCTTGTCAATTGGTGATTGGTTTACGGCAAAAAGTTCGAGTCAAGCCTTTGAGCCACATTCGATTTTTTTGGGCCACATTTTCTAAATTGTCGCCAATGGCTCAAGAGGCGATAGCCAGCGTGAGCCCTGCAGATGAAAACCCCTAGGGAGAAAAGAAGAAAATGTGAATAACTGACACTTAATTTGTCTTCTGCAACAAGATTCTTAATCACTTTTGCAGCTGTAGAGATTCGTAGATCGATCTGTGAAATTGTTGCTCATGAATCGTGGATCGGATCGCCACTTACCCAACGATCCACAGCCCTAATAAAGACCAGATATGAAAGAGCACAGAAATCAGCATTTTCTTCTTTTACCTCATTGTTTTCCCAAACCTTTCTAGTAAAGAACGCCAAAACTAAATCATCTTAAGGACAGGTTTAACCGATTATCACAGTGATTTCTTTTGAATGATGCACTAAAAGATAAAGGCTTTGGAAAACATTGTGGAAAATTGCTTGTGACAAGTAATTTCTTCAATTCCCATAATATTTTCTATTCCTTAAATGCCAGCAAATGTAAAATTCCATGGGACTTTATAGTGTCGTCTACAACATATATGAACATCGACCAGTCTAAAATTTTGTCTGGTAATGGATTAATGTCAAGTTGATGTTGTCAATGGTATTACCACCTACCTGGTAGAGGTGACATTTTCCGCTCCTTCATTCTTTCCTCACTTTTTTCCTCTCTCCTATTTAGACCTCCACTATTGTCCCCTACTAGCGGAGAGGGACGTAACTTTTTATTCAACATTTTACGATGTTTAGGTGACAGCTGACTTTCATCCTTTGTCTCTAGCTGTCCTGTGTCTCTATTAAACACTTGGGGAGGGCTGATGGGTATAAAATCTTGTATGTCAGTTTCATCACCTGGGAATGACAGATAGCAGAGTTTTCAACAAAACAATAAAGTTTTGCATGTCCGGTTCATCTCCTGAAAATCCAAATTTGCACACTGCAACTGACAACCAAACATCTCTACCCATTTTAACACAGATGGTCCCTTTAAAATACTAAAGGAGAGTTGATGATTATTAAGGTTTACAGACCCTAAAAAAATCACCACTTTCTATCCATACGAAATGCATCAAATTACACACACTTGTAAATAAACTTCACATAAGTTGATTCACCGTACCGGATTTCAAGATTATGCTTCAAAAGGAAATTAATTTACAAATATTATTTTTCTCTATATTCATATGCAAGGGAGGTAATTTTGAATATTTTTGTCAAATATTTCCATAAGTATGCATCAATTTAAAATTGTAAACCGTTCAAAATGCTTTTTGTATTTGGAATGGAAATGTAACACAGTTTAGGAATTACTGGCACTTTTCAAATTTCGCATCTGGGTCTTTGGTGCAAATTAGGGGTTGGATACCTTAAATTTTGTGGATTTCATTCAGGGACCTTCTGGGAAGTGTATGCAGATTGACTAGGAGTAAAACTTCTCAATCTAAGGTAATTCTTTGGACACAGATTAGTTTTCATATCATACTGTTTGTCCATTTTCAAAATGCAACGAGACTTAGTATGTCTGCTGAGTCTAATCTGTTTCAGAAAAATTGATTTAACACTTTCCAAAACGAATTAACACTTTCCCAAACGACAAAATGTTCGTGTACTGCAATGTTTTTGCTGTTTCAGACAACAAAATATATGTGAATAAAGGTAAAATTTGTGAATAATAATGCACAGAAAACATTGAGGCAAAAGGAGACAAAAGGGCCAAGATGGCCCTGGATCGCTCACCTGATAGAAGTTTGAAACTTTCTCCATGCAGAACAAGACCAACCTTTTACATGACCTAGGTATCTCTAAGACAAGAACACGAAATTTAAGATGCGAGATTATGATCCAGCTGAAAACAGCATTCTTAATCTTTAATAATCAATATTTGTGGCTGTTAAAGTGAAAACCAAGTCGATAAAAAACATCTATTTTGTCATAATCCAGGGCACATAACTCTGTTCTGATAAAGATATTCTCATCAACCTTATGTCCAAGTTGTTTTTTGATTGGTCAATATTTATTAATTACTGTTTGAGAGAAATTAACAACGAAATCGGTAATTTTGTCACCATCAAGGGCACAAAATTCTGTTTTTTCTAGTCTGATCAATATGAAAAATGAAAACATATAAGATCTCATGGTCACCTAAATTGTGACCAAGTTGTGTCATGATTGGTCAATATTTGTGTTTTTTTTAGAGTGAAAATAAAGTGGAAAAAAGCAATTTTGTGAAATTCAGGGGCCAATAACTCTGGTTTTTTTTGGTCCGATCAAGCTGAAAATTTAACTCATTCAGCATCTTATGGTTACCATCATTGTTGCCAAGTTTTGTCTTTATCGGTCAATAAATGTAGATGCTAAAGTGTAAACAAAGTCGAAAATGGCAAATTTGTCAAATTCAAGAGCACATAACTCCAGATTTCCTACTTCAATGACACTGAAAATCGAACTCATTCATTTTTGTATGGTTACCAACATTCTAGCCAAGTTTTGTCTTGATTGGTCAATATTTGTAGATGCTAGAGTGGTATTAAAGTTGAAACTAAGCTATTTTTGATATTCAAGGGCGCATAACTCCGGACTTCCTGATCTGATCTGATCCAAAATCAAAGTCGTCCAAGAGCTTATTGTCATACATGTTTTGACCAAGTTTGGTCAAGATTGGTCAATATTTGTAGATGCTAGAGTGGTAACAAAGTCAACTAGAAGACCTGAAGGTCTTGAGTCGCTCCACAGGCCTGAATTTCATGTAATATTTACGGTAATCCAAGTTTTGATTAGATTGTTCAATGCTTGTGTTTCATTAAGCAAAAAGAAAGTTATAAAACTGGATTGTTCAAAATGTTTGGCTCTTGAAGCAAAGAAAGTAAAACTATATGTTTGCCATTTGAGAAAGGGTAAAAGGAATTGTAGAACATTCCAGTTTAGGATGATATTAGCAATTAAAATTTTCCATCTTCCAAACAGATCTAAATTAACAGACCATTGATTACTCCAAAATATTTCATATTTCTAAAAAAAGATTTTGAGCTAAAATAGATTCGGGGAAATACCATATTCCAAAATTAATGCAAATGGCTGATGAAACCTGAATTTCTTGTAATATCAAGTCCAAGTTTTGACTAAATTTTTCAATACTTGTTGCTCTTAAAGCAATTACAAAGTAACTAGAAAGCTGAAAATACATTCATATACAATCAATTGGTTACCAAGCTTTGTCTTTATTATAGTGAGTTTGGCTGTTAGAGTAAAAATAGTCACAATTAGCAATTTTGTTAAATTGAAAGGCATATAACTGAGGATTTTATATTCCTATCTAGCTAAGAATCACACTAAAGCAAGATCTTAACTTCACCTACATCTTGTTTAAGTTTTGACCTGATTGTTCAATATTTGTGGATGTAAAGAGTGTAAAATCAAAGTCGAAAACATCAATTTTGTCAAATTCAAGGTCAGAAAAATCATGATTTAAGATTCCTATGAAACTGAAAATTACACACATGCAAGATCTTATGGCCAGTAAGATTACATGAAAATTTCGTGTTGATTGGTGGATATTTATGGTTGTTTGAGTAAAAATAAGGTAAAAAATGGTAATTTTGCCAATTTCAAGGGCACATAACTCAAGACCTAATATTCAGATCAAGCTGAAAATTGCACTCAGGCAAGATCTTATCAGTACCAACATTCTGACCAAGTTTTGTCTTGATTGATAAATATTTATAGTGGCTAGAGTGAAAACAAAGTCAAAACAGCCATTTTTTTTAATTCAAGGGCAGATAACTCCAGACTTTCTGGTTCAATCAGTATCAATTTTAGGAATCTGATAGAGGACCACCTAGGGATAATTCCTGTGAAGTTTGATTGAAATCCATCAAGTAGTTTCTGAAAAGAAGATTTTTAAAGAAAAAGTTGACGACCGGACGGACGGACGGACGCGCGCACGACGGACACAGCGCCATGACAATAGCCCGCTGGCCTGAAGGCCAGTGGAGCTAAAAACTAGCGATTTTTGATATTCAAGGGCGCATAACTCCGGACTTCCTGATCTGATCTGATCCAAAATCAAAGTCGTCCAAGAGCTTATTGTCATACATGTTTTGACCAAGTTTGGTCAAGATTGATCAATATTTGTAGATGCTAGAGTGGTAACAAAGTCAAAAACTAGCGATTTTTGATATTCAAGGGCGCATAACTCCGGACTTCCTGATCCGATCTGACCCAAAATCAAACTCATCCAAGAACTTATCGTCATACATGTTTTGACAAAGTTTGGTTAAGATTGGTCAATATTTGTAGATGCTAGAGTGGTAACAAAGTCAAAAACTAGCGATTTTTGATATTCAAGGGCGCATAACTCCGGACTTCCTAATCCGATCTGACCCAAAATCAAACTCATGCAAGAACTTATCGTCATACATGTTTAGACAAAGTTTGGTTAAGATTGGTCAATATTTGTAGATGCTAGAGTGGTAACAAAGTCAAAACTAGTCATTTTTGACGTTCAAGGGCACATAACTCTGGACTTCCTGGTCCGATCTGACTCAAAATCGAACTCATCCGAGAACTTATGGTCATACATGTTTTGACAAAGTTTGATTAAGATTGGTCAATATTTGTGGGTGCTAGAGTGGTAACAACAAATTGTGGACAGACGGACGGACAGACGGACAGGCGGACAGACGCCGACGGACAAAAAGCGACCACAATAGCTCACCTTGAGCACTTCGTGCTCAGGTGAGCTAAAATTGCTGATGATCAGCATTTTCTTCTTTTGCCTCAATGTTTTCCCAATCTTTTTCAAAAAGATGCTTCAAAACCAGGTCTTGTTTGGGAAAGGGTTAAATGGTTCCTTTTTGTGTGACATGCTAAAGTTTTAAGATGGGATAGTTTTTATCAGTAGTTTCTACTGTTGTTTGACAAGACTTTTTCCAAACAAACTTTATTTGCTGATCACATGGTCATATTTAGTTTTCTTGTCGAAGGTTGTGATGTTTAACTTACAAACATTGAGTGATTGATTGATTGGGGTTTAAATACTCTTTCAACCACTATGGTCAAATATCATGGTAGCTATAGCACCAAATCATGTTTTCTAATCCGAGTCTCCAGCTGCTCTCTCACTTGCATGATTTGCATCCATTGGATAGAGACGCACACATTTTTTGAGTTTCAGGAAGATTAAAGTGACATTTCACAATCATTTTTACATAAATTTTACTTTTATTCTATCAGAAAGAGCATCTTTTCTTATGGAAATTCTGAAAATTTCAAGTCAAAATATTGAACTGTTTACGAGAAATATATATTTTTGTGCTAAAATTATGCAAATTGTTTTGGACTACAGTTCAGATTTACATAGAATTTGTCAATGCTGTCTCAACTTTAAAGGCATATTTTTCACTTATGAATAACAACTCCAAAAAACTGATAGCATTTCTTCCCATTAGAATAAACAATCTTTACATCAAGACATACTTTTAAAAATTGAAATAAATGTGAAATGTCACTTTAATGACTCACATTACTGACTGAGCTATCTAAGCTCAGCTTACAAAGTGTGACTTGACATTGTTCATTATGGACTTTAGAAAACATACCATAACATTCTATAGAAGCCAGCATCTCAAACACACGTCTCACTTCATTAAATGTGGGCCTGCGAGTCTGGAATGGGATCAGCCTTATACGCAGATCATCCTTGTTGAATGGCGGAGTCTTCCCACCAAAAAATATCTTTCTGTTGAAACTCGGCGCTCTCAGGAAGATTCTGTCACAGGTTTGGAGTTGGTCTTTCCATGATACAATCAAAGCTTGAATTTCCTTCAAAGAGAAACCAAAAAGCAATACATCGAGTTTCATATTTGGAATATTTATATACCAGTGGAATGATACATTCAAGACTTGAGGCTCTAATTGTTTTGGTACTATTTCGTAAGCAAATCTCAAATGTAAGTTTTGGCATTACCTTGTCTTTAAATTAATTTCAAACATTTTAAGGTAGTTTCTATGTAAGAATCTTTTTTCACTTTTTTTCAGAATCTTTTCAGAGAATATGTTATGTAACTGCATCTTTAAAGTCTCTAATCTGATTAAAATCTAATATCAACTTTTCAGTACCATCAAACATGCACACGTTAGGGGTCATCTTCAACAATATTTAATCTGACCAATCAAATAAATGCTTCCAAGATTCTGAAAACAATTTAAACCGAAAACTGCATCCTAATGGCATCATATTTTAATATAGAATCACCTGTTTACCATGGAAAGCAATACATAACAAAATATTTGATTGGTTAGTTTTTAAACAAGAATATTGGATTTCCCAGGGTCATAGACACTAATGGTGAACTCGGCCAAAGCGAGGGACGTTTTTCGCTACAGCAAGGTACAGATATTTTGTGTTTAAATGTGAGTTTAAAGATCTGATTGGATAGTTTTTCTAATAACAATGAATTTGTTCCACCAATGATTGAAGATGACCTACCAATGCCTGGTAAATCTTAATAAAGGACAATAATTATTAACCCATTCCCACATATGATACCTTTTGACACATTATGTGATAAAGGCTTTAGAAAACATTGTTGAAAATGGAGAAATTGCTTGTTTCTTCATTTCTCTACCTAAAAAAGACAATTTTGAAATTGAAACAGTCTTAAATTTTGGCGTCTAGTAATGATTAAACAGATCCGTATGCAAGTCTCATACCTCAGTTAAAGCTGCTTCATTATATCTACGTAGTGAGGCCCCTCCTGATTTAGGGGCGTTACCCTGACTGTCTCGGCTGCTCTGTGCGGTCCCTCTCTTGGCCCTCACTACATATCGATGGAACGTCTTGTGGACTATCAACTTGTCTCTGTCAAAAATATGGTACAAGTAATTAGAACAAGAGTTGTCCGCGGACAACGTAGCTCGCCTAAACGGCAGCTTGTCACAAAAACAGCTATTTTTTTAAAAGTAGGTCAAAGTCCAAGGTCAAGGTCAAGGGACATGGTCTCAAATGAAAGGTCTTGGCAGGAGGTATCCAAGTGTGAAATATCAAGGCTCTCTCTATAACAGTGCATGAGATATAGGCCAGGTTAAAGTTTTTCAAAAGTAGGTCAAACTCCAAGGTCAAGGTCACTAGGTCAAAGGTCATGGTCCCAAATGAAAGGTCTTGTCGATATGTATCCATGTATGAAATATCAAGGCTGTATCTCTAATAGTGCCTGAGATATAGACCAGGTTAAAGTTTTTCAAGTGAAGACGCGACAGGACGGGACGGGACGCCGACACTAGGGCTGTGACATTAGCTCCCCGGACATAAAGTCCCGGCTCGCTAAAAAGCGTACAACCTAACAACTCTTGAAAGACTTCTATAGACTATTGGCCTTTTTGTGTATTTTGCAATATGAAAAAATTTAAGTCAGCGGTCGATCAAGAGGGGGTCCAGGGAGTTCAAACGAACCCCCATATGAACCTGATTATTTCATTTTCATGCAGAAATTCTGTCAAAAGTATGCAATTCTAGGAAAACGAACCTCCCTACTTGTATTTTCGAACCCCCTCACAGAAATTCTTAATCAGCGACTGAAAGTTCATGTCAAATTAATCTAATTAACCCATTACCAGACATCAAAATTTTGGGCCATTCTAAATTCAAAGATGTTGCTGACAACAATTTCAAGCGCAAGGATTTTGATATTTCTTAGAGTTTTTGTTTAGAAAACATTTTGGACTAAGAAGAAATTGCTTGTGACACCAAAATGATTTCTAAAGTCATTTCCTTATAGGGAGAGAAAGAGCGTCACTGTGTGGTAATGGGTTTGAGCATATATCTGATAAACACAGTTACACACCATACAAATTGAAGAAAATACATACACTTTTGCAAGCTTACTTTTTAGGATTTCATTGGAAATAAAAGAACTATTACTTCAGGGGTCTCGTTTGCCAAAATTTGGTGCCGTTTTTCGGCCCAATTCCCAATGGCAAAAAGTATCTTTTTTCCCAATTCTCTGGTAAAAATTCCCAATTTGGACCCAGAATGCCCTATGTTAAGACCTCATCTTCATTTACAAACATGTTGAAGACAGTTTTAGAGTAGATTCTTAAACAAGAGTATGTACAAATGCATTTTACACCACTACAGTCTAATTTGCAGCTGAAACTGAGTGACAGTATGATTACAAAATTGTTTTAGTTTTTCCAAATTTAGGTTAAAATGTCGCTATTTTTCCCAATTTCACTGGCCCCTGGCCCCAAACAAAAATTGGTAGCAAGATCCCTGTACTTTGAAAACACTGCACCAGCAAAATGGCCTCCCCCTGCCATGAATATGGCCCAGTTCATCTCATCAGGCAGTTTGGTTGTCATGGTAATGAGATCATCCGTCGTACTTGGCTGATTCTGAAAAACAAGCAAATAAAGTCACAATAGGACTGTTCTAATGTGTATTCTGCACTTAGCTCTTTCCCCAAAAAACTTAGGGTACTCCATTTTACAAACTGCTGTGGACGACAAAAGGGATATTGATTAAAATAAGATGTGTGTCCAATTTAGCAGAAACAATATTGAGGGAAAAGGAGAAAATGCTGATCGTTAGCATCTTTTGCATCAATGTTCTTCTATTCCTTTTGTTGTCAAAACCAAGTTTTGTTGGTAAAAGGGTTAAGGTCAAGAAAATATCATAATGGCAAAGATCACGGTTCAAAATGAAAGCGCTTGATAATAGGTATCTAAGAGCAACATATCAAGGTATTATCTCTATCAGAGCATAAGATATGGACCTGTTAAAACTTTTTTTCTGTGCAGCTGACACCGACAAAAACAGCACTAGCCTACAGCTGTGACATACATTAACCCTTTCCCAAACGACAAAATTTTGGGGTGATCCAATTGGAAAGCTGCTCCAGACGACAAAATTCGTGTTAAAAAGGAAAGAGTTTGTGTACAGTATGACACAGAAAATAATGAGGCAAAAGGAGAAACTACTGGTTATCAGCAGTTTCTTCTTTTGTCTCAATGTTTTCCCAAGCTTTCATTATTTGGGACGTCAAAACAAGGTCTTGTTTGGGAAAGGGTTAACCAAACATAAGGACTGAGCTTACCTTATAATTACTATATACATTATTACCTTTTTATGTGATATAACACATCTATACAGAGATAACAGCTCCCCGGCTTCATTCTTGAAATACACCTTGGGAAGTCTTCTTGCTGCCTCTTCCATCTGTGAAATCAAAATAAAATTACTGTATCATATGTGTAGAAATATTCGCGGGCTTCTAATTTTCGCTATATTCGCGCTAGACCATCGGCCCGCAAATTCATGATTGCGCAAATATTCATACTCCCAATTCTTCCTGAATAGTTTAATTTTCGCGTAAGTTGAAATGTATTTTTATTATAAACATTACATGAATATTCATTCAGTTTGTACATGTTTATGTTTTATTGACTGAATGTGTTGAATAAAGAAGGTGACAAGATACATGTATCAAAGTAATTTAACAATGAAACTGTGAATAACCGTTTAACACTTTATCAGACAATCAATTGTTTGTCATTGTTTGGTTTGAAATACATGTTACAAACCCTTTAATAGAATGCATAAAGAAATTAATTAGTTACAGTGGAGCAATATCCGTTTAATCTCTTACTCCTGAGTGTTTAAAATACTGCAAATAAGAAGGAGTATTTACTCAGCACTTACATTCATTTAATTGTGCCCGAAATTAAGAATTCTTAAATTGTCTCTCCGCAAATTCAAAGTTGCGCGAATATTTGTAAAACTCGAAAATACAGCCCTACCGCGAAAATTTCGCTCCGCGAAAATATCGACACATACAGTAATCTCTCGTCACATTTGAAAATGTTGCAACTACAGCTTCAATAAGCTACACTTACATTTTTAATGTGACTAAAGATAAGCAAATTTGAAAAAAAAATGCTTCCACAATACCTACACAATTCACATGATCAATGTTGCTCAGTGAGAATTATTTCAACTAACAAAGCTATTAACCCTTTCCCAAACAAGACATGGTTTTGACGTCCCTTATAGAAAAGGCTAGGGAAAACATTGAAACAAAAGAAGAAACTGCTGATAAACAGCAGTTTCTCCATTTGTCTCAATGTTTTCTGTGCCATAATTTACTCATATCCTATCTTTAATAACATCCATTTTGTCATTCGTGGCAGTTTTTGAAGTGGATCACTAGCTAAGCAAATAAGTGCAAAAATCATGCATTTTGTGATGCAAGCACCAAACTTGGCACATACCTTTATAAGATCATGTAGTTTCATAAAAACCTGTTAGCCACTCAAAAACTCAAGATGGCCGCCATAGACGAATGGAAAATACCGTTTTCACAAAAAAACTGATATAATTGGCCTATTTTTGTACTTTTTATAGCAAAATGTATGTTGAAGACAAGAGAAAACATAACTTTTGCATTTTTTGTGTATGAAATACAAGATGGCCACCATTTTTCAAGATGGCCGCCATTGATGTGTGTGAAATACAGTTTTACCATAAAACCTGACAAAAATGGTCGTTTTTCTGTAATTTTTATAACAAAATGTATGTTTTAACACGAGAAAATATAATTTTAGCATGTTTTGTGCATAGAATTACAAGATGGCATCCATTTTTCAAGATGGCCGCCATAGAGGAATGGAAAATACCATTTTTACCATAAAACATGATATATAATTTGCCTGTTTTCTCATCTTTTATAACAAAATGCATGTTGCAGAGAAGAGAAAGCATATATTTTTCATGTTTTGTGCATGAAATACAAGATGGCCACCATTTTTCAAGATGGCCGCCTGATAGAATTGCCAATTTTTCTAACGTTTATACCAAATCGTATGTTTTCAAACCCAAGAAAACAAAACTTAAGCATTTTTGTGCAAAAAATACTATATATTTCCTATGTTTTGAACAATACTTTGCAAAATACTGGGAATTCATCAACATTTAGGCACATTGTTTCTGTCCAGCAAAAATGTAATAATACTTATGTAGGCTTTCTTCTTCTAGGTGGTATATTTTAATGTAAGACCCTTTTAATTTCTAGTAACGGTTATGGGAAGCTGTTTTTCAATAGGAACGGTTATGGTTGATAGGCATACTAGTTTTTAGCTCTACTTTTCGAAGAAAATGAGAGCTTATACTGTCACCCGGGCGTCGGCGTCGGCGTTGGCGTTGCAACCAAGTTTAAAGTTTTTTTCAAACATCAATAACTTCCATTCTATCAAAGGGATTCAACCCAAACTTGGAATATTTATTCACCATCACACCCTCTACCTTACTACCAGGGCCCATAACCCTGGCTCCACTACACTTGGAGTTATGTCCCCTTAATACTAAGCAACTTAGAAAGTCGAGCGCGCTGTCTTCGGACAGCTCTTGTTTGAGTAATGTGATATAGGACATAACTGGGCATGCTCGTAAGCCTAGATGCATAAATTATCTAACCTGGGTCTCTTTAAATCGCAGTGTACTTAGTTCACGAACACACTTTCCGGGAGCATCATTATTTTATATATGCGCAATCAGGGTCAGAGTAGGCTAAACCGATAGCATCAATCTTTGAAAGCCTTCTTGTAGCCACAACAATTGATGGACAATAAGACAGACAATATGCCATGTGCTTCTTCATTGCTTCTGTCCTTATTCAGTGAGGCTGAGTACTTCAGTACATCAGTACTTCCATTTCGAGGGTAGTTATCTGTAGGCTCGATCAGTGGATTCTGCATGGTAAAATGTACACTTTGTGTGTTATTCTAAAGCTGTTCTCTAGTTGGGAAAACTGCTTTATGGGCAAACATTTCTATTCTTACATTGCTAAAAAGAAATAACTGTCATTCATTAGGATGACCATTTTTGTTGATTGGTTTTGTTTAAAGCTCCATATTCCCCATATCTTCCATGACAGTGTGCACCTTTCCAAAATTGTAGAAGAGTTGATGTTAGTCCCAATCTGCTCGTTCATGGTATTTAACCTGTCCATCTCAGACTAATAATGTTGAAATTTGTTTTACCTGAAACATAGCTGAGTACATGTGTTCTAAAGATGAAATGTCTCTTAGATGAATAGATATCATAGTTTGATTATATTCCAATAGAAACTGTCAGATGAATTGCGCACACAAAAAAATGCTAACAGACAAAAGGGGGGACATACAGATAGAGGAGTGGTCCTACGGACGGACGGACAACCAGTGCCATGACATTATTCGACCTTTCGGCGTGTTAAGATGAAACTGCAGAGTCTGATTTTGAGGTCCCAGTGACACCAGGACTAGAAAGACTAATGTTAACATTATCATTTATTGCATTGCCGTAATATTAAAAGGCACATTTAATGTGCCTGTAAAGCTAACTGGATATCTGCACTGATCTTACTCTGGAAAAAAACATCAAACAGACAAATATAATTCTGCAGTTCCACGTAGAATTATAGTACGCTTATAAGCCTCTACAATAGTACCGGTCAAACCTAGACTGTAATTGAATATCAATAACCTTCAGAGCAACCATTTCAATATGAAGATTACAAAACATTATAACAAAACTGCATGCACCGTTCTGTTCTGACCAATGTAGTTTAATCGGCAGGTATAATTTGAGTCTGATCAGGTATTCTATCACCATTTGAGCTTGTTCAAACATAAGAGGTTAGAGGGTAGCATTTCAATGGTATACCCATGTTTATGGATGCATGATGTGTTATAGATGCATGATGTGCCAACCCTATTAGTTTGATTTCCAAATAAAAAGTTTTGGGTAAGATATAACTTCTCCAGGCATTCCTGGGATAAGTATTGGTATGCGATATGTACACCATTTCAGTATTGAATTCCTCATCACCATTGTTTTGGCTCTCCCGCGCGGGTATCTTTAAGCGTATACATGCAGCAGACATTATGAAGTAGGATAATCATAACATGTTATGAGTATGGAATTTACTAAATAGCATTACCGATCTATCAAATTGAATGAAATTTTGTTACACCGACACTGGACCCTATGCTAGTTTTGGAGGTATTGCAGTTACAAGTGTGTGCCCGGTTGTGTCATAAAACGCTTTAGTATATTTTCAAAGAAACTTTTCTATCACCAACTCCACCAATATGACGTAGGAGACTGATAAAGCTGGTGAAATGCTATTCAGTTATAATGAAGATTTTTTGCAGCAAAAAATTAGATTTAGAGCAAAAAATTGATTTTTCCAAATAAATTGGTGGCCATTTTGAAAAATAGTGGCCATATTGACCCATAAGATCAAATTTGTATCATTCTCCTACATCACTCTAAGTTCTATATAGTAGTTGCAGTAAATTTACCATTGAAATTATCGGAAATTGCCTTTAAAGTCTGCCTAGATTTTGTATTGGTATAATTTCAATATGATTTGCGGCCATCTTGAAAAATGGCTGTCATGTTGAAATTTCAGGTGGCTAACGTTATTTTTCTGAAGAGAGACCCAATATGAATGTTTGTGTCAAGTATTATGTTTGCGTCACTAAATGCATTATTTTGGTGGAAAAACCAAGTTATCTACTGTGCTATTTATAAATGGGTGGCCATTTTGAAAAAAAGTGGCCATATTGACTCGTAAGAACAACTCTGTATCATTTTTCTACATCACTCTAACTTGTATTAAGTAGTTGCAGTAATTTCACTTTTTGAAATTATCAGAATTTGCCCTTAAAGTCTGTCCAAATAAAGTAATGGTATGATTTTATTTATGATTTGGCGGCCATCTTGAAAAATGGCCGCCATGTTGAAATTTCAGGTGGCTAACGGGCTTTTTCTGAAGAGAGACCCAATATGAGTGTGTGTGCCAAGTTTCATGCTTGCATCACTAAATGCATGATTTTAGTTAAAAATCCAATTTATCTGCTGGGCTACACCCCAAAATTGTGTTGTTTGGGAAAGGGTTAAGAAATTACATTAGGGTACAGTATTCAGACATTCAGCTTTTTCTTCTTTCTCTGTTTCCAGCATTTTCTTGTTTCTCTTTCATTAGTCTTTGATTAAATCCCATCTTGACTAAATTTAATAGCATTTGTCAAGAATTTACTTTGTGGTACCTGATTATTTGCTTCACTTTCACTATCTGTGCTACTATTAATAGACTGATCCAGTTTGAGTGCAGCACTGGTGAGCCGTCTAGTTGTGACATTGTCGTTACCAGTGTCTAAATCAGATGTGATATCATCTTCTGTATCACTGCCTGATAAACTGGATATGTTACCTAGAAAATATTAAAATACAAATGGGTCAAAACTGTCAATCAAGAATAAAGTGCTTGAAAAACTAGATATGAAATACAGTAGAGCTCAAGCGTTTCTTGCCAATTTCCACACATCGCCATGATTGGATTTCTGCTGAATTTGGGTTGAAAAATGCCATGGCTGTGGCATTCTTCCACCTGAATCCACAGGAAGCGCCATGATTTTCCACTCGATCACCGCGAAACGCCCTGCTTTGTGGTGATTTGCACAGACAGGGCTGTGGAAAATTCGAGTGGAAAAATGCAGTGGTCCCAATGACAAATCATCACAATTATCAACCCAAATTTTTTTTGTCCACGGTGGGCAAGTGTTTTGAGGAAAAAAAACATGTGAGCTGTAATGTAAATTGTTAACCCTCTCCCAAATGACAAGATTATAGGATGGTCCAATTTGAAAGCTGCTGCATATGACAAATGGTTGTAGATAAACACAGGATTTGTATATATTTTAGCACAGAAAATTTTGAGACAAAAGGAGAAACTGCTGGTTATCAGCAGTTTCTTCTTTTGTTTCAATACTTTCCAAAGCCTTTTGTACTGGGGACGTCAAAACCTGCTCTTGTTTGGGAAAGGGTTAAACCATTCCCATAACCTAGAAAATATCAAAATACAACTTCACGGTCATGCGTGAGTAAATGTAACATATGTATAGCGGACAATAATTCACCTGGCAGAGCATTTCATTCGATTAGCATGGGTTGCTCTGCCAGGTCGATTCTCGTCCGCTATAACATGGGAAATTATATTTTACACTTTCCCAAACAATAACACAGAATGGCACAACCTACCAGGACATGATTGGGAAAATATTGAGGCAAAAGGGGAAAATGTTGATTATCAAAACCAGGTCTCATAAGATAATAAATCACTCACCTGATATGATTTCAAACTGTTCCTCTGAGATACCAGTTTTACCATGGATGCGTAACTTCAAATTATATCTGTGCCAGTCAGATCTATAATGTCTTTTCTGGATGAAAATTTTTAAAAAAAAAAGTATGAATGAAGGTACAAAAAGAAATATGCATCTACACATAGAAATAAATTCCCAACAAATGACAAACAAAACATATTTGTATAAACCTTAGACTATTCACATTCAGAGATCATTTGAAATGTTACAGGCTGAAATTTCAAGTGATTGCATTTGTACATTTTCTGGTCATTCTTGGTAGAAAACAATGTGGGAAATGATTTAAAAGAGACATTAATAACCCACAATTAAAAAGGCAAATGAATTGGCCATAAAATCATGTGAGGCATTAACGCTTTCCCAAACTACAAAATTTTAGGGTGGTCCAATATGAAAGCTGCTGAAGACAACAAAATAAATGTTGATAACAATAACATTTGTGAAAAATATTGCACAGAAAATATTGAGGCAAAAGGAGAAACTGCTGGTTATCAGCAGTTTCTTCTTTTGTCTTAATATTTTCCCAAGCATTTTCTGTCAAAGACATCAAAACCAGGTCTTGTTTGGGAAAAGGTTAAAAAAAGCTACAATGAAAGGGGAAATGTGTCAAAGATGTTAGTTACTATTAGTGGATGTGTGTTTATCAGGATGTACCTGTTTGAGTCTGATTTCAAACGTAATGTCACAGTAGTTACAGGACATCTTCTTGTAACTATTTAGGCATGTGTTTCCCCTATCCGAAACAAGGCCTAGTTTTCATGTCTCTATAAGAAATGGCTTGGAATAAAATTGAGACAAAAGAAGAAACTGCTGATGACCAGCAGTTTCTCCATTTGTCTCAGTATTTTCCGTGCTATCTTATACACAAATTCTATCTCTAACAACATCCCTATTGTCGTCTGCAGCAGCATTTAAATTGGATCATATTAGAATTTGCTGTTTAGGAATGTGTTTATCAAGATGTACCTGTTCAAGTCTGTTTTCAAACGTAACATCACAGTAATTACAAGACATCTTGTTGGAAACAGACAATTGAGTGAGGTCTACTGGTATACTGTCAGCTGAGTCTTCATCTAGAAAGCAAATGGTACAAATGAGCCAGGATCTAGAAAAAGGTTCTTTAACCCTTTCCCAAACAAAACCTGGTTTTGACGTCTCTAATAGAAAAAGCTTCGGAAAACATTGAAACAAAAGAAGAAACTGCTGATAACCAGCAGTTTCTCCTTTTGTCTCAATATTTTCTGTGTCATATTTTACACAAATCCTATCTTTAATATAATCCATTTTGCCATTTGTGGCAGTTTTTGAAGTGGATTACCCTTAAATTTTGCCATTTGGGAAAGGGTTAACCCTTTCCAGGGTGCCCAGCGACTTTAAGTGTCAAAAATATAGGTATGTCCCAAAATTATAGGTATCTATTAGCCAGAAATATAGGATAATATAGGTTGCCTTTACTATGAAGAAAACACTACTTTAATTGTTTCTCTACCACCACCACTACCTTCCAGCTCTCTCTTGTTAATAAGATGAAAGGAGAAACAGACAAGGTGACCATTAGCTATTACTTTCTGTTCTCAATATTCAGTAACATTAAGATGTTCCATGAACACCAAATCAAGATAAGAGAGCCAAGAAGGCCATTTATAGGTCACCTTAAATAACATTGTGGCTTTGAGGAGATGATTGTATAATCCGTTTCATCCCAGACCCATTACTTCCTGCCAATTTTCACTACAGGAAGGCAATGTAAAAAGTTTTGGCAGAGATTCATGCTGCCATGATACATGCAAAATATTAACATAGGGTATCTGACAAAATGATTTGTCACAAAATAATTTGTCAGGGGAAATTTGCCCCAAATTTCCTGATAAGTTCTCAATTTGAAATCGGGTATCCCACAACATTTGGTCAAATTTCATACTACTACGAAATATTTAAGCCTTTTGTCATGGAGGGCCATGAGGCAATTCTACACATCAATTTTCAGCCATTGATTCAATAATTCAGATGTAGAAGATATATGGCAAATTTCCTGGAACCAAAAACTTTGAAGTTCTTTGGTAGAGGGGCCATGAAACAATTCTACACAGAGGCCAAACAGTCCAGGAGTAGGAGATTGTGCAAAATTGCCTTCTTTGTCTCTTCGGAAATCTAATATCCCACAACATAGGGCCAAATTTCATTGCACCACAATAATTTGAAGGAAATTGGTAAAGGGCCATGGGATAATTTAGGAGTAGAAGACAGTATAAAATTGTCTTCTTTGTCTCTAAATGAAGTCTGATACTGAACACACATAGGGCTAATTTCATTGTACCTCCATAATTAATTCTACACACCAAGTTTCAAAGCTCTAGGCAAAACAGTCTAGGAGAAGATTGCGCAAGTTTTTCTTCTCTGTCCTTATATGAAATCCAATATCCAACAACATAGGGCCAGTTTCCATTGTAAAAAACAATTTGTAAAAAATATGTATTTTGGTAGAGGGTCCTAAGACAATATAACATACCAGTTACAAACCCATAGGCCACATAATTCAGAAGATTGTCCTCCTTTGTCCATATATATGAAATACGATACCACAGAACTAAGGGCCAATTTTCATGAAACCACAATAATTTGAAGACTGTATTTCTGTAGTGGGCCTTTGGATGGTGCTACATACAATAATTCAGGACTCTAGGCTGTATGGTCGTGTTAGAAAGATGAAAACAAAATGTGTTTGTGGAACATGAATGCCCCCAAAAAGGCCAATGTTAAAATTTTGGACAGACGAATGGAGAGACGGACACAGGTTTAACAATATTCCGCCCTGGGAGCATAATTATAATATATCTACCTAGATTTGGATTCTAAAGTTCATATTTCTGAGCTTATAGACTATGTGATAACTTAAAGACAGAGAGTTGCACTTAGTTTTGTATGTCACAAGCAATACTGTCATGATCTTTCAAGTTATAAACTTTTTTCCCTGCATTTATGTAAAGAAATCCAAATTCACTTGCCCATAAGTAATACTTACATAGAATTATTTGAACACAACTTTACTGTTCATAATGGAAACTTATCTACTAAGTAAAAGATGACAAAAATACATGCAAGCTTCTTCAACAATTTTATAATGTTTGACAGGTCTTTCCCTGGCATTTCATTTTGAAAAGGACTTTACATATTGATAGATAATTGTTCACTTCTTAACCATGACAGTTTTGCATGTGACATACAAAAAAACTAAGTATTTAGCCTTTTAAATTCCTCTTGCAAATGTACATAATTCACCTTTGTGTGAAAATGCACCAGAGGAGTCCCGTAAACTACTCAGAAGAAGAAAGATGTTCTTTCTAAAAGTACCGTTTTAATTTTGCTTACCCAAGACACCAAAATATAGGTATTTATAGGTATTTAGGGCAAAATGGGTGAAATTATAGGTTTTTATAGGTAAGGTCCAAAAATATAGGATAATATAGGTATTTATAGGTATTTATAGGTTACTGGGCGCCCTGCCTTTCCCATACGACAAAATTTTAGGGTGATCCAATTTGAAAAGCTGCTGCAGACGACAAAATAGATGTTGATAACGATAAGATTTGTGTATGATATAGCTCAGAAAATATTGAGACATAAGGAGAAACTGCTGATTATCAGCAGTTTCTTCTTTTGTTTCAATGTTTTTTCAAGTCTTTTCTTTTCTATTTAGGACATCAAAATCCAGTCTTGTTTAGGCGGGTTAAAGCTTTAGATCCCAACCTGGTTCCAGATCAGCCTAAATATACAATGCAGTGAGTCTGATCATGAACCATGTTGCATGATGTTGGCCTCCAATAGCGTCTTCATAGTATGTATCAACCGTATGAGAGTAGTATGGATCCAGGTCATAGGCTCATTTTGATCTTGAAACATGGCTTTCTCAAATGCTATAATAGATGTTTTTTCCAGATCTAAGCTCAAATAAAACATAGATAAGGCATCTTGCAACAACTGATAGGCCTTAAATGAGACTCCCTATTTTTTTACTATAATTTGGGAAAAGGCAAATAAAGCTCTTTTACCTTTTTCAACCGCTGGTTCTACAGCCATGAGTTTTTTCTCAAACTTTGGATTACATGCAGCAAGAGAGATCCCCTTCAATTTCTCCTTGGCTTTGTGTGTATTGTACAACAAGCATGTAGTGTATGTCTTGGGTTGGACCCGAGGTAGCTTCTTACTACTGGCAGTGGCCATGATCTCTACTGAAATTACAGAACAAATTCATTTAGCTAAAAAAAAGATTTTTCTTCACAAGCATGAAGCAAAACAAATCATTAATGATAATTAATCAAGTCAACAAATGACCCTACAGCTTCAAAACTACCCCACAGCTTAATTTCTTCCAAATGGTTACCAAATAGAGGCATTTTGAGGTATTTCATGCCAAACACTGTTTAATAATACATTTTTGTCATTGTAAATGTAATAATTATGAGTAAAAATATTATGGGAAAAGAAGAAATTGCTCAAGATGAGCAGTTTCTTCTTTTTCCATGATGTTTTCACTCACAATTATATGCTTTCAAAGTTTACCAATTCTCATATAATTTGCCACTACAGCTTCCAAATATTCTGCGGAGAACCCTGGATACCGATACATTCGGTAGATGTACTGAATAGCCGATCGTCGTTCGGCTGGTGACATAAGTCAAGTGGCATTCCCTAATTATTCCAGGTTTTGATTGGCTGATTAAAGTCATGATAGAAAAGTCAAACTAAGGATAGACCAATGAAAGTAGTGATGACAGACAAATCTCAACGTAAATTTCTCTTAGACAATGCCAAACACATTCCAAACAAATTAGCAACGGACCTCAAAGAGACCATTATATCAAAAGACCTCACCCCAGAGCAAAGAAAATTGAGAAAAGAAGAAAGAGAAAAAAGGAAGAAAGAAAAGGGTGGTCAGGAAGATATGTCAGAAATGAACGTTACTGTAATGGAAAACCCTCCACAGTTTAGAAATACAGCAGAAAATATGAACGACCTACAAAGGTTCATGAGTCCAATTAGACCCCAGGGGAGAATGCCACACCTTAACAGGACATTGGACATAACCAATAACCCTTTCTCAAACTCGACCTTAGTGGACAATTTAAATGTTGAGGATGTCACACTGCCGGGTGGTGTTTGGATTGGTAATGGTCCACTAGACCATAGGCCTATAGGGCAACAAACAGGAAAAAATTAAACAGAATTTTAGATTTTAACCCTGTAAATAATGTTTTTTTAGATATTGAAAATTTGAAGTGTTTGTACAGTAATTGCGATTGCCTGACGCAAACAAAACTAGTAGAACTGGAACAATTAGCAAATGAAACAAGAGGACCATGATGGTCCTATATCGCTCACCTGAACCAAGAGGATATGAGCCACAGTTTTGTTCAAATCAATTATTTGTGACTTTAAGACTGAAAACAAACTTATGGTCAACAACATTGTGTCCAAATTTTGTCTCGTTTTGTTGCTATTTGTGGTTGTTAGAGTAAAAACAGTCGAAAACGGCAAATTTGTCAATTTGAAGGGCTCAGCAAACTCAGCAAATTCTACTCTGATTAAGCTGAAATTCAAACTGGTGCAAGATCTTATGTTCAGCAACATTGTGTCCAAATTTCGTCTTGATAGGTCAACAATTGTAGATGCTAAAGTGTAAACAAACTCCAAAACAATCGAAAACATCAATTTTGTCAATTTCAAGGGTATACAAGCAAATTCGTTGAATTGATATCCCCCGCCGAACATATTTTCATTGTCAATAAAGTAGCACGGAAACGAATATAACTCTGTATGTATATGGCTTCAACAGAACGAATATCACTCTGTATGTATATGGCTTCAACAGAACGAATATCACTCTGTATGTATATGGCTAAAACAGTCAGGGGCAGTAACTCTAAATTCGGCGGTCGAACCGGGTAACCCCGACGATATGCGCATGTCCTCATTGTAGTAAAGCTGTGTGCCAAGTTTCATTGAAATCCGGTCTATAGCTTTCAAGAAATAGCGTGGAAACGAATATCACTGTATGTATATGGCTTAAACAGTCAGGGGCAGTAACTCTAAATTCGGCAGTCGAACCGGGTAACCCCGACGATATGCGCATGTCCTCATTGTAGTAAAGCTGTGTGCCCAGTTTCATTGAAATCCGATCTATAGTTTTCAAGAAATAGCGCGGAAACAAAAATCACTCTGTATGTATATGGCTAAAACAGTCAGGGGCAGTAACTCTAAATTCGACGGTCAAACCGGGTAAAACCGATGATATGCACATGTCCGCTTTGTAGTGAAACTGTGAGCCAAGTTTCATTGAAATCCGATCTATAGTTTTCAAGAAATAGCGCGGAAACGAATATCACTCTGTATGTATATGGCTTAAACAGTCAGGGGCAGTAACTCTAAATTCGGCGGTCGAACCAGGTAACCCCGACGATATGCGCATGTCCACTTTGTAGTGAATCTGTGTGCCAAGTTTCATCGAAATGCGGTCTACAGTTTCCAAGAAATAGCGCGGAAACGAATATCACTGTATGTATATGGCTTAAACAGTCAGGGGCAGTAACTCTGAATTCGACGGTCGAACCCGGTAACCCCGACGATATGCGTATGTCCTCATTAAAGTGAAGCTGTGAGCCAAGTTTCATTGAAATCCAGTCTATAGTTTTCAAGAAATAGCGCGGAAACGAATATCACTCTGTATGTATATGGCTAAAACAGTCAGGGGCAGTAACTCTAAATTCGGCCGTCGAACCGGGTAACCCCGACGATATGCACATGTCCACTTTGTAGTGAAGCTGTGTGCCAAGTTTCATCAAAATCCGGTCTATAGTTTTCAAGAAATAGCGCGGAAACGAATATCACTCTGTATGTATATGGCTTAAACAGTCAGGGGCAGTAACTCTGAATTCGACGGTCGGACCGGGTAACCCCAACGATATGTGCATGTCCTCATTGTAGTAAAGCTGTGAGCCAAGTTTCATTGAAATCCGGTTTATAGTTTTCAAGAAATAGCGCGGAAACGAATATCACTGTATGTATATGGCTAAAACAGTCAGGGGCAGTAACTCTAAATTCGGCAATCGAACCGGGTAACAGCGACGATATGCGCATGTCCACTTTGTAGTGAAGCTGTGTGCCAAGTTTCATCGAAATGCGGTCTACAGTTTCCAAGAAATAGCGCGGAAACGAATATCACTGTATGTATATGGCTTAAACAGTCAGGGGCAGTAACTCTAAATTCGGCGAACGAACCGGGTAACCCCGACGATATGCGCATGTCCACTTTGTATTGAAGCTGTGTGCAAAGTTTCATCGAAATCCGGTCTACAGTTTTCAAGAAATAGCGCGGAAACGAATATCACTCTGTATGTACATGGCTTAAACAGTCAGGGGCAGTAACTCTAAATTCAATAGTCGAACCAAGTAACCCCGACGATATGCGCATGTCCTCTTTGTAGTGAAGCTGTGTGCCAAGTTTCATCGAAATCCGGTTTATAGTTTCCAAGAAATAGCGCGGAAACGAATGTCGGACGGACGGACGGACATGGCAAAAACAATATCCCCCCCCCCGAAAATTTTTTTTCGGAGGGGATAATAACTTAACTCACGACTTTCTAGTCCGATGAGACCGCAGTTCAAGCTCAAACAAGAAATTGTGGTCACCAATATTGTGTCCAAGTTTCGTATTAATAGGTAAATTGTAGTTCTAGAGTGTAAACAAAGTCGAAAACAATCAAAAACAGGAATTTTGTCAAATTCAAAAGCGTATAACTCATAACCTTTTGATCTAATCAATCTGAAAATCAAACTCATACAATGATCTTATAGTCCGTAATATTGTGACCAAGTTTCTGTCTTGATTGGTCAATAACTGTAGATGCTAGAGTGTAAACAAAGTCGAAGACAGTAGAAAACATCAATTTTGTCAAATTCAAGGGCATATAACTCAGGAATTTTTTATCCGATCAATCTGAAAGTCAAATTCATTCGAGATCATATAGTCCTTTACATTGTGTCAAAGTTTTGTCTAGATTGGTCAATAATTGTAGATGCTAGAGTGTAAACAACATCAAAAACAGTTGAAAACAGCAATTTTGTCAATTTCAAGGGTGTATAACTCATGACTTTATGATCCGATCAATATGAAAATCACACTCATACAAGATCTTATAGTCCCTTACATTGTCTCAAAGTTTTGTCTTGATTGGTCAATATTTGTAGATGCTAGAGTGTAAACAAAGTCGAAAACGGTCGAAAATGGCAATTTCGTCAACTTCAAGGGCACATAACTCAAGACCTTCTGGGCCGATCAGACTGAAAATCGAACTCATTCGAGATCTTATGAACACAAATATTGTGTTAAAGTTTTTACTTGATTGATCAATAATTGTAGGTACTAGAGTGTAAACAATGTCAAAACTAGCTATTTTTCGCATTCAAGGGCAGATAACTCCGGACATTATAGTTCGATCTGACCCATAATCGAACTCATCCGAGATCTTCTGGTCATACATGTTTTGACCAGGTTTGGTAAAGATTGGCTTATATTTGTAGATGCTAGAGTGTAAACACGAAATTGTGGACGGACGGACGGACGGACAGACAGACAGACAGACAGACAGACGGACGACGGACAAAAAGTGACCACAATAGCTCACCTTGAGCACTTCGTGCTCAGGTGAGCTAAAAATGATTGATATCATTTTCTTGACTGAGGTGTTTCCAAAAAACAGTACTTTCGAAAAAAGTGTAGACCTATATAAACTCATTGGATACGATATAACCATTTCTAACCTTATGAATGGTAGAGGCGTTCTAATTTATTCAAAAATTGGGCTTCAGATCAATGAAATTAAACTGCAAAATGAATATGAAGACTCTGTGTGGTGTAGTTTAAAACTCAAAGGATCCGATAAGTTATTGATTGGCTGTATTTATCGCAGTCCAAACAACAATAATGATAATAATCAAAATCTCTTGAAATTGATAAGTGAGATAAAGGAAGAAAATTACAGTCATATATTAATAACCGGTGACTTTAACCTAAAAGAAATTAACTGGCAAAATTATACCACTTCAGTAAATGAGAATCACATAGCATTTCAATTCATGGAAAGTGTTAAAGATAGCTTTCTTTACCAACACGTAAAAAATCCTACAAGATACAGGGATAACCAGCAACCAAGCCTGATAGATTTAATCTTAACAAATAAAGAAAACATGGTCAATGAAATCAAAGAGCTACCACCATTAGGAGCCAGTGATCATATCATACTGTTTTTCGAATATGAATGTTATACTGTGTTAAAAAAATGCACCTCAGACAAACTTAACTTTAATAAAGGCAATTTTGAAAATATAAATGATGAATTGTCACAAATAAACTGGTCTGATTTACTATCTGAACTTGATACTGAGGCTTCATGGAGGATCTTTAATGAAAAAATTACCAAAGTGGCGAAGAAAAACATACCAGAGACAAAGATCACCCATGGATCATCAAATCAACAGCGGTTCGTAAATCGAGCATGCCAGAAAGCTATAAAAACAAAGAAATCAAGATGGCTTAAATACAAGAATACAAAGAAAGAAGAAGATTACTCAAATTATCGCCAAGCTAGTAATACAGTAAAGTCAGAAATCCGCAAAGAGAAATACACTTATGAAAAAAACTTAGCTGCAAAGATTAAATGTGACAGTAAATTGTTTTGGAGCTACATTCGCTCAAAGATGAAAACCAAAACAGGATTGGGATGTCTCGAACAACCGAATGGGGAGCTTACAGTTGACGATGAAATGAGAGCTGATTTTACAATATTGAATACCTATTTCACCAGCGTTTTTGAAAATGAAGGGAATGATCCACTGCCAGTTTTTGAAGATAGGAACTTTCAAGAAGAGCTGTCAGACATTGTAATCACTGAAGAAAAAATCCAAAAAGCATTTGACAGATTAAAACAAACGAAGTCAAATGGTCCAGACGTTTTCCATCCGAAACTATTGAAGGAATGCAAAGCTACATTAATTGACCCACTACAAATCATCTACAGAAAATCACTTGACGAAGGGATAGTACCCCAGCATTGGAAAGAAGCAAACATATCTGCAATATTGAAAGGTGGTCCAAAAGCAAAAGTTGAAAACTATCGTCGGATAAGTCTTACGTCAGTGCCAGGCAAAATTTTAGAACGGATCATAAGGGACGAATAAGTGGAGCATATGACTGTCAATAATCTTTTTTCTGGGGATCAGCATGGGTTTATTAAAGGTCGTTCATGTACAACAAACCTTCTAGAATTCCTTGAGGACATAACCAAATATTTAGATGAAGATAAAAGCGTGGATGTAATCTATTTAGATTTCAGCAAAGCCTTTGATAAGGTTCCCCACAAAAGATTGCTGAAAAAAGTCTGGTCTTATGGTATTCGGGGAAAACTACACCAATGGATCTCAAATTTCTTATCAAATAGAACACAGCAAGTTGTAGTAAATGGAGCCAAATCATCTAAGTCATTAATAACAAGTGGAATTCCTCAGGGCAGTGTCCTAGGCCCGGTACTTTTTCTTCTTTATATTAATGACTTACCAGACGTTCTATCAGTCCAAAAAAAGCTTTTTGCTGATGATTCAAAACTGTACAACAGTATCAGCTCGGATCATGATGTTTCGGATCTTCAGAAGGGGTTAGATGATGCTGTTAAATGGGGGGAAGATTGGAAGATGTATTAGGCCTACAATGTCAAGAAATGCAAGCACCTACATATTGGCAAAAAAATAACGGATTCTCAGTATAAAATGAAAATAGATGATGAAGAAGTCACGGTAGAAGAAGTCCAAAGAGAAAAAGATCTTGGAATTACTGTAGACACCAACCTGAAATTTACAGAACATATCAACAACAAAATTAAAATTGCAAACAGAAATATTGGTTTAATATTTAGAAGCTTTACATACATGGATAAAGAAATGTTTCTTTCACTGTATAAGTCTATAGTCAGACCTCATCTCGAATACTCTAGCTGTGTGTGGGCACCTCATTACAAAAAGGATGTCATTGCTCTAGAAAATGTTCAACGTAGAGCAACAAAAATGGTACCTTATCTGAAGAATTTAAATTATACTGACCGTCTTTTGAAACTCGGGTTACCAACATTAGAATATCGAAGAATTAGAGCAGATTTAAACCAAGTATACAAGATTATACATAACATTGAAAATGTCAATAAAGAAAAGTTCTTTAAATTAACAACAAATCCTGTGACAAGGGGTAATTCACTTAAATTGTTCAAAAACCGAGCAAGGTTGGATGTTACAAAAAATTTCTTCACAAATCGCACTGTGAACATATGGAACAGTCTACCTGACAGAATAGTGTTGGCACCCTCCCTAAACAGCTTCAAGAGTCAACTCAACTCATACTGGAAGGACAATCCTATCAAATTCCACCCGTCATGCTACACTGCTGGAAGCGATGCCAGTGACGATATCATAAAGCATCAAGAAAGGCAGACGTTGCCTACATAGATGTCTACAGTGGTAAGAAATGGTAAGAAATGGTAGATATCGGAAAGCAGACTTCCGTGACCTATTTTTACAGACCAAAATGTTTGTGTTATTCATTGGAATTTCCAAGAGTATGGTTTTTTTCTGACGTTCTTTGATCATGATATGCTGACAATTATCAAATCCGTTTTCCTTATTTCAAATGCTTATCTGTAAGCATTTTTGTAAAAGTTTATGCATATTCAGACCAAATCAATGTGAATTTTACACAAATACGCATCTTTTCTGGAGCTCTGCTGTAAGCTTTACCATAAAAAAAGAAGGAAAGATTAAATATCTGTTGCTGTTTTCTTTTTAAACCCACACATTAAATATCGATTGTTATTTAAGTTAGGGCTTAGCCTTAGGCTTAGTCAAGGCTGACAGTGACAAAATGGTACGAACATATTTTGGTACGAAACACAAACAACACAACCCTAAAAATCCGTTAAACATAAACAAAATCAGATGAACTTACCTTAACGATTTCCAACTACAGAATTCAATCTTAATGGATGTTCAATCGTTTCTCTAAATGTTGAAAATATTGTGCAATAGAACCTCACGTGTATCGATGGAAAAAATAGTCTAGGGGACATCACCCTACTTGAACGACAACAACAACAAAGAAAAATAGTTTTATTTTCTTGAATTTTTGCACAGTTTCTTTGTATACCAGTTCCATATATCCACTGAAAAGGTATAAAATATATAATATTTTAGTTGTGTAGCGGTTATGTTCATTATAAGCACCTTTCCCAAGCAAAATATGTCAGATTAAGAAAAGCACAATTTGTTCCTTATTCGGATGATACTAGTATCCGGATTAAATACCACATTCAAACAGTTTTTATACACCGTGACCCGAAGGGTCATATGGAATCAATGGGCATGACGTCATAGCCTCATTTTCATTTTTACATCGAGGGTACTTCCTCAGTCTTTAACCGTATGGGATACCATGTTTGAGGCAGAATATTTCAAAAATCCATCGTTAAAATTCAAAGACAAAACTCTTTCTTTAAAGAATGTGATTTAAACTTTCTAACAATCAACACATTTGTAATGTAGTTGTGGAGATATTGATGCTGAAAGTTGGTAATGCTTTAACGAAAAAGACTGAAGCTTTCACCTCCAAATGAGTGCAGGTGCGCTTTTTATGAATGACCATATTTTTGATTGGCTGAAGGGATTGTGCTGACGAAATCAATTATGTTATGGCAAGTGGCGGATCCAGAGGGGGTTCAAGCGGTCCAAACGAATCCCCCTATGCAGCCAGATAATTTAATTTTCATGCAGAAATTCAGTCAAAATTGTGAATGGCCGCGGCCTTAGCGCAGTTGGTAGCGCATCTGCTTCTCATTCGAGAGGTCCCGGGTTCGATACCCGGCTACGGCTAATACCCTTTCTGACACCCACCAATGGGTTTGAAATCGTTAACCTAAGTGGGCGAGCAGCTGGAGGCTCGGTAAGGGTGTTGGTTTGAGAAACAACAGGAATCCATGAGTAGGTGCTCCAGCCGCCGCGATATGACCCTGGCAGTTGAAAACGGCGTAAAACCCCAATAAACTCAAACTCAGTCAAATGTTAAAAATTTTGGAAATGTTGCGGAAATTATGCATACCTTCGATAATTCCATAAGCATAAGAAGCAATCCAAAATTGTTGCTGGGAGGGGGGGGGGGGGGGGGGGCTAAAGATTGAGATCAGTTTACAGTAGTGTTGTAACGATTATTGGAAATAATGGATTAATCTTCATTGAAGCACAAGATCGGCGACAATCTATTATGAGTTTGTCCATCAACAATTGGGGTGTTTACACTCTAGCATCCACAAAAGTTAGGCAGAATGTGCTGAGTTATCTGCCCTTGAATGTCAATAAATGCTGTTTTTACGTTTGTTTACACTCAGACTCTAGAATCTACAATTATTGATCAATCAAGACAAAACTTGGACACAATGTTAGAGACCATAAGATCTGGGATGAGTTTGATTTTCAGTCTGATCTGACCAGAAAGGTGAGAGTTATGTGCCCTTGAATTTGACAAAATTGCCATTTTCAGCTGTTTTCGACCTTGTTTACACTCTAGAATCTAAAATTTAAAATCTAAAAATTATTAGTTTGATTTTCAGTCTGATCTGACAAGAAAGATGAGAGTTATGTGCCCTTGAATTGGGCAAAATTGCCAATTTTGGCTGTTTTGAACCTTGTTTACACTCTAGAATCTACAATTATTAATAAATTAAGACAAAACTTGGACACAATGTTGGGGACCATAAGATCATAGATGAGTTGGATTTTCAGTCAGATCTGACCAGAAAGATGAGAGTTATGCACCCTTGAATTGGAGAAAATTGCCATTTTTGGCTGTTTTTGACCTTGTTTACACTCTAGAATCTACAATTATTGATCAATCAAGACAAAACTTGGACAAAATGTTTGGGAGCATAAGATCTTGGATGAGATAGATTTTCAGCCTGATCTTATCAGAAAGTCGAGAGTTATGTGCCCTTGAATTTGACAAAATTGCTGTTTTCGGCTTTTTTAGACCATGTTTACTCTCTAGAATCTACAATTATTAATCAATCAAGAAAAAACTTGGACACAATATTGGAGACCATAAGATCTGAAATGAGTTTGATCTAAAGTCTGATCTGACCAGAAAGATGAGAGTTATGTGCCTTTGAATTTGATAAAATTGCCATTTTTGGCTGTCTTCTACCTTGTTTACACTCTAGAATCTACTATTATTTAAAAAAAAAAAATGTTGGGCTGCAATGGGCACCATAAGAGCTTGGATGAGTTTGATTTTCACAATGTGATTGACCATAAGTTCATATTCAGTCTTATAGTCATAAATATCAGGGGTTGAAAAATTTCTTCAAACCTACTAGTCCTGTAGGACTAGTAGCTCAGAATTTCTACTCGCCCTTAGGGCAACCCAACTCGCCCTTAAAGACGAAGAAAATTTTAGACTGTTGGCTCTTACGGATGCATTATTATGCAAATAACATAAATCTTTGACTCTACAAGTAAAGTTTCTTCGGTATAAATGACAGACAGGGCTCGCGCTGGCGATCGCCACTTCAAAAGTCATCTAGGCGAATAAGGCAACAATTTTATTAAAAAAGATGTGGCTCAGACTTGACTCCATCTTTTACCATAAATCAATCGCCGATTAACATTACTGTAAACACTTACTTTTTATTTAATTCGAAAGATAGATTAGCTGTCGAAATGGTCGAGTAAGCACACCATTTTAATATGTACAACTACCCGGTAAATGTGAAAGAATTTCTTTGTGTAATCGCGAGGCGGCATAACAGAAAGAGACAACGCGTCTGTGTTAAAACCATCTAACGTTAGTGTATTTACTACATAGATAGCCTTTTGTTTTCATCGCGTCATCCAATTTTCCCGCACTTTTCTGGCACGCGCGACTTTTGTAAACAAATCATAGTAAAACGTAACCTTATTTGGGTGCGGAAAAATCACGTGATTATATTGGAACTGGAATGACTACGTCATCAATTGACTGTGTTTGCGGCCTCTTTGATCTCGCTCAAATCATCGCATATGAGTAACACAGATTTACTCTAGTTTCCTAGTTTAGTTTCACTTTCGGGATTGATCGACATAAACAAGGAAAGGTCGTATTTACAGCGAACATTGTTGTTTCCGATATGAAGTTTAAAATAAATACTTTCTTTTCTATCCTTTATTTTTTCCCCTCAATCAGCGTGATTCAAGTCCTAAATTTGCACTCGCCCCGTCGGACTAGTTCGTCCCCAAATCTACTCGTCCTACGGCATTTTCTACTCGCCAATGCGAGCGGGCGAGTGGATTTTTCAACCCCTGAATATCAATTGAATTGAACATAAGTGTTGCTCATATCAATTTGGTTCAGGTAAGCGATATAGGACCATCATGGTCCTCTTGTTAATTAATCAAGACAAAACTTGGACAATATGTTGGGGATCATAAGATCTGGGATGAGTCAATTTTCAGTCTGATCTGATCAGAAAGTTGAGAGTTATGTGCCCTTGAATTTGACAAAATTGCTGTTTTCGACCTTGTTTACACGCCAGAATCTACAATTATTGACTAATCAAGACAAATCTTGGACACAATGTTGGGGATCATATTAAGATCTCGGATGAGTGTGATTTTGATTATCTGATCTGACCAGAAAGTCAAGAGTTATGTGCCCTTGAATTTGAAAAGAATGCTGTTTTTGACTGTTTTCAACCTTGGTTACACTCTAGAATCTACAATTATTGACCAATCAAGACAAATCTTGGACTCAATGTTGGAGACTATAAGATCTCAGACGACTTTGATTTGCAGTCTGATCTGACCAGAAAGATGAGAGTTACGTGCCCTTGAATTAGATAAAATTGTTATTTTTGACTGTTTTTGACCTGGTTTTTACTTTAGAATCCTCAATTATTTATCAATCTAGACAAAACTTGGACACAATGTTGGAGACCATAAGATCTGGGATGAGTTTGAGTTTCAGTGTGATCTGATTAGAAAGACGAGAGTTATGTGCCCTTGAATTTGATTGAATTGCCTTTTTCGGCTGTTAGACCTTGTTTACACTCTAGAATCTACAATTGTTAAATCTGAAATCTAGACAAAACTTGGACACAATATTGGAGACCATAAGATCTGGGATGAGTTTGATTTTCTGTGTGATCTGACCAGAAAGACTAGAGTTATGTGCCCTTGAATTGCCATTTTTCACAGTTTTCGACCTTGTTTACACTCTAGAATCTACAATTATTTATCAACCAAGAAAAAACCTGGACACAATGTTGGGCACCATAAGATCTGGGATGAGTTTGATTTTCACAACGTTATTGACCATTAGTTCATATTCAGTCTTAAAGTCATAAATATTAATTGAATTGGACAAAAGTTTTGCTTATACCGTTTTGGTTCAGGTGAGTGATATAGGACCATCATGGTCCTCTTGTTGTTGTTTTTAAGCTTCCAAAGGAAAGAATCAAGAGTAAACCAAATATTAAAGACAGAAATTGTATTTGCAGATCAGGGTTCTCCGCAGAATATTTTGAAGCCGTAGTGGCATTGGTAAATCTTGCGACACATGGTGTTCATGCAAATAAATGTGAATAAAAACATAATGGGAAAAGAAGAAATTGCTCAATTTGAGCAATTTCTTCTTTTCCCATAATGTTTTTACACAGAATTAGTAGTTTTTAGTTTAAAAGAATGCCCCATTTATCCCTTTTTGACATGAAATATCTCTAAATGTCTCTCTTTGGTGACCATTTTGAAGAAATTAAGCTGTGGGGTACTTTTGAAGCTGTAGTGGCATTACACTGATTCCCATGAAGCTGTAGTGGGGCCGATACAGCTTATTGGGCTGGGGAGAACACTGCAGATATTAATTTGACCTGTAAAAAGACAATAATTTGCTAACCTAATCATATTACTCTGTAATAAAAAATGTTTGGCAGCCATGAAATTCCATCATTTCTAACGATCATCTGGAGACACTCCACAATGGGAAATGCTTCCTGGTCGTAGTATACAAACATAGTTCTGTCAAAAATGGATTCACTCCTTTTGTGGCATTGATTCTGTGTCTATAGAATAGGCAGATGCATGAAATGTGGTTCTGCATACCGGCAGACCATCAGTGTACTGCTAGGATGTGTTTTAATGAATTTGACGAGAACTAGTTTCTTGTGCGGTTGTGACCTTTCATGGGTGTGTGTCACAATGCAGATCCCAAAAGAGATGGTAAATTGCATGGGTCGCTGATTTTAGCTGATGGTGCTATTGATACCACTTTCTTGGTAGTAAATTAAAGACCAAGGAAGGGTCTATCAGGCAAACTAAGTATAATGTGCCACAATTTTAGACTTCTAATAAAAAGCTAGAAGCTGCCAAATTGACCCATTTTACTATATGTGACTCGTCACGTTAAAATGGACCTTATCCGAGCTCCAAAAATCCAAATTTTGACAAACTTGTCAGACCCAGCACAGGTCAACCAGATCCCGTATGCAAAAAATGAACATATAGTAATATAGGGAAAACTTTTCGGATTTAGAAATTTACATAAAAGTGAAAAGTGTCGGCCGTAGTCTGGCTGCGCGGACTGCACAGACAGACTAGGGTCGATACTTTTTCACACTTCCTATAAGGTCCCTTTTACAGCTAAAACGAGTTAAGTGTATCAAATACGATCGAAAAATGTCCCACTATAGTTTCGGTCTTAGATTTTTCACATTAACATATTTCGGTTTTACTATCAATTGACTACTTGAATTTGATAAATATTTAAAACATGACTTAAGTGTTTCTAATTTTGCGACATTTAATGAATAAAATATTTTAAGGAACGAAAAATGGCGTAACGTAATTCACAGACACGTAATTCACAATTTTGAACATTCAATAAAATTCCACAGGTAATAATTCTGAAGAGAAATGTTCTTCTTGGTTTATGTAATCTACACATGTGTAGGTACATGCCAAACTATGTATTTAACTTAAGCGTTGATTGTGTGAAATTTTAAAAAGCATTAACGTAATTCACATTTACTGCTCCTTGAGCGGGGTAGCTTCCTTCATTGCAAAGTGTGACTTACTATAATCTACTGCTACTTTCAAGAGTAATACAATGTGTTTGCACATGCTGTTGACTATTTATAAATGATATTTAATATCATGTATTCAAAACATGGTTTCGTTTTAGGATGTGTGTAAAACTAAATAACGTAATTCACACCAGACCATGGGACATATGCATAATTGTTTGCAGAAAAATGCATTTATCTTAAATTTCTTTATTTCACCACTAAAACAATTTGGAAAAGCTACTGGTTGGGATACTAGGTATACTGTTTATGTATTATATATGTACTCTCCGTACAAAAGTGATGAACTGGACCACCCCCGAGGTGGGACAGCTGTTTTTTACCCATTTTCCGACTTATCGAGACATTACTCTCACATATTTCATCAGATATATGGGGTTTTGTTATTATTTCTAATGGACCACCCCTATGGCATTATGTTAAAGACGATTCATCAATATAATTGTACAAACATAGCTTCTTAGGTCCATGGGACAGGCATTTCTCGTATTTGATACACTTAACTCGTTTTAGCTGTTTAGCGCGACGGGTCACATATATTTAATAGCCCTGTCTTGTTGAGGAGTGCATGACACCATCTGCACCATTTTCATAACATGATTTTGGAAGAAAATATTCATGTAACGGAAGGAAATTAGGCAAATAAAGCCATTTCATTTCAAAACAGACATACTTCTCATTTCATGTAATGACCTTTAAAGGGGGACGAGCTAGGCTGTCGAAAATGCAAATTGCACAATAATTACAAACCAGAAATAACGTATGAAATTACCAACCTGAAGGGGTAGATCATTTATGTCCATTGTTAGCACTCCATGAGCTTTATAAAGTATTAAAATCCAAGTCAATTAATAACATGCTGGCATCCTTGTTTTTGTTTTGTAACGGCTGCATATGCCCAACCTTCAAAAATCAATTACGTCAGAGACACGTCATCTGTGCTCAGCGAGATTTAACACACCGTACAACCGGCTGCGTAGAAAAGTCAGCGAAGACAGATTCGGCATCTGATGTCATGTGCATGGTAGGTCAAATGAATTTACTTTTATAAATAAACGAAAGGATCTTTGGTATTCTATAGTTGATAAATATGCGTATAAATGTTCAGTGCTTGTACAAAATAAACCTTTTCACGTATTCCTCACAAATAAGGTCACAGCCATTGACACAGCCGGTTGTACAGTGTGTTAATACCACGGAGGTGTGTCTCGTTGACCTTGACCTTGTCTTGTTTTGAAGTAAAAATAGAATGTGTAAACACGCTTGTAAAGGATTGATCTATAGCAAAGGAAAGATGGTTATTCGCCGAGATTGAGGTTTTTATGCATTGCTAATTGTTTTTCCATGCACAAATATGAGTTCCCGAACAGTTCGGAAGCATAAAAACATAGAATGAGCCCCTTTAAAGAAAACAAAAGAGTCTAAATAGAGCTTTTTAAAGTTTACAGACCCTGAGAAAATCACCATTAATGGCACATTATTTACAAGTGAACAATATGTCCAAATTTCAAGTAAAACAATGCAGTTTGGGAAAGTTATTACTCTTTTTTTCCCTCCCCTTTAAAGTTTTTCATAAACGAGATACAAGGTTTTGCATTTACAAGGACGGCTTGATTTTAGACAGATGATGTGAATTTTGGACAGTGAATTGGATTTTTTGATATCTGCATCATTTATCTCAAACTTCTTTACTATTAAAATTCTAAAAATTGTCCAAGTTACTGTTCTTTGAGTAAGGATTAGAGTAAATGGATGGGACTAAAACGCAGACATCTATTGCAGAGTCAGACACTCCAGAGTTTTGTTTAAATGGACAAAAAAATTAATTTGAAATGGCTACAAATCAAAATAATGAAGTACATCCTAAATTACACCCCCCCCCCCCCTCCCCCGCACACTCTAAAATCACTTGGTTTGCTCCTCTCTTTTGCTAGAGACTTACATTAATTGTTGTCAGCGTAACAAACTTAAGATTTTTTTTAGTACATCCATCAACACAAGAGTGTTTTATTGCAGAAAATGAAGTTTGGATTATTAATCAATAATTAAATCAAAACCAATTCCCGTTTAAATTTGATTATCGATTTTGATTTGAACCCTATTTTATAACACTAGTTTACGGTAGTGTGATGTCATACTTGCGGTTGTGATGTCAACCTTATTTTTTCTGTGTTTGCGTGACGTTGACGTTCCTGTGCATTATCGTTTAGACGAAGCTTATGCGACAGCATTAAACGGTTATGACGTCAATTTTGACTGATTTTCTGCATGAAAATGAAACAATTGGGCTTCAGAGGGGGATTCGTTTGAACCCCTGGATCCGCCACTGACTAGGTACCCTGAATGATGGAAGTTGGACTCGCCAAAGTTGAAAGTCTGTGTCGCCGAGGATGCATTTTCAATTACGTAAAAAGAAGTTATGATCATTAACATTCAGAAATTTTTCAGTTATAAATCCTGTAGATATTTACGGTACTTCAAGTTTTCAAAATGTCATAACTTCACATAAAATACCAATATTTATCCTGTGTACTGTATCGATCTCACGAAGTGCTCAAGGTGAGCTATTGTGATCGCTTTTTGTCCGTCGTCCGTCCGTATGTCCGTCCGTCCGTCTGTCAACAATTTGGTGTTTACACTCTAGCATCTACAAATATTAGCCAATTTTAACCAAACTTGGTCAAAATATGTATGACCATGAGCTCTCGGATGAGTTCGATTTTAGGTCAGATCGGACCAGAAAGTAGTTATCTGCCCTTGAATGTAAAAAATAGCTACTTTTGACATTGTTTACACTCTAGCATCTACAAATATTGACCAATCAATACAAAAGTTGGACACAATGTTGGTGACTATAAGATATTCGGATGAGTTTGATGTTTGGTTTGATCGGACCGGAAAGTCCTGAGTTATCTGCCCTTGAATTTGACAAAATTGCCGTTTTTGACCGTTTTCGACTTTGTTTACACTATAGCATCTACAATTATTGACCAATCGAGACAAAACTTTAAGACAATATTAGTGACCATAAGATCTTGGATGAGTTCGATTTTGAATCAGATCGGACTAGAAAGTCAGGAGGTATCTGCCCTTGAAAGAAAAAAAGCTACTTTTGACATTGTTTACTCTTTAGCATAGATCTACAAATATTGACCAATATATACAAAAAATGGACATAATGTTGTTGACCTTATATAAGATTTCGGATGAGTTTTTGTTTTGGTTTGATCGGACCAGAAAGTCCTGAGTTATCTGCCCTTGAAATGGACAAAATTCTCGTTTTTGACTTTGTTTTCACTCTTTACAACCAGATACAGTACAGCTCGCGCGTTGTTTGCCTATTTCCGCGCATCGCCGTGATTGAATTTCGGGTGGTTTCGGGTGGAAAAACGCGGTGGCCGCGGCGAGCGTGTTTTACCACCCGAAATCGCGGGAATCGCCGCGATTTTTTCGCCGCGATTCGCGGTGATTTGCGCGGACAGGTAAGCCTGTATTTTCTGGCTGATTTATCGTAATTATTGAGTATTATATAATTATATATTAGGTTTTGATAAGATAAGAATGCCTTTGCAGATTTGATTTTTTTTTAATTTTGAATGGGTTTGTGGATTCTTCTTCTACTTCAACAGAAAAATGACCCTTTTGCCTTCTTTTCAACGTATTCAAAGTTATTTTTCTTTTATCTTTGCTACTTTGCACATGCATATTGATTACAAAATAATTGCAGATACTTTGTGCAGCGATGATTGCACAAAATTAGTTTTTTTGGAAGCGCATGTAATTATAGAATAACACATACATATACAAGGCTTGAGAACAAATTGAGACAAAAGAAGAAAAACTGATGATCAGCATTTCCCCTGCTACCGCAATATTTTCTATGCTACCTGTATATTGTAGACAATTTTTATCGATATTTTCTGATCTGTTTTCTGCAGTGCTCAGCTTTGTTATTGGATCCCCGGATATTCTTCCCCTCGAAAGAGAGTGAATGGCTATCGTCGAAATGATTTGAGAATATTAAGATAAAAGAAGAACATACTGATTACTACCCTGGTCTTCTTGTGTCTCATTGTCTAGTTCCTATTGTTGTAATATATCCTTCACAATCCTGTTTTCAGCAACATCCAACTTATCGTATGAGTAGATTTTTAATAGGACGTACCAAATCGTAGCAATTTCGGAAATGGCGTAACTAAGAATGTAGCGTCATGCATAAAACATCGGTGTTTCTTTCAAGATGCATGCAAGTTCCAACATGGTAAAAATAAACCTTAAATGCCAGTCGCAGGTTTACTGGTTTATGTTGTAAACTGAAAAGAAGTCAAATTATACGCATTACTTTTTTTTTGTAATTCAAACAGAGAAACTCTTCGTATTTATGACCGGGAAGCCAACATGCAGTTTAAGATTTCACGTACATGTATCTGCAAAAAACAGAATATTATATAAAAAGTTAATTGAATTAAATCAAGCATAACAAAGCATAATATACGAGGGTTGTCCTGAAAGTTCGTGGACACACACTTTATTTTGCTTTATAATACTTTGGTTGTGACAAAATCTTTATCACATGAAAGCTAAACATTTATCAAGTACTTTTCCAGCAAAAAAGAAATAAATTTGATATGCAATTATTTTGCAATAGGACTTAACACGACCCTACATAGGGGTACCCGGAGCACGTCAAATTTTGAGCATTTTGGCTACCCATGTCTGTATTTTTCAATTTAATTTATCGTATGAAATTGGCGGGAAACAAAATAATAAAAGTAATAAAATGTGACCTCATATTTAGACTCCATATTGTTTTGATTTCAATGTTGTCACGCTAAAAATTGACATTTGAGGATGGTTTAACTAAGTTTGATATGGAAGGAAATTTGTCAAAAATGACGACGTCGGACGTTTGGGTGGAGCAGCGCGTTCTTGTGAAATTTTGCGTGGAACTAGGAAAACGCCTGCAGAGACCAGCGAATTCGTTAATTTTTCTACGAAGAGACCATGTGTGCCGTATTACCTCGTTTGCAAATGTCACAAACATTTCCGGGGAAGCAATGGCTGATTCGAGGTCTCAAAGATCGAGTGTTATAACGGATTGAAATGTTAATTTGGTGAGTGACGTCGTGAATGATGATAGGCTAAATACGGTAAGATATATTGGTGAGAAAATGTGAACTGTCAAAAACAATTGTTAACGAAATCCCCACAAAACATTTGAAAATGAAAACTGTGTATGAACGAGGGCGCGAAGAATGCTTTCTGAAGAAAAAAAAGTAGCACAAGTCTTCAAGGTAAAGTGCCTTATTCGTCGCTGGAGCGTCGTAACGTCATGACGTGCTCCGGGGTGCATCAACCTTCTGCACAAAAACATGTGTAATTCTGCTAAAAATGGAGGGATTTTGTTCAAATTTTGAAATGTTGTTTCTAAGATATTGTTTAATGACATCATGTGTCTGTTATAATATCATCTAGTCTCATGTTCATGTATTAAACAGTGTCCACGAACTTTCCGGACAACCCTCGTAATGTACAAAGAAGCGGAAATAACCTGTTTTATATTATAAATATAATAACATATAACTATATATTTTAATTTACAAAAACGATGTGTTATTACCGGACTTCATAGAACTTTATAGAAAACGTTTGTATTTAATATAACATTCTCTTTATTTCTGAAATAGTTCTGTAAATCAATTAAAAAACACACTCAGGATGAAATAATATAAACTTAACAAAAATGCATTTAATACTGAGCGCTGTAGGATAATATTGGCCTTACCTGGCATTTCCACCCAAACGCGGCGATCGCCGCAATTTCCCCCCCATCGCGGCGAATCGCGGTGATGCAAGAAAATTTTGAGTGGAAAAACGCTGTGGCCGTGATGGCAAATCGCCGCGATTTTCCACCCGAATTTTTTTTTGACCGCGGTGGGCGAGCGTTTTAGGCAAAAAACGCGCGAGCTGTACTGTATATTGACCTATAAAGAGGAAACAGGGACATAATGTTGATGACCATAAGTTTTTTTTTTCAGTCTAAATGTCACAAATATTAATTGATTCAAACATAACTGTGGCTCATATCATCTTGGTTCAGGTGAGCGATATAGGACCATCATGGTCCTCTTGTTTTGGATAAGTACCAAGTGTAGATAAACACAAAGTATTCCAAACAGCTGTAGCAGTAACTCCAGTCTCTGCTTTATTCAGGACTTCAATTATTGATTGACAATGTTATTGTGTTTATTTTTTTAGCTCCACTGGCCGAAGGCCAGCGGGGCTTATGTCATGGCCCTGTGTCCGTCGTGCGTCCGTGCGTGCGTGCGTGCGTCCGTCCGTGCGTAAACAATTTTCAAACATCTTCTTCTCCAAAACTACTGGACCAATTTCAACCAAACTTCACCAGAATCATCCTTGCATGAATCTCTACCAAATTTCTTCAAAGAAATAAAATCCATGCAGAACTTGAATTTTAATTAATTTAAGTTTAAATTTTCAAAAAATCTTTAAAAATTCTTCTACTCCAAAACTACTGGACCAATTTCAACCAAACTTCACAGAAATCTTCCTTGCATGAATCTCTACCAAATTCCTTCAAAAGATTAAAATCCGCGCAAAACTTGAATTTTAATTAATTTGATTGATTTAAATTTTCGAAAAATCTTTAAAAATTCTTCCTCTCCAAAACTACTGGACCAATTTCAACCAAACTTCACACGAATCATCCTTGCATGAATCTCTACCAAATTCCTTCAAAAGAATAAAATCTATGCAGAACTTGAATTTTAATTAATTTAATTTAATTGAATTTTCGAAAAATCTTTAAAAATTCTTCTTCTCCAAAACTACTGGACCAATTTCAACCAAACTTCACAGAAATCTTCCTTGCATGAATGTCTACTAAATTCCCTTAAAAGAATAAAATCTGTGGAGAACTTGAATTTTAAATAATTTAATTGATTTAAATTTTCGAAAAATCTTTGAAAAAAATTCTTCTCCAAAACAACTGGACCAATTTCAACCAAACTTTACAGAAATGTTCCTTGCATTAATATCTTCATAATTCCTTCAAAAAAATAAATTCTATGTAGAATTTAAATTTTAATTCATTTAATTAAATTAAATTTTCGAAAAATCTTTAAAAATTCTTCTTCTCCAAAACTAATGGACCAATTTCAACCAAACTTTACAGAAATGATCCTTGCATTAATCTCTTCTTAATTCCTTCAAAAAAAAAAAATGAAATCTATTTAGAACTTAAATTTTGATTAATTAAATTAAATTAAATTTTCGAAAAATCTTTTTTCCAAAACTACTGGACCAATTTTAACCAAACTTCACACGAATCTTCCTTGCATTTATCTCCTCTAAATTCTTTGAAAAAAATAATTTTCGTGTAGAACTTGAATTTAAATAAAATCTAATTAAATTGAATTTTCGAAAAATTGTTAAATTATCTTCTTCTCCAAAACTACAGGACCAATTTTAACCAAACTTCACAGGAATCTTCCTTGCATGAATCTCTTCCAAATTCCCTCACGATTGGACAAAAAGCTTGGCCGTTGTGGGCTAGGCTTTTTGTATGCTATTTGAAACAGTGTAATTTTAAGAAAATCTTAAAAACATTTCTGCTCCTTAATCACAAATTGGATTTCATTCTGGTGTAGCATGAATCTTCTTTGAATAGACCTCTATTGTATTCCTTCAAGAAGTTTGTAGTCTAAATGTCTAAAAGCCAGTGGAGCGATACAGGGCCATCTTGGCCCTCTTGTTTCTTTTATGTAATTTAAGACAAATGTTTTATATTTTTCATGACATAAAAAAAAGCCCTGCTATCAGTATTTATTTAAGGAATGAATGCAATTTTATTTTTTTCATGCAGGTATGAAAAATAAAATCTAATCACACTTCGCGGATTCATACAAAAGTGTGATTAGATTCTATTTTTCATACCTGCATGAAAAAAATAAAATTGCATTCATTCCTTATGATTTAATATTACATTTTATTACCGTAAATAGTAATATTTGCGACTAGAAAAATGAGATATCGTCTGGACTATGTTCAAAGAAGCGGACAGATGTGTGATATCTGGCCGCTGCCAAGGTATTTAGATGTTATGCACGTGCCTTTCCGTTACGAAAACTTTAAATGACGTCATAAAAAGCGTGCGTTACTGCAACGGTGTTTACAGCGAATTCAGATGTCGTAACTTTATTTACCATCCTCTCAAGTGCGTTTTAAGCAATAAGTCTTTAAAATTGAGTTTGTTTCCTCTGGAACATCTATTTAAGAGTATGATTTAATGATAAAACTTGCAATTTATTACTCAAAATGAACGTAATATGCCGATTTGTACAGGACACATACATTTATCCATATTGTTGACACCGAAAGAAGTTCCGGTAAAGTCAAATTTTTTTCATGGAGTTATGAAAAAAAATTTTTTAGCCAATCAAAATGCCCGGATTTCAACGAAATCAACTAATATTAAATTATTTCTGTATAAATGCTTCTTTCTTTCCAAAGCTATATACAATGTATCTGCTATGGATTTCAAAACCAGTGTCTGTTTCAGCCACCCTTTCCCAAACAAGACCTAGTTTTGACGTCACTAGTAGAAATGGCTCTGCCGTCTGCAGCAGCTTTCAAATTGGACCACCCTAGAAAATTTTGTCTTTTGGTAAAGGGTTAAAAAAAGAAATTTATTTTTCAGACAATGGACAAGTTAAAGTGAAGAATTGAAGCTAGAATACACAAGATGTTCTCCACAACTTATAACTTGGTAAGCGGTGTTGCATTCAGGGCGCGCAATTGCGCGATTCTCGCTGATTTTAATTTCAATCATGTGATTATAAAATTTCGTGGGTGGCAACTCTCGCAGAATGGGAAATAATCGCCTACTCTTCAAATGTCAGTGTGCAGCAAAATTGCATCTCAAAAGAAAATTAAAACATATTGGATGCAACACTGGTAAGGGAATGGAGGAGAAATTTTATTCTACAAACCCATGTAACCACTCATGTTCACCTCACCATGTTTGGAGTATTGAATTTTTGCTTATCCCATTACCACACAGGGACTCTTTTTGACTCCCCACATGATAATGGTTTTTGAAAACAAAGTTGAAATGAAGAAATTGCTTGTGACAAGCAATTTCTTCATTTCCAACAATGTTTTCTGCACAGAATGACCAAAGGAAGTAACATCTCACTCTTTCATTTTGAACTGTCGCCTGCAACATTTTGAATTTGGACCATTCTAGAAATTTGTCATTGAGAAATGGGTTTTCTTCTAATCAGGCACATTCACTTCTATCAGGCACATTCACTTCTATCAGGTTAATATGGATACCATAGTCCCCTGATTTTGGAAAGGGATACTTTTTGTCATTTCTGAACAGGTGTACCCTTTATCAGGAAAATAAGGGTGGTCCAAGTTGAATTTTGAAAGCTGTTGCATACAATAAAATGAATATTACTTTAAAATTTATCAATATTATAGCACAAAAAAACATTGAGGAAAAAAGAGAAAATTCAGATATTTTCTTAAGCCTCTTTCTATTAGGGATTTATAAAACCAGGGCCTGTATTATCAAGGATGGTAAGATTTTTTTTGCATAATTAATTGTTACGAAAACCTGATTTGTCCAATCTGATTTCTCAGATGTTTTGTTACAAAGTTTGCACAAAAAATGTGGTCGTAAGATCGTTGATAAAACAGGCCCCTTGTCTTGTCTAGAAAGGGTTAATCAGTGATGTAGTTCTTATTTCCAAACTATGTTGTTTCAGATTTTCTCCAATGTTGTGGCCACATTATCTGATACCTTGTTGAACCAACTAGAGGGGAACAAGAGAGATATATTGTCAGACATTGTATGTACGGAGAATGTGGCTGTCGTAAGTGACGCAGACAGTGACGTTTACAGTCTGTCCGGAGACTTACATGACTTAGTTGTGTGTCAGAAGAAGCTTGAGAGACTACTCATGGGATATATGTCATCGCTTGATACAGAAGGCATAAATGACAAGCTTGATACAGATGGCATAAATGACAAGCTTGATACAGAAAGCATAAATGACAAGCTTGATACAGAAGGCATAAATGACAAGCTTGATACAGAAGGCATAAATGACAAGCTTGATATAGAAGGCATAAATGACAAGCTTGATACAGAAGGCATAAATGACAAACTTAAGGCAGAAGGCATAAATGACAATCAACTGTCTGAACATGACCAAGTGCAAACTGATGAAAATAAGCCAGGTAATAGCTGATTAAATAGAATTTAACTGTTTACCAATTAATGAAAATGTATTTGTCTCAAGTAAGCATGAAATTTGTAAATGACATCATGAAAACAAAATGAACCTATATAAAATATTGTAATTCAGGTGATATGTATTGTTTATATCATCAAACCAATGAATATAATATTTGATGAAATTTCAGTGATCATCAGAGTTACAGAGAAGATGGGGTAATTGCTTTTTTTAAGATGCAAATTATCTCAATCATCTATAAAAAATCATCAAAACATATGTTTGTGTGTTCTTATGGGACTTGTCTTGTTGAGATGATTCAAATGAGTACTTAGGACATAGGGCTTGGAAATAAAATAATAAACATAGAATGGCATTGCCCCCTTGTATCTGTTGCTCGAAAGTATTTCTGAAGATTAGATCTAATTGATTTTCAAAAAAAAATAATGTTTTATTCTATACTTTTTAGCTCACCTGAGCACGAAGTGCTCAAGGTGAGCTATTGTGGTCACTTTTTGTCCGTCGTCCGTCTGTCTGTCTGTCTGTCTGTCTGTCCGTCTGTCTGTCCGTCCGTCCGTCCACAATTTCGTGTTTACACTCTAGCATCTACAAATATAAGCCAATCTTGACCAAACCTGGTACAAACATGTATGACCATAAGATCTCGGATGAGTTTGATTATGGGTCAGATCGAACTAGAAAGTCCGGAGTTATCTGCCCTTGAATGCGAAAAATAGCTAGTTTTGACATTGTTTACACTCTAGTACCTACAATTATTGATCAATCAAGACAAAACTTTGACACAATGTTGTTGACTATAACATCTCGGATGAGTTCAATTTGCAGTCTGATCGTACTAGAAGGTCTTGAGTTATGTGCCCTTGAAATTGACAAAATTGCCATTTTCGACCATTTTCGACTTTGTTTACACTCTAGCATCTACAAATATTGACCAATCAAGACAAAACTTTGACACAATGTTGGTGACCATAAGATCTCGGATGAGTTTGATTTTCAGTCTGATCGGATCAGAAGGTCTTGAGTTATATGCCCTTGAAATTAACAAAAATTGCCATTTTCGACTGTTTTCAACTTTGTTTACACTCTAGCATCTACAAATATTGACCAATCAAGACAAAACTTTGAGACAATATTAGGGACTATAAGATCTTGTATTAGTGTGATTTTCAGATTGATCGGATCATAAAGTCTTGAGTTATACTCCCTTGAATTTGACAAAATTGCAGTTTTCGACTGTTTTTGACTTTGTTTACACTCTAGCATCTACAAATATTGACCAATCTAGACAAAACTTTGAGGCAATGTTAGGGACTATAAGATCTTGTATAAGTTTGATTTTCAGATTGATAGGATCATAAAATTAATAGTTATACGCCCTTGAATTTGACAAAATTGCCGTTTTCGACTGTTTTTGACTTTGTTTACACTATAGCATCTACAATTATTGACCAATCAAGACAAAACTTGGTCACAATGTTACGGACTATATGATCATGTATGAGTTTGATTTTCAGATTGATCGGATCATAAAGTCATGAGTTATACACCCTTGAATTTGACAAAATTGATGTTTTAGATTGTTTCGGACCTTGTTTACACTTTAGCATCTACAATTGTTGTCCAATCAAGACGAAATTTGGACACAATGTTGCTGAACATAAGATCTTGCACCAGTTTGAATTTCAGCTTAATCATAGTAGAATTTGCTGAGTTTGCTGAGCCCTTCAAATTGACAAATTTGCTGTTTTCGACTGTTTTTACTCTAACAACGACAAATAGCGACAAAACGAGACAAAATTTGGACACAATGTTGTTGACCATAAGTTTGTTTTCAGTGTTAAAGTCACAAAACTGAACAAAACTGTGGCTCATATCATCTTGGTTCAGGTGAGCGATATAGGACCATCATGGTCCTCTTGTTAGTTTTACTTACCTTTTCAAAAAATTAACATTGCCTATTTGTAATACCCTGAGATACAGCCTTGACACTTTACACATGGATACGTATTGTCAAGGTTAGGGCCATTTCGCAGTTGGACACATATTGGATGGACTATTGACTCATTAGGTCCTGAATTAGATCCCTGGTCATAGTAAATGTCCTTTCTGTAATTGTAAAGATTTGTGTACAAACAGCTGGATGTTTGGTAAGGATGTTATGGTAGTACTGGTGAGAGAAATGTCAGGAATCTGTGGATAGTTGTTCCAGTCACTGCAATATGACCAAAGCAGCTGAAAAAGGTCTTAGCCCTCATGCAATAAACCAACCTGTTGCCAAGATTTTGGAGGGGAAGACCATGCTCTTTAACCTTGACCTTTGAGTCTGACCTACTTTGTCATTCATTTCTTACCATGATCATGGTGAAGTTTTCTACATTTTCTTGCTACAAGCTCCTGTATATGTTAGCTACATTGTCTGTGGACAACTCTTAGTTAGACAGCAGTAAATGTTGTTAAAATCAGTCTACACTTCTCTGTGCAGGCTGATCTTGATTAACATTCTCTGCAAAAATTGTATCAGTCAGTATCTGCATGCAGAAAAAAGTGTGACTTTCATTTTACTTTTGCTTGTTAATTATTTATGAATGTAGAATGCATAGAAAATTAATTTTATTATCAATCATGCTGGTTGTTTCTAATTCTTTATGTTTACTTTTTACCACTCCTAAAATTGCAGTCTATCCTATCTGATGTCACCAATCAATGGTTTGATATTGTTAACCTATGTGGCCTAGCTGTCGGAGGCTCGGTTGGGGTGTTGTGGTAGTACTAGTATGAGAACAATGGGAGTCCATGGTTAGTGGCTCCAGCTGCCTTGATTATGACCATATCTGTTGAAAACAGCGTAAAACCCCAATAAACCAAACCTAAAGGTGCTGTGACACCGCAGTGTATGAAGCCAGTGTATGGGTAACCTACAGACACGGTGGTTAATCACGTGACTTTGAATTTCAGAAAATCTTCAATATTTTTTAGCTCCACTGGCCTTCAGGCCAGCGGGCTATTGTCATGGCGCTGTGTCTGTGGCGCGTGCATCCGTCCGTGCGTCCGGTCGTCAACTTTTTCTTAAAAAAATTTTTCCTCAGAAACTACTGAATGGATTTCAATCAAACTTCACAGGAATGATTCTAGTTGAAAAAAAAACATGAATATCTCTGCTTACAGATACAGTAGATCAGTACTTTTGTTATCAAAATGAAGCTTAGACATTGTTCTTGAATTTAGTATGTGCATATGCTAATTTACATATGTAAGATTTAATTACAAAAAATGATGAAATTTTTGTCTTTTTGTATATACGCCGGAAGGGTTGTTTATGATAAGGCCCCAGTCGTCCGTCTGTCTGTCCGTTATCAGTTTCTTGTGTGCGCAACTCCTACAGTTTTGATCGGAATTTTATCAAACTTGTCCCAATGATTCTCCATGGTGTCTAGTTGTGCACAATGCTTACATAATTCAGATGTCTCTTTTCGTTCTTGAATTATCTGCAGTTGAATTGAAAAATGGCTTATTTTACTGCCAAGCCCCTCTCGGGAGTATATGCGCCGCTCTGCGAAGCTCTTGTTTAATATATGATATGAAAATAAGCTATTACTCACTTAGTTTGTTGGTTACATTCTCAATTTTGATATTAAATTTCATATAGCGGGAAGGAGTTTTTAGCTCCACTGGCCGAAGGCCAGCGAAGCGAGCTATTGTAATGGCGTTGTGCGTCTGTCCATCCTTGCGTCTGTAAACTTTTCTTAAAAATCTTCTTCTCTCAAACTAGAGGGCCAATTTTGATCAAACTTGGCAGAAATGTTCCTTTGGTGGTGCTTAACTTAGATTGTGAAAGGAATTTTGATTGGTCCATAAATGTGGGCGTGGCAGGGCGGAGCTTATCAGACTTAGAGACTTATAATAACCAAAAAATCTTAAAAAATGTATAAAAGAGTTGTTTTATTTCTGTTTGAAGAAAAATAAAATTCAACACCAAACATGAAAGGGTACTGTTCTGCAAAGTCATCTTATATAAAAAGGGCTTATTTTATATGCTCTGGACAAAGTTATATCATTGAAAAGGTATTTAAATTCTCTAGAAACTTTACATATATCAAAAATGTGTAACATAATCAATTATGCATCTTTTTAACAGTTGTTAAAAATCAATAATTCTTATCAGCATCTGTTTGTTCAAAACCACCCTTGATTCAACCTGGCTGAGTTGTAATGGGTTAAGTATGATCGGAATCTTACATCATGAGTTATGTGCCCTTGAATTTGACAAAATTGCCATTTTCACTCTAACAACCACAAATGTTAACCAATCAAGAAGATATTTGGAAAGAATCTCTTTTTTGTTGACAACAGGATCTTGCTTATATGTAATTTTCAACATGATCACACTGTCTGAATTATGTGCCCTTGATATTGACAAAATTTCAGATTTCGACATTTTTTCTACTCTTGAAGCCATAGTGACTATAAGATCTTGCATGAGTTTAATTTTCGATTTGATTATAAACTCACATACTGAATTATGTGTCCTTGAATTTGGCAAAATCACAGTTTTCAATTTTATTATCTCTCTAACATCCCTCAAATATTAGTCAATCATTTACTTTCTTTTTGCATTGACCACATGATTGCTGCTTTTGACTTTGTTTTTGCTGTAAGAACCACAAGTACTGAAAAATCTAGCCAAAACTTGGATTTAATATTAAAAGAAATTCAGACCTGTGGAGCGACTCAAGACCTTCAGGTCTTTCTAGTAAATGCTCTCACACAAAATTGAAATCTAACCATATACATGTATATCGCGTCAATGGGATTCAAATAGTTGGCCATACATATATGCAGTGGAATCATATGCATTCGAAACAAGTGTTTCGGTCAGAGGTATTCTACATGTTAAGTTACAAGAAAATCTGTACGTGGGCACAAATTTGGTCCCACTTTGTTCAAAATTTCTGTCTTGATGATCTTGATGTCATAACAAGAGGCCCAGAGGGCCTTATCGGTCACTTAATTGAACCAAATGAGCTGAAAAAAGTGGATTTGCAAATAAGATGAAATTACGGAATACAAAGAATAAAAGATGACATGATAACTAATGATGTAACACCCCAAAGCATGGCCATTTTAACAGATCTTTTTTTTCTTGAACAAACTTTGTGACGCAATCCCAGTTAAAGTGGACAATTGACTAATTTTTTTTTCGAAATTTTTAGCTCACCTGAGCACGAAGTGCTCAAGGTGAGGTATTGTGATCGGTCTGTTGTCCGGCGTCCGTCTGTCTGTCCGTCCGTCCGTCCGTCCACAATCATAAAAAAATCTTCTCCTCCTAAAGTGCTGGGCAGAATTGGATGAAATTTCACAGATATGATCCTTAGGTCATCCTTTTTCAAAATACTTCAAAGAATTGGGATCGGGGTCAGAATGGGCTCAAAAAGTAGGTCACTATGTCAAATCTTATTTTTGCTATAGGAGTCACAGTATTGGCTCAATCATTGTGAAAGTTGACCAGAATCTTTGTCTTGATGATATCTAGGTCATTTTAAAAAGTAGGTCATGCAAGGTTGAAATGTAGGTCACTAGGTCAAATGATTTAAAATCCTTCTTTTTGCTCTAAAAGTGCTACCTTTGGCTCAAATTGTGTGAAAATTGCTCAGAATGTATTTTTGGTGGATATCTAGGTTCTGTTAAAAATTGGGTCATGTGAGGTCAAAAATGAGGTCACTAGGTCTGTTTGATAAAATCCTTCTTTTTGCTCAGAAGTGCCCATTTTTGGCCAAATTATTATGAAAATTGCTAAGAATGGGTTTTTTTTTTAATGATATAAAGGTCATGTAATAAGTTTGTAATAAGTCTGTCATGCAAGGTCAAAAACTAGGGCACAAGGTCAAACATCAAGAATTCCATTTATTAGTCAAGAAGTGACAACTTTGGCTAAAATCTTGTTAAATGGCTCAGAATGTTTTTCTTTTGGATATTTAGGTCCATTTAAAAAGTTTGTTGTGTGAGGTCAAAAACTAGGTCACAAGGTCAAAAGGTAATGAATCCCTTCTTTTTGCTGTGGAAGTTCCAATTTTGGCTCAATTATTTTGAAAATTGCCCAGGACGTTTATTTTGATGATGTCTGTACTCTGTAGGTCATTGGAAACTTGGGTCATGCAAGGTCAAAAACTGGGTCAGTGGGTCAAATCTTGTTTTTGCTGTAAGAATTTATTACAATATTTGCTCAATCATTGTGAAATTTGTTCAAACCATCACTTTACAAGCAAAGAAGCCCTATGTTGTGGGATTGGGAATTTTCAAGTGAGGAATTCAAACTTATTTTGACCAGGTATCAGCTTATCAGCAATCATTCCTTAAGTAAATAGTTAGACTGTCTAAAGTCAATAATAGACGGTCCAAAATAAATAAAGGGCTGCCTTATCTGATAATGGAGCTCTTATCTGATGAAGGATAGAGCTACAGATAATCTTAATGTCTTAACCTTTTCCTATGATGTCCCTATTAAAAAAAGGCTTGGGGAATTATTGAGTCAAATGAAGAAAAGGCATTTTCTCATCTTGCCGCGCTATTTCAAAATTGGACAGTCTATTTCTTTTCTGTCTTGGTAAAGATTAAGCCCTTTCCCAGCCAAGGTTTAAGCCCTTTCCAAATGTTTCAGAACAAAAAGTCCTTAGTTTTATGCCTTTGAATTTGGCAAAATTGCCATTGTCATTCTTTTATATTCTTCTAATGTTATAAGATTGAATTCATGGTCTTGCCAGTATCTCAACTATGAATTCAGGTGAGCGATCTAGGGCCATCTTGGCCCTCTTGTTGTTGGAACTATTCGGAATAACTACGTATAAACAGATGTGTGGTCAGCTTTAGACATGGTGTGATCTGCTTTCAAAGCAATCATGAACCTAATTTATATGAAATGGCTGCCTAATACAGCCATGGGATGCGTGCCAAATTTAGAATAAATTAGGGTTTTTTTTTCATTTTGAAAGCTGCTTCTGAGGACTAAATTCCTTTCTAGATTGAGAAGCCTAAAATTGTGTTGTTCGAATAAGACTGAAATTAACAAGAATATGATTCCTTTGCTCTCTTTTATCAGTTACTCTGATTGATGTTGTATAACCTTTTGCCACACATTGGCGATTTTTGACGCCCCACAAAATAAAGGCTTTGGAAAACATTGTGGAAAATGAAGAAATTGCTTGTGACAAGCAATTTCATCATTTTATACAATGTTTTCTACCAAGAAAGACCAAAAAATGTTTAATTTTGTTCAATGAAAATTGTCGTCTGCAGCACCTATGAGTTTGGACTAGGCTAAAATTTTGTTTTTGGTGATGGGTTAATATATATAATTTGGTTTATTTACAGATTTACAGTCGAACAATCAAGAAGATGGAAATAAAGCATTTGAAACTCAAACACAACAAGAAAATATAAAACCTCGTCAGAAGAGAAAGAAAAAAGTTATTGAAGCAGTTCATACTAAAATAAAGGTTGAAGTTGGTGATTCAGATAGAATAAAGACTAAAAGAGGACGAGTAATTAAGCGACCATCAAGATTGGCTAATTCTGTCGTAGAAATTCCAGAAAAACATGACACTGAGAAGCAAATAAGTATTGGATCCAGAACATTGCGAGGTACGGACAAAGTTAAAACAAAAATCATTTATGTGAAGCCGGAGAAGATAGATTATGATCTTGGTGCCTCAATAACAGAGGAAATAGACAAAAACAAGGAATTCAAAAAGAAAGTGAAACAACACTATGAGAACAAAATGCCCTTCAAGTATTTCTGTGATAAATGCTCCTTCAAATCAAAGCGTGAGAGTCATTATTACAACCACATGAAATTACATGAGCAAAATCCAGATTTAAAACTCATCAAGTGTCCATTGTGTGACTTTACTTGTATCAGACAAAGTTTACTGAAAAAACATCAGTCAACCCATCAAGAGGATGGCTTGAATATAAAATGTAGTTTATGTCAGTATGAAACAAATTCTGCAAAACTTATAAACCACCACATGAATAAAAAACACTATTGTCATGGACAGAAATTGAAATGCAGTGTGTGCGACTTTACAACATTTAGTAAGACTATTCTCTGTCGGCATATTGAGCGTCATTCTAGCGAGAATCAGAAGGTCTACAGCTGTGATTCGTGCTCGTACTCCACGAAGAAGAGAGTGCATTTTGAACGACACAAGAAGTATGTTCATTCAAATGTTCGGCCACATCTCTGTGATCTGTGTGGAGCAGCGTTTAAAAGGTAATTCTTAACCCTTTCCAAACAAGACCAGAGGTGCGTTCTTTAGAGCAAGATTTCTTGAGATATCTTGAGATTCCTTAAGATATTTTAGGATAAAGCGTTCTTAAGGGCAAGATTTTTAAGACTTTCAATGGGAGGTGCCATTACCCTATACTTCGTGCATCCTAGTATCAAAGCTTTGAAAAACATTGAGGCAAAAGGAGAACATGCGGATAACTGATTCTTTGCTATATTGAACATAAACCATTTCTTCATCAACACCCATTTAGTTATTGATTTAAAAAAAGAACAGTGTAAAATTTTGTTGTGTGGAAAATAGGTAAGGAGTAGAAAACTTGATTAACCCATTATAAGATGGCAAAAATTGAGACTTGGCCATATTCAAAGATGTTGCAGACAGCAATTTAAAAGGAATGGAATTTACATTTTTTAGTCTTACTGGATAGAAAACATTGTGGGAAATAAAGAAATTGCTTGTCACAAGCAATTTCTTAATTTTCCACATTGTTTTCAAAAGCCTTTTTTAATGGCTTCAAAAAGTGTCAATATGAATGTGTTAATATGGTTTGATTATGATATGAATGTTTCTTTACAGGACGGACACGCTGGCCAACCACAAAATGACCCATCTTGATATGTCAAAGAGAAAACTGCCCTTTAAATGTACAAAGTGTCATAAAGCATTCAAATCCAGGGTGAGTATTTAAGTATTAAAATAGACAACTTGTCTGTCAGAAAACTAAACATTGGCCATTTCAGGGGCATTCATGTTTCACAAACATGTCTCGTTTATCACTATGATGTCGTCTGCAGCAAATTGGTACAATCCAAATTCTTGACATTTGGGAGAGGATTAAGACATGTTAAGCCTTTCCCAAACAAGACCTGGGCCCCGTATTACTAAGCATCTTACGATCAAGTTTTTGTGTAAACTGTGTTACAATACATTTGATTGCACGAGAAATCTGACTGAGCCAATCAGGGCTGTTGTTATGTAATTATGCAAAAATCAAGCGTACAATCGTTTGTAATACGGGCCCCTGCTCTTGATGTCTCTAACAGAAAGGCTTGTGAAAATATTGAGGCAAAAGAAAAAATGCTGATAACTAACATTTTTGCCTTAATATTTTATGTACTGTATTGTACATGAATGCCATTTTTATCAACACCCTTTTTGTTGTCTTAAGCATCTTACAAATTGGACCTCCTTGGTATATTGTTGTTTGGGAGAAATTAAAAGAGAAAAAATAAGCAATTGAATAATAGAGGATCTGATGATAAATATGCTCACTTCATTTTCAGGCACAAGTCAGACAAAAACACATACAGATTATACATTTAATTGATGTGCATTAAGATAAATGCATTTTAAAACTTTGTGGACAATAAAGAAATTGCTTGTGACAAGCAATTTCTTTATTTCCCACATTGTTTTCTACAATGAAAGGCAAATTAATGTAGTTTCATTCCTTTGAAATTGTCATCTAAATCACCTTTAACTCTTTCCCAAACAAGACCGGGTTTTGATGTCCCTAATAGAAAAGGCTTGGGAAAACATTGAAACAAAAGAAGAAACTGCTGATAACCAGCAGTTTCTCCTTTTGTCTCAATATTTTCTGTGTCATATTTTACACAAATTCTATCTTTAATACCTTCCATTTTGTCATTTGTGACAGTTTTTCAGTGACTGGGAAAGGCCTGTGCCATGCGCCATAGTCACATTGAAATTCCAAATGTCACATTGTTTTAGGCTATGGGTGGGCCCTTGTCACATTAAATTTTACTGTAGATAAGAATGGAGCAATTGTACCCTATAATTGTCACATCAATTTTCAAAATGTCACATTGATTTTCTAAGAGGAAGCGACATTGTCCCATTGAAGAAATGTCTTTCCAAATCACTGGTTTTTGAAGTGGATCACCCTATAATTTTGTCATTGGGTAAAGGGTTAAAGGGACAAGTCTGAAATTTGGCTGTCTGGTAATGGGATAATTATGGTAATGTTGTTACTCCCTTCATTTTCAGGCACACCTGGCATCACACATGTATGTCCACTCTAACGTAAAGGCATTCCAATGTCACATCTGCGGTCAAATGTTCAAGACTAAACAAGTCCAACAAAAACACATACAGAACATACATTCAAACCCACGCTCGTTCAAATGTGGAACATGCATGAAGGACTTTAATACAAAATACACTCTACAACGTCATGAAAAGACACATGAAAACGATATTGTCGGGAATATGAATACAAATTTGGGTAGTGATGTCTTAACAGACAAGTTGAAACTGGAACAACAAAATGTAAAAACTGATGAGAATCAATCAATTGTTGTACAGTATAATGAATATAGTGAAGAGGCTGCAGCTTCCACAACATTGAATAAAGTGCAGGAGGGTGAAAACATCATTGGGAAAGAATCGATGGTGCAACAAGCGGAGATTGTTGATGAGAATATTAGCGCTATTCAGCAAATAACACTGAGCGAGATTGAGAGACTAGGTACAAATAGTGAACAGTTTCAGTCTGCCAACGATATAGGGACAATTTATATAGAGGGTATGTATATTATTGTTAACCCAAATTCCAAATTTTTGCAAGAGAATGGGTTGCAACAAGGGCACAAAAAATATCACATCTTGGCCCACAGCTGAGGACTCGTATGGATAAAGCTTTTTGGCCAGGTCAATATCTGACTCTAGCGGAAAATGTTACTACGGTCGACACTTGTTATTTCGACATCGGATGAGCTGAATTCCGCTTAAGTCAAAGTGAAAACCTGGTTCCATCCTCATCAATGGATATCATAAATATTAAACAAAAATGATATAAAAAAATGAAGCCATTGAAATATAGAAGGAAAAGGAAAAAAATTGCTCATGTAGAGCAATTTCTTTTCGTTCCTTTTCCGAATATATTTCAAATATGAACATACTTGATAAGCATAAAATAATGGTTAAACATCATTTTAATAGAAAGAAAGAAAAGTTGGATGAGTAGAACTGCGGATATATATCAATGTCTTTTGACCACCCTCTGACTTTGACACAACAAGACAGTGTTGACTGTATTTATTAACAGAATGTAATATTATTGAGTATATAAAATACTTTCATATCAACAGATATGAGGGGGATAAAGGTGTTCTAAATTTGCTATTTCAAATCTAGAACCTAACCTATCCTGTGGGTACTCATTTTAATTGTCTTTATGAGTCAATTCCAATGAATAGATCTACCTACTATGTAGGGTTTGATGAATTATGAAGAATTATTGCATTCTGAAAGGCTTTTACATCCTCTTTTCTATAGCTCTAATGTATACTCTATACCGTCGTTTTTCAACTAAAAACCTTGTAACTGCAACTTGTTTTAACCCTTTTGCAAACAAGACCTGGAACTAGTTTCTCGAAAAACCTTAGGCACATACTCATGAGTACATGCTCAACTTCAATGGAATACTCTCCAACATTGAAGGGTATTCGGTTGAAGTTCACATGGATTTTGTGTGATTTGAGTACGGTGCTTAGATTTGAGTCTGAGAATGTACTTAAGTTTTTTCGAGAAACCGGAGCCTTGTTTTGACATCCTTAATAGTAGATGCTTGGGAAAACATTGAAACAAAAGAAGAAAATGCTGAGAACCAGTATTTTCTCCTTTTGCCTCAATATTTTCTGTGCTATATTTGTACACAAATATTTCCTTTATGAACATCAATTTAGGACTCTGAAGCAGCTTTCAAATTGGATCACCCTAAAAGTCTGCCTTTTGAGAAAGGGTTAAGCTGCAGTTATGAGGTTATTGTTGAAAAGCATCAAAATTCTATCTTTATTCTCAGGTCTGGATACGGTGGTTGACGAATTCGGAGCTATCAACATTGTCAACCTTGATGTACAAAGTCTCCAACAATTACAACAAATCTTGATATGTTGTTAGTACTTATTGGAAATGTCTGGGAAAACAATCCCAATGAGCACCCACAGCATAGAGTTTAAGGAACAATGAATGAACTTTTGTAATCTGAAAGGCTTTCACTTTCTCTTTTCTCTAGCTCTGATGTATACTCTATATCCTCTCTTTTCAACATATACCTTGTAACTGCAGCTTATCTTAAGCTGCAGTTACAAAGTTTTTGTTGAAAAGCATTGATATTCTATTTTTATTTGCAGGCCTAGATACGGTGGTTGACGAATCCGGAGCTATCAACATTGTCAACCTAGATGTACAAAGTCTCCAACAATTACAACAAATCTTGATACCCAGAACTGGTACATCAACCAGTGCCGTCAATGTCGGACAGTTCATATCACAGATCAACCCGTCATCCGTCACACAGCAGTCCGACACAAAGGGGAGTAACTCTGAAGGTTTTAGTGAGATTTATGTATCAACAGAATCCCTGATTGAGGGGGGTAATTGTGAAAATCTGAGTGGTACTTATGTTTCTACAGTAGATGTTAAAGACGATGCAGATGGACAGCCCAATATTGTGGATGCTGGTGAAATAAGTGGAGTTTATATAGAGGCTGATCAAAGTAGTAAGGAAGTTAAGCAGATTCTGCTACAAGAATTTACCAGTAATATGATTCAAACAGGTGAAATGGTTGTTAGGGAAGACACTATTGGTGAAGAAAATAAAACAACATGATTACCGGTACTCCATTACCGAAATTAATGGCAAAGATTAGACTTGTCTAAATTTGAAAGTGTTGCAGACGACAATTTTAGGTGAATTGAATTTTACATAATTTTGTTTTTTTTTGTGTAGGAAATATTGTGGGAAATGAATAAATTGCTTGTCACAAAAATAATTTCTTCATTTTCCATATTGATTTCCAAAACCTTTATCTTGTTGTGCCTAATAGAGCATCACTGTATGATGATTGGTTAAGACCTTTAAGAGCCCTTTCCCAAGCAATGCCAGTTTTGATGTCTGCTAATAGAATATAATCAGAAAAAATGAGAGAAAAGAAGAAAATGTTGATAACAGCATTTTATGCTGATAACAGCATTTTCTGCCTTTCTCTTTTTGCATTCCTAACTAGAGTAAAGTCGGGTAAATTCGACAGTCGTCAAAATTCGACACCCTTTTATAATTTTTACAATACATGACACAAAAATCGTGATAATAGCATTCTAATATTGAAAACCTTATGTCGGGGCAATAACTGACGTATAAAAATATTTCATGTCCTCCAAATGCCCACCCTTTACCCGAAAAAATCGCGGAAGAAAAAGGTTGTCGAATTTTCTGATGAGCAAAAATGGCCGTTACAGATTATCGTAAGAAAGCGGATCTAAACAAAGACATATGAAAAATTATGAAAATCATTTTTATATGATAAATGTTTCAATACTATGCCGGAAATGTATATATTTTCATAAATTATTTGATAAAAAGCATCTCTCCGTTTTATTTTCAACTTGAGAAAGGGTGTCGAATTTATACGTCAAAATATTTCAAGGGCGTATAATTTCGACATGCCGTAAAACATGATTAATTGTTTGAATTTGAATGTTCCTACATCGACAGAAACAGACAACAGTTTGGTTGTTGCGCTTATTTTGAACAGTAGAAATTGTGTTGATGCCTTTTTCATCAACCAACAAACAATTTTGATCTAAATATACGTATTATTAACAAATCCCACATCAATTTGCATCTGAAAGGTTTCACGCTGTAAACTGTTCCATAAGATTCATATTCTGAGGCCAGTCAAAGTTCTCGACTGTAGTAGATGAATATATTAAATAAAGCGAGTCTTACTTTGTAAGAAATATCCTTATTAATTCCACCACAAAAGTTAACAATCCAACGCATGAAAATTAAATATCACTCAAAAATTTGACCTTTGTTTGAAGGTGCACAAATTCCTTATTTAGCGACTATCAAAACACCCGAATGCGGTTATTTTAATTCACGTGGCACCGCCTTGTAAATCTACTGAGCAAATTGTGTTTAATTGATTGGTCGGAACAGTTTGTCAGTCTCCGCCCATTCGATCATTTATATGCTTGATTGACAGGGATATTCACGTGCTGATTTCTCATTCCTTTGTCGGAACAAAATGACGTCATACAATCGTCATATCACTAACCGTCTGAGGGAGGACTCGTTTAAAACATCAAACAAAGCCGCGCAGCCGCGCGTGGAACACCTGTTATTGAACAGTTTCCAAATATAGAAATAGACTCATTCCCATACAGTACTTAACCCTTTCCAAAACAAGACCTGGTTTTGACGTCCCTAATAGAAAATGCTTGGGAAAACATTGAAACAAAAGAAGAAACTGCTAATAACCAGCAGTTTCTCCTTTTGTCTCAATATTTTCTATGTCATATTTTACACAAATTCTACCTTTAATAATTTCCATTTTGTCATTTGTGGCAGTTTTTGAAGTGGATTACCCTAAAAATTTGCTGTTTGGGAAAGGGTTAAAAGCGAACAGTTGTTGAAATTTCAGGCTGCGCATGTTACGTTAAGATTAAGGTCATGGATTAATTGAACCATTAATTGGAATATTTCAGCGAGCAGGTATTACTTTTACATTTCATTCGAGGAGACAATTAACTTCCTAAACAAAACATTGTTGTTTGGCGACCGCGGTGTTTTAATGAAGAAGGAATATTTCGTAGATGCTTTAAGGGAATATCTGTGGTTTAGGAAATGACTTCGCGCGGATGAACATTTAAAAAAATCACATTTCGCAAATTGATCTCTCTGTCTCCGAATCGCGGGTGGGAATGAAAATCTCAATGAAGAAAAATCAAGTGCATCGTCGTAATCAATATATTCACATGATTTGTAGTTTATAAGAGATATTAACATCGTTTTCTGGTTATTTTCATACACAAATTCTTGGGGTGTCGAATTTACCCGCAAGGTGTCGAATTTATACTACGATGGGTCCCATGATTTAACGGGAAAAAAGACGACAACGACAATATCGTATTCGGGCGGCGTTTTTTGCAAATGAAAAAAATCAAGCCAACTTCCGTTTTGATAAATGTTTATTCTCCGGAATATTTTGCCACAACTTTTTTTTTGCTCATTTCGTCTTAAGGTGTCGAAATTACCCCTCTTTACTCTATAGCATACATATTGTCAAAATTCAATTACATTTAATTTTGTTGACTGCATGTCCAATGAAATTTGATCAACCCAAAATGTTGTCTTTCAAACATGGTTAAATCTTTCCAAAGCTGTGTGCGATTTAGGCCGGTAGAGCTCTTCTAGAAGAGTCTGGTTCCCACCTCTGATACACTACGTTGTAAAAGAAATACAACGTAGTGTATCAGAGGCGGGAACCAGACTAGTGCTACCACTTCTAGAAGAGCTCTACCAGCCAAAATCGCATGCAGCTCAAAACAAAACCTAATTTTGATGTTCCCAGTGGAAAAGAATTACAAAAATCAGAAAGACAAAAGAAGAAAATGTTGATGATCAGCATTTTCTCCTTTATGTCTCAGTATTTTTTCAAGCACAATTTTAACAGTAATTCTACTCTCATTTACTACGAATTTGTCGACTGCAGCAGCTTTTCATATTAGACCATTCTAAATTTTTGCCCTTTTGGAAAGAGTTAAAGTCTTGTATTTAAGAATTGGTTTTCAGTGTATTTATTGCAAAGACAAACTAGTATTAGAAATACCTAGTCTTGTCCGGACCAGAACTCTCACATAATTTATAGCTCTTATTATCACATTTTAAATGAAATATTTCATTTTTTGCAAAAAATATTTACCATTTCCCGAACTACAAACTGTCAGACTGTTCCAGTTTGGAATTGCTATTGTATTATAATGGATATTAATAAAAGAAGGTATTTGTGCAAACAATATCAAAGAAATATCAAAGATTTTATTAGGGTTCTCAAAAAGTTGTCTGGTTTGGGAAAAGGTTTAAGATTGTTATCTTGTTCTGTTGAATATTTGTGTGCTTATTGCTTTATATTTTGAATTGTATATTCAAATGCCTTTTTAGGGTCAAACTCTAAACCTTTTCCCAAACAAGACCTGGTTTTGACGGCCCTTGGTGAAATGGCTTTGGAAAACATTGAGTCAAAAGAAGAAAATGCTGATAATCAGCATTTTTAGCTCACCTGAGCACGAAGTGCTCAAGGTGAGCTATTGTGATCGCTTTTTGTCCGTCGTCCGTCTGTCCGTCTGTATGTCCGTCTGTACGTCCGTCCGTCCGTCTGTCAACAATTTGGTGTTTACACTCTAGCATCTACAAATATAAGCCAATCTAAATTAAACTTGGTTAAAACATGTATGACCATGAGCTCTCGGATGAGTTCGAATTTGGGTCAGATCGGACCGGAAAGTCCGGAGTTATCTGCCCTTGAATGTAAAAAATAGCTACTTTTGACATTGTTTACACTCTAGCATCTACAAATATTGACCAATCAGTACAAAAGTTGGACACAATGTTGGTGATCATAAGATCTCGAATGAGTTCAATTTTGGGTCAGATTGGACCAGAAAGTCAGGAGTTATCTGCCCTCAAATTTGACAAAATTGTCGTTTTTTACCGTTTTCGACTTTGTTTGCACTATAGCATCTACAATTATTGACCAATCGAGACACAACTTTAAGACAATATTAGTGACCGTAAGAACTTGGATGAGTTCGATTTTGGGTGAGATCGGATCAGAAAGTCAGGAGTTATCTGCCCTTGAATGTAAAAAATAGCTACTTTTGACATTGTTTACACTCTAGCATCTACAAATATTGACCAATCAATACAAAAGTTGGACACAATGTTGGTGACCATAAGATCTCGGATGAGTTTGATTTTTGGCTTGATCGGACCAGAAAGTCCTGAGTTATCTGCCCTTGAATTTGACAAAATTGTTGTTTTGGACCGTTTTCGACTTTGTTTACACTATAGCATCTACAATTATCGACCAATCAAGACAAAACTTTAACACAATATTAGTGACCATAAGATCTTGGATGAGTTTGATTATGGGTCAGATCGGACCAGAAAGTCAGGAGTTATCTGCCCTTGAAAGAAAAAAAGCTACTTTTGACATTGTTTACACTCTAGCATAGATCTACAAATATTGACCAATATGTGCAAAAAATGGACGCAATGTTGGTGACATTATGTAAGGTTTTGGATTAGTTTTTGTTTGATCGGACCAGAATGTCCTGTCTTATCTGCCCTTGAATTTGACAAAATTGCTGTTTACGACTTTGTTTTTTACTCTAACAATTACAAAATTAATGGTGACCAATCAAGACAAAACTTTGATCTTGGATATAATGGTTATAATCACCATAAGATCATGGATGAATTTGAACTTCAGCACAATTAGACGAGCAGTTTCTGAGTTATCTGCCCTTGAAATGGACAAAATTCTCGTTTTTGACTTTGTTTTCACTCTTTACAACCAGATACATGTATATTGACCAATAACACAGGCGGCAATCACGTGACTTTGTTATGATATATTTTCCTCACTTATGTAAATAAAAACACTCGGTAAGAACACATTTTCTTAAATTTTAAATCAAATACTTAACTCTCAGAATTGAGATACGTACCATTCGATGCGTCATAATCTCCGGATTATTTTGATACCAAGATCATCCCTCAAATCCATGTCAAAGCTGAGAACATTAGTGCAAAATGCAAACATTTCTAAAGAAAATATATCACGGCATTTAGAAATACTTTGTACGAATGTTCTCAGCTTTGACAGGGATTTCTGGGAAGATCTTGGTACCAAAATAGACCAGAGAATATGACGTATCGAATGGCACGTATTCTCAATATTGAGTGTTAAGTATTTGATTCAAAATTTGAGAAAATGCGTTCTTACAGAGTATTTTTGTTTACATAAGTGAGGAAAATATATCATAACAAAGTCACGTGATTGCCGCCTGTGTATAAAGAGGAAACAGGGACATAATGTTGATGACCATAAGTTTGTTCGGTCTTAATGTCACAAATATTAATTGATTCAAACATAACTGTGGCTCATATCATCTTGGTTCAGGTGAGCGATATAGGACCATCATGGTCCTCTTGTCTCCTTTTGCCTCCATATTTTTTGTACTATATTGAGCAAAAATTCTAACTTTATCCACACCAACTTTGTCGGCTGCAGAAGCCTTCAAGTTGGAAAACCCTAAAATTTGTCGTTTGGGAAAGAGTTAAAAGCAAAATTCTGGAGAGTTCCTATTGGATCTATAGCTGCTACAGGCAAGACATTGACCAAACGCCAATCAAGAGATAGCTCCGCCCGACATAGAATCTAAGACAAACATAGTGATCCATTTAGGGTGATCCGATTCAAAAGCTGCTCCAGATGACAAAAAAAGTGTTTATAAACATTGGATTTGTGGACAATAAAGCATGAAAATATTGAGACAAAAGGAGAAACTGCTGGTTATCAGCAGTTTCTTCTTTTGTCTCCATGTTTTCCAAAGTCTTTTTTAAATAAGGGCGTCAAAACCCGGTCTTGTTTGGGAAAGGGTTAAGACAAACAATGCAGGTGCAGCATTTTTCTGATTGTCTTTTGGCTTATTGATGGTTTTGATTGACAGCCGGTGTTTGGTTAATTGGTACTTGGATGTTAATAAATTACGGTTATGAGTACAATAGAACATACAAAATATTTAGACAAAAGGAGAAAATGCTGATTTTCAGTATTTTCTTTTTTTGCCTCATGTTTTAGCATTATTTTCAGGTTTGTCAAAGCCATGTCTTGTTTTGGACTATGTTAAATAAACCATGGTTTTATTTGTTAAGATCATAATTTATGCTTAATAAAATAATTAATATATAGATCTAACTAGTTTGATTTTATTGTTGTTTTACTTGTTTGTTGTGCAAAATGTATATTCCACAATTTATGTTCACAAATATGTGAACCGTCATGCTAAAAGGGACCTTATTCGAAGTCTGAAAATCCAAATTTTGACAAACTTGTGAGTCTCAGCACAGGTGAACCAGATACTGTAAGCGAAAAATGAACATAAATTTAGATAGGGAAAACATTCCATTCAACATTACATTCAAGTGAAAAGTATCGGCCCTAGTCTGGCTGCGCGAACTGCACAGACTGGCTACGGTCGATATTTTTCACATATCCGGTAAGGTCCCTTTTAGCGTGACGGGTCACATATGTTACCTGTGACCACAGTGTATAATCAGGTGACTCAGATAATCTTCAATAATTTTGTTTGAAAAAGTCAATCATGACCATCGAATACCTGACGTCTGGCCACCTCTGCTTCAAACGGAATTCAAATCAGTCATATATTGAACCATTTCCACACATCGACTCTTTTTGACTCCCCAACAGATAAAAGCTATGGAAAACATTGTGAAAAAAATGAAGAAATTGCTTGTTTTACTCTTTGACTCCCCAACAGATAAAGGCTTTGGAAAACATTGTGGAAAATGAAGAAATTGCTTTTGACAAGCAATTTCTTCGTTTCCCATAATGTTTTCTACAAAAAAAGGCCAAAAGATTTTACATTTCCTTATCTCGAAATTGTCATCTGTTGCAGACAGCTTTGAATTTAGACCAGTCTTATTTTTTGTCGTTTGGTCATGGCTTTATGGCCTATGAAACGTTGTGGCTATAGATGAAAATGCTGATTATCATTATTTTCTCTGTTTGCCTCAATATTATCTGTTCTATATTGTGCTCAAGTCTAATTTTCATCAAAACATAATTTTCGTGAGTAGATGCTTTGAAATTGAACCAGTCTAAATTTGTCATTTTGAAAAGAATATTTGCAGGAGGGGAATTGAGTTTAATAACAACATCAACAATTGCAGAAAATCTTGCGGATAAGCGACCGATTTGAAAACGCAATGCAGTGATGTTCTGGATGTTGTCGTTCTTTTCAAATAGCACCTGACAAAAAGGTTTAGTGACCTCAAAGTCAAACCGGGTATCGTTTGAGAAAGGTTAACCAGTATCCCAAATAATACATGCTTTTCACATCACTAATAGAAGAGGCTAAGCTTGGGAAACAATGAGACAAAAGAAGAAAATGCTGATAATCAACATTTTCTCATTTTGCCTCAATATTTTATGTGCTATACTATTCACAAATCTTACCTTAAATAACCTCTATTTTGTTGTCTGCAGCTGCTTTCAAATTTGGACCACCCTAAATTTTTGTCGTTCAGGAAAGAGTTAAATAAGCCAGTGGTCTTCATAAATATATTTGAACATAAGGACCACACAAGTGTTAATACTTCAAATAGTACATTATTTCGACTAAACAATAGGACAATAATGACGACTTGCGGATGTCCAGTTTTGAATTTTATAATATAACAGTTTTGACGGAACGCTCAAAATGATTTTGAAACACTCCAGAATTTACCCCATTTTACTCTTGACTTACGAATTAAACTCTGAAAATAATAGACTTGTAACTTTAACGTTACTAATACTGAGAAAATACTGAGAAAAAATGATGAAATGCTGATGACCATCATTTCTCTCTGTTTTCTCCATTTGCGCTATGCTTCAGGTCTAAGGTGGACAAAGCGTATCTTGTCTACACCCATTTGATCGTCTGCAACAGCTTTTACATCGGAGGTCCGTATTTTTGGGTTGAAAATGCGAAACGTAGCACACTATTTTCCGAAAAAAAATCACTAAAATTTAAAATCTGCTTTCATGAATATTTCTTCTGAAAATTAACGAACGCATAAATTATATCGGGGTTCGTGCAGCCAATGCATTATTTCGACATTTCTTCTTTCATCAGGTGCATTTAGTCGGTTTTTAGAACAGTCAAAAAAGCTGTATACCAAGTATGGACAAACAAACTTAAAGCAGACATAGAAGACAAAAGCAGTATGGCTCTCTGCAATAAAAGCATACTAGAAATAGGCAAGGTGCATCCAATCTGGGATACAATTGAAAATTGTGCCACTGACGTAAAAAGAGGAAACATCAAAGTAAGGATGCTTACAGGTACATACTTATTATATGGACGGAAAAATGCTGATGATGAGGTACCAAGCTGCCCTATGTGCCACCTAGAGAAAGAAAATGTTATCCATATACTAACCAGATGCCCATACCTAAGTGAAATAAGGTCAGAAAAGATCACTGAATTAAAATCAATCCTCTCTAAGAACATAGGACAGTCCTTCTGGAGCGATAACATAAGAGATAGAGGAGATCTAGCAAAATTGATTCTTGATTGCACATTCTACATAGACAAAAAGATACATAAGAATCGCATTCTGTTGAAACAAGTAGAACATCTTACCAGAAAGATGTGCTACGACATGCACATCAAAAGAACTGAATATATAAGTAATACTGTCAGGGTAAATTAATATCAAGTCTGAAAATAGAATAAGATAAGGGGGAGGAGGAAGAGAGAGAGAGAACATAGTGCGTCTTTTGTCTTTAACCCTCTTTCTCTCCTCTCTGAGTCTCAATGGTACTATAAAGTACATGTCATAAACTAGATTAACAGTAGTGGGCATTGGAACGCTCCATTTCATTCGCACTGCCTACCAGAAATGGTATTTTACTGTCTCTCGTTACAAATTACATATTAACATTCTTCTATAGTTATAAAAGGATATATACATTTTATTCTTTTTACACACATCTTAAGCAAAAAAAATACACTGAAATATTAAAGCTATCAAATTAAGCAATCAACGTAAGAATTACTAAGCGTAAATACTTAACTAGCTAGTTAATAGACGTAAATATTTTGTCTTGTCATTGTGATATACCAATATTAATAGCAACATATTATGCATGTTTTAAACCTTACTTAAACTGTATTGCTTATCATTGTAAATATATTATACTTAGTATATTTTATGTAGTTATTTTATGACAACAGGACCAAAATATATCTAGGGACAAATCACCCGAAGATAGTGCCTCGAAGTGAACGGGGGAAAATACACAGGAACGAACGGTTATTTTCTATAATGCCGTAACTAATCTGGTGCAGCTTGAATAAGCTGTAGTTATGGCATTTTGGAACGGGACCGACGATATATGAAATACCCTCGAATAAAAAAATATTCACTTGTTCATCATGACAATTTACGCACCCATACCCTGTTTTTGAAGATCTACACACTCTAGTCCAACTTTCTGTTCTAAACGACAGAAAATTTAAACCATGCAAACTGTAGATGACAATATTGTGTAATGAATAAGTGGATATTTAAACACATTAGGCCTATACTGGAAAGCATTGAAGGAAAGTGACAAATTGTTTAACAGCATTTCCTTTTCCCCCGCAGTTTTTCACAAGTCTACAATAATGGCTACAGCCCATATTCATACTACCTAGATCACAAAAATATTCTTGCTCACATGTATTTACATAATGTAATGTATCACATTTGTAAACTGTGACAGAAATAAAAGGATATTGTATTGTATTGTATTGTAGTAAATTCAGTGCTTGTTTGGGGGGAAGGGGCAAAGACCCGCAGTGGCGGATCCAGATATGGTGCGGGGGTTCAACCCCCCCCCCCCCCCTAAAGCCTGATTATTTCATTTTTATGCAGAAATTCAGTCAGAATTGGATAATAATAGGAAAATGAACCCCGCTTTTTGTATACCGGTATTCGAACCCTTCCCTTCACAGAAATCATTGATCCGCCACTGAGCCATGCTCGTGTTATGATTATGAAATAATCTTTTTTTACCTCGGTTTATGGTTTATTTAACCACGGTTCTGAGTTAGGCGGCACAATAAATAATCCACGAGGCCGGAGGCCGAGTGGATTATTCATTTTGCCGCCTAACTCAGAACCGTGGTTAAATAAACCATAAATAAAAAATAAACCAATATGTCGTATAACGGTATTTAAAGGTTATTTACAATGGTGTCGGAAGTTAAGTACCAAAATACATCAAACACACGTCAACGTAGAGTCAACGTAACGCCCTGAGGCGGGTAGGTAGTGATACGCGGTAGTTTATACATTCTGATCGGATACTGTGAATGGATTTATCATATAACCGTGTTTTGGATTTAAGGTAGTGCTTTCTTAAATAAAATCATGACTGAAGTTTTATATAAAAAATAAATTAAATCGTTAATTTAGATCATGATTTAACCCTTCCCCCAAGCCAATACATATTTTAACGTCCTAAATGTGACACTATTGCGAAAATATTAAGGCAAAAGAAGATAATTCTAACAGTAAAGCATGTTCTCCTTGCTTTTCTTTGCTAAATAATACAAGTGCCCGAATACCCTTATTTGCCAGCGTTTACAAGACTATATCTTGGTATCTGCAGCAACTTTCAAATTGCGGCACCTTTAAAATGTCTTATTGTCATGTGAAACTTTGAAACACGTATTTTATTTGTTATGGTTTTTATATAGCAGAAAATGCCTATACAACGAAAACTTGAGGCAAAGTTTCACATTAATGAATTTCAATACAAAGTTGGTACATTTCGGAGGTATTATTCTATGGTAGTATGATAAAAAAAAGTCAAATGGACGTGTTTAAATGATCGTACGTTGGCCGGAAATAGCTTAAGGAAAATAAAATTGATGTTTTAACACTTTCCCAAACAAGATCTGGTTTTGACGTCCCATATAGGAAAGGCTTGGGGAAACATTGAGGCAAATATGAATCAGCAGTTTCTCCTTTTGCCTCAATTTTTTCTGTGCATTATTTTTACACAAATATTATATTTTAAAACAACAATTTTTTGTCATCTGCAACAGGTTTCAAATTGGACCACGATAAAATTTTGCTGTTTGGGAAAGGGTTAAAGGGCAATTGACAACTTCAATACATTTAAATGAAATCAGACCGTGAAAATACATGCTATTGTAATGATGGAATGCAAATTGTGAGTGAATTAACTCTTTCTGAGCAAATAATTTTCGTCCGATCAACATTCAAAGGCGTTGTAGATTAGAAATCTACTTTAGAAACTTTGTACGAATGTGTCTGGCTTTTCATGCGCGTATGTCAAAGTAGAAGCATTGTACGGGAAAGCGATTGCGGAAGATGTATTTCTCTGAACTTTTATTTGTATTCTTTTTTTTTTTTTTCAGTAAAATATAATAGTGTAACTAATGTACAACTTATATCCAATTTTGACACTCCTGGCAGTAATTTTATTATCAAAACCTCATGAATACGCTTCGTAGATTGTCTTATTGTATAAAAAATAAGGGCCATGTTTTGCTTCACAGTCGTTTTCGTTCCAACATGATCGACAGAACAAGCTTTTCCTCGCCCCAACATTGTGGTTTCAATTCATGTGCTGACAATACTTGCTTACTTTCGGACATTGGCGTTCAACCGAGGTCCAAAGTAATTTAGCGCTGTATGAATACCGAGTATGTAGGAGAACCAATCGTATCTTACACCTTTAAACCATCTTACGTTTCAAAAGTCCACGGGGCGACGGTCAAATGCATGTTTTCACATTTTGCCAAAACTAAATGACGGAATGAAAAATCAATCAAAGTGTATGCCTAAGGACTGCTGTTGAAATAATATTTGCATCATTGACCCGTAAATTAATGTCACAATTTTGAGATTAATAAAGCATAGGGGTTTTTTTACGAGCGGCGTCGTTACGTATCGGAACCTATTCGGGCGCGGTCGAAAACGTTCGGCGGTGGAGAGTGCCACCACCGAATGTTTTCGATCGCACTCGAATAATTCCGTCGGCTTGCGAATCTCATTAAGGGTGGACTACCTTAACGCAGCTACTCGTGTCTTATAGAGACAGGATCCTGGCTTAAAGTCTCATTCGAAAAAAAAAACTGGCCGTACAACACACAACAAACAAACTATTTGCAAGTAAAAACACAAACAAACATGTGTTTTAGGCAATAGTATGTCGGACACAAGTATTATTACAGTGATTGATAGAGTTCTTGGTTAACCCTTTCCCGCAAAGCAAACGTTTAGACTGCTCTTTATCCTGCTGCATATCACAATATAGATATTCACGAAGACAAATCTTAAAATGATATTGCATGGAAAATATTGATAAAGGAGATGAAAATGTTCAAACTTATCATTTTCTTTACTATTGCATCAATTTATTCCCGAGCCTTTCATATCAGGGGCTTCAAAGCCCGGGCTCATTTGGGAAAGGGTTTTATGGGGGTCAACTGTCATCCCGTATATACGTTAGTAATCCGTGTACATCACTGGTTTGGTATTTGTCCACATTTTATGAATAATACTAGTTATATCTAGGTGTGCAAATGGACTAAGGCTACTTCATTAATTTAACTCACGGAGTAAAAAAGGTGTTTTTATTTTTGTTTATGTTTTTGTTAACGATTTTTTTGTTTACGAGAGTGTGAATAAATTGTTTGCACATTGGAAAATTAAAGATCGAGCATTAGCCGAAACTTATTCTTGTTTCTGGATTCTGGTTAGACCAAAATGATACAAGATCTCATATACATGAACAAGTGAAAATTGTTATTTGAAATTAAAACCCTATATTGCGGGTATTCATTGGTATCGTCTTAGGGATACGATTCCAGTGAGGACCCATCATAGGGTTTGATGAACATTGGATGAGTTTTCCAGTTTGGATGTCAATTACATGTATTGTGTGGGATAGGCCTATAATGGTGATATTATGACAGGGTGATACCAAATATGGCATAAATAGTGTAAAGGCTAGCGGAACTTAGTTTCAAAAGTATACCGAAAGTTTTACTCTTTCCCAATGATTGTATACGATTACGATTACATAATATTATTATGACCTTACATATATTGGCCCTTGGTATGAATGATAAATAATGCTATGATATCGTTTGGAAAAGAGCGCATATAAACGTTGGGGACATAACCTTTGATCTTAAATACCTTTAGCCGTTACACTAACTTTGTCATAAGGTGTCATTCTGTCAAAATGTTACATCGCTCGTAAATCTATATACATTAACCCTTTCCCAAACGACAAAAAATAGGGTGATCCAACTTGAAAGTATTTCGTGGGTGTTGTTATAAAATCTCGTAACTACGGCTTGATTCAAGCCGTAGTTACGATATTTTATAACAACACTGACGGTTTATCAAAATATAACAATAAACCCAGTATATTTTTAGCACAAAATTCTTTGCCTTTAATGCTGCTTGTGAAATGTGTGTTATTGTATTGTACTGATTTGTATTGTGTATTTTGTCTCGGTTTCAGAACAAGAACAGTACTGGAACTGCAATTAACTCAACAATGAAATAGACAAATTACTAGAAAAACGCGGGAAATGAAAATGCCAGCGTGCTTAAATTAACCCATAATTATTCCACAATAACTATAATATATACTAGTCGTACTACGCCTGATTTTAGCATAATAATTACACCAAAAGATTCTGTGATAAACAACAATGCCTACAACAAGGACGAAGCAACATAATATAGACATGATGAAATATGGAAATATATCAGGAATATATAAGTGGATGACTGTGGTTCTGTATTTATCTGTGATATTTCTGTGTGGTGATGTGACGTGTTTTAACGTGGATACGAAAAACGTGAAAATATTCAGTGGTCCGCCTGGAGTCTATTTTGGATATGCTATGGCACTGCTGAGAAACAACCAAGGGAATTGGTAAGTTTAACTTATTTCTTTTTATTTGTTTTAAGACATGATTAGTCCACTTACCAGGGTAACAAAATCTAGTATAGGCCCATTCCGCTGCTATTCAATCGGAACACAAGAAAAGACGTAGAAAACCCCCCTTTCTTCAAATTCGGACCCAATACGCATAGTAGTCAATCACGTGATTCAGATTTTCAGAAAATCGTCAGTATTTTTGTTAATATTTGCCAATTTGAAGCAGAGAAGGTAGAAAAATGCTAGGAATAAGCTGGACGTGGTGGATATTTGAAAAACTCAACTGTTTTTATTGATATTCTGTTGCCCAAAACCAAACCTATACTATGTGGAGTTTTGTATCGTCCACCAAAACAGTCAAATTTTTATGACTTATTAGATGCTATGTTTATAGAAAATCCTTCATTGAACTCATCTGAAACTGTGCTTCTTGGTGATTTGAATACAGATGTTTCCTCGACAAATAAACAGTGCTCATTATTCAAAAACTTGCAGTCTACTTGTGAAATGTTTAGTTTTAGTCAACTTATACATGATTTTACTAGAATATGTTCATCATCCTCTACAATTATTGATCTGATTCTTGTCTCTGATGAAAACAAAATATCTCAGTCTGGTGTTATTGACTGTGGACTTAGTGATCATCAAATGATCTTTTGTACTCGTAAAATTACTAGGAATTTTATTGGTAAACATAATACAACTACTGTTAGATCTTTGAAACACTATAGTAGGGAAGGGTTTCAGCAGTCTCTTTTGGGGTCAGACTGGTCCTCTGTTACCTGTTGTGATGATGTTCATTCTGCATGGAGCAATTTTAAGTCAATATTTTTAACAAGTTTAGATAATATTGCTCCTGTGAAGACTATTCGTGTCAAACAGAGAACGGAGGAGTGGATTGATTCTGAAGTTTTGCAATGTATTAAGGCTAGAGATAAAGCTTTTTATGAATTTAAGAAAGACAAATCTGATGAAAAATTGAAAACTTTTAGGTCCTTAAGGAATAAGGCTAGTACTATGATTTTAAATGCAAAAAAGAATTTTGTGAAAACTTCCATGGAAGGTAATATGAATAACTCTAAGTCTTTGTGGAAAACCCTAAAAAACTTAGGCTTACCTAGTAAATGTAACAAAGGTTCCACAAATATTGGATTAAACATTGAGGGTGAAGTTTGTTTTGATAAACTGAAAGTTGCAGAAAAATTTAATTCATTTTACACTTCTGTTGCAGACAAACTTGTTAGCAAATTGCCTTCTATTGTTAATAGTTTTGGTAGGAGTTTTGTTTTTAATTTTTATTTTTCTAAAGGGGTTAAACCAGACAGTTTCTCTTTTACAGTTGTAACAGAAAGCAAAATCTATAAGTACTTGAACAAGTTAAGTTCAAATAAGGCTACAGGACTTGATGGTATACCATCCCGTTTTGTTAAAGACTCTGCCACAATCATTTCAGGTCCCCTATCCCATATTATTAACCTGTCTATCATACAAGGTTCGATCCCTGATGATCTGAAATCTGCTCGGGTTTTTCCATTGTATAAGAAGAATGATAAGACTGAAGTTGGGAACTACCGTCCAGTTTCAATCCTTAGTATTTTATCCAAAATATTTGAACGTGTCATTTTTGATCAATTAGAGGAATATATTGTACAGAACAATCTACTATATTCTCTGCAGTCTGGTTTCAGACGTGGTTTCTCAACAGACACATGCCTCATCCACCTCACTGATTATATTCGTTTTGAGATGGACAAAGGTCACCTAATTGGCATGGTCATGCTTGACTTACAGAAGGCCTTTGACACGGTCAACCACCCTATTCTCTTAATGAAACTTCAAGCACTTGGCCTGAAAGAATCTTCTATAAGGTGGTTTTCTTCATACTTATCTGATAGGAAGCAGCTTGTGGAGGTAGCTGGGTCAAAGTCCTCCACAGCAAATATATCCTGTGGTGTTCCTCAGGGCTCCATTTTGGGACCACTCCTTTTTCTAATATACGTGAACGATATGTCCGCAGTAACTAGCAACAAGTTGCTTCTCTATGCTGATGATTCAGCTATCCTTGTCTCTGGAAAATCCAGATCTGACATTGAAAATACATTAAGTAATGAACTATCAGCAGTGAGTCAATGGCTGATTTGCAACAAATTGTCTTTGCATCTTGGCAAGACAGAGTCCATACTTTTTGGATCTAAACAGAGATTGAAATCTCAACCTAGCCTTGATATTATTTGCAATGGTCAACACATAGAGTCCAAATCTTCAGTCAAGTATCTTGGTGCAACTATTGACCAATCCCTCTCTTTTGAGGCCATGGCAAGGTCTGTCATCAAAAAGTCAAATACTCGTTTGAAGTTTTTATACCGTAAAAGTCAATTCCTTACTCACTATACAAGAAGATTACTTGTGATGTCCCTGATTCAATGCCATTTTGACTATGCCTCCACAGCTTGGTTCTATGGTCTTACACAAGAGTTGAAAAACAAGCTACAGATTTCACAAAATAAACTCATCAGATTCATGTTGAACCTTCATCCTAGGTCACATATTGATAAAGAGCAATTTTTATCTCTCAAAATGCTGCCTGTTACAAATAGGGTTGATCACCTAGCTTTATGTCATGTTTTTAAAATAAGTTCCAATACTGCTCCTGCTTATATGAGTGAGCATTTTACCACAGCTAGTAGTGTTCACAATTATCCCACTAGGTTTAGATCCAAAATCGAGGATTCATCTTCAAACCTGAGTGATATGGCTTTGTCTGACAGCAAAAGATTTGCAGTTCCTAAGGTGAAGGGCTTTGGTATGAAAACATTTGCATACAAGGGATGTACCTTATGGAACTCCCTACCTCAACATGCTAGAGATGCTGAAACCATGTCATCTTTTAAATATAAAGTCAAGGAACACTTCTTTAAAATAATGTAGACTTTTATATGTAGTTTTTAAAAATTCTGTGATAAGCACACAATGTGATAATTATAGATATTTTTTATGTATAATAGAGAAGTATCATGCGATATTTTAAAAAAAAACTTGATTATAACTTATTTATGTTCAATTCATTTTATGGCATATAATATATAAATATTATGATGTAATAAGTCTGACTTCAGATCTCAGAATAACTTGAAAGTATTATTTTATATCTCCATTCATGTGATCATATCATTAAGTAATTAATTTATTTATTTAATTTATGTCAAATTTCGAAAGCTAGTCTTCCTATGTCATGCAATATTGTATATGTAAGGACCACAATGGAAACAAGGGTTTATATTTAACTCTTTTTTGTGTTATCCTTCGCATATAATGTTGATTGATATGGCCTTATTATTAACATACATGCCTTGTTATCTGTTTTTATGTATGTTTTATGATTGCTTGCCATGTGAATTGTAACATTTTATGTGTAATAAATTCTATCTATCTATCTATCTATAAAAAGTTATTGAAGATCAACCAAAATTTCGGTTGATCTTCAATAACTTTTTTTATCAGATGGTTTTTAAATAATCTCCCACGTTCATGTAATGTGTGGCGTATGTCCACATTCTCTGCCTCAAATCGAATTCAAATCAACCCCGTATTAACAAAATTATTGAAGATTTTCTGAGATTGTTGTATCACGTGATTATCCACCGTGGCATGTGTAGACTGTCATTATTCTATGTTGTCTAACAAAGCATCTAGAATAGTTAAAATGCAGCGCTGGTACAATGCATTCTAATCTTGAAATGATGGGGGCAAATAATTTATATATATACACGTATAATCACATTCATATATTTTGATAAGAATGGTTAAAAAAATAAGTAATTTCAAGAACTCATATCAATTTACCATAAGAAAAATGTTATCGCTTGAAATACTACATTAATACATGCTTACCAAGTTTTAAATATTTAGCAAACTGCAAGTGTTTAAATGCTTTTAAAGCTTATAAATATAAGCCACAGTTTGGTGATCTTCTGGTTCCATGCCATTTTCCGTGAAATTCTTCTTGATGAATGCAATTTCTTTCCTTAAGTCATCATAAAAACTCTTTTGAACTGAAGACAAATTGATAAATTTTGCAAAACCTACTCTGATGGAAGGCCACTTTGCATTACAAATATTGGCACTTTGTGAAACGCAGATACACAATTATTTTGCATATATCTGGCATATTGATATTTGGAAATAGTTATTGTTTCGAATAATGTGTGACTTATTTATGGGACTAATTCATGACTGGAGCAGAAATTTAGATAACCTAGTTTTTACGAACATATTTTCTCAAAAACAATTCTATTTGTTAGAATATAAACGACCATAGAGGACACGACAACAGTTTTTTTATAAGATGACTTTCCGACAAATTCTGAACATTTGGCATTAAAGGGCGACGGTAACAGATGGTCTAATTGCAAAAAATGAATTTTTTTGAAAAAATATGCAAAACTTTTGTGTTGACCACCTCGGGATGGTTAATAATATGCGATTCAGACAGAGAATAAGCCGAAATTACAAGACAGATAGCTGAATTTAGGGAGAATCCAAACATAAATTCAACCCCGTCTCAGATGGGGTTAGAATTATTTTTGAATTGTTGCGCATGCGCATACAGCGCGGACCATGATTCAAACGAGATTCATACTTGAATTTCAATATGACATCATCATGTATGTTGTGACGTCATTTAAGAAAGTCGCATGTCCTACTGTTTTGACCTACTTTCGACATCGCTTCATGAATTTGGTATCAAATTGCGAAAAAATGAGTTGTTGCTTCAATAGTTTGTCGTAATCATTTAATCAGGTCATATAAAGCTTAAAAAGTGTACATTTCGTTTGTATTTGACAATTTTTGGGTCCGAATCTGGGAAATAGTAGCTTTAATATGAAAATTGTACAATTTACAAGCAAGATTAGTACCTCGTCTGACCTACATATCGATGCTATCAAACAAAACTCCGTAACTGCAGCTTCATAAAGCTGCAGTTACAAGGTTTTGTTGACAAACGAGTGTATTAGATCTAATTTAAAAAGTCGTTACTAACCTGGTGACTGTACTATTAGACTAGGAGAAGTTTTCTGTACGAGGCCTAAAAATGGTTCCAGGGAGGACAACTTGTTACAAGCAAGAGACAATGCTTTAACGATGTAGCAATGTCCCCTTAATCACTTAAGCCCTGTCTCTCTGTCCGCATCAATGGTGAAGTAGGTCTAAGTAGGTCAAAGGTCAACTAGGTGCAAAAAATAAATGGTATATGGGGTATAGTTAAACAATCCCGCTATAACTCATTTAGTTTTGGGTTTAGAATAACATATTTGGTATCAAAATGAAGCTTAGACATTGATCTTTATTTCGAAGTATAAATATGCAAATTAGCTCATTTGCATATGCATGATTCTGAAGATTTGATTGGAATTTTTTATCATTTTTGATCATTTTTTCAGAGTGTAGTTCGAACGAAAGCTATAGCCCACTAAGTTGGTGGTGTATATTCACAAATTTGGTATCAAAGTAAAGCCTAGACATCTATCCTCAAGTTAAGTTATGCAAAAAAGCTTAATTGCATATGCACATTTTTTTATTATTTTTAATTAATTGCTGAAAATATCACCCATTAGTGAAAATTTGATACATACAGAGCGTTGCAGCTTCCTGGAATGATATAATTGCAATGCATATGTAAAACGTCCTGTCCAAAACAGAAGTTAGCATTTTAAGTCTGTTTTACAGAATCAGATTGAATTACAATATAGTAGAATGTTTGGTTTCCATGGAAACATATATTGTAAAAGTAGTTTTTGGGTAAAACGGGAGAAACAGCTATCAGTCACTAAGTCCTTGGTGTAGACAAACAATCAATGTTTTTAAATGAAGACAAGACATCTATTTTTGTTTTTTTTCAGAATAAGTATGCAATTAAGCATGTGGAGGCTTATTTGCATATTCATAACTTTGAAGAATTTATTGGAACAATTGATGGAATTATAGTCAATTTTTGCGAGTACATAAAAAAATATCTCGAATAGTTCTTGGTATAGATTAACAATTTAAGTATCAAATTGAAGCTTTTAAGCATTCGTCTTTATTTTTGGACAGTTATGCAAATGAAATAATTTGCATATGCATACTTTTGTAGATTTAATTGGAAATTTTGGTGAAATTTTCACAGTTTTTTTTAAAAGAAATTTGCAGGATAAGGGATATTCCTTAATTAGTTGACGGTGTTCTCTTACAATTTTGGTGTCAAAATAAAACCAATGACTCCTTTCTTAATTCCAGTTTTGCATAATAGCTTATTTACATTCCAACATTTTTCATTCTATTTTAAATCATGATGAAAATATCACAAATTTGTGAATAGTTGGTACTTGCTTTTTAACAAACATAGAAGAAACTAAAATATATTGTATAATTATGCACTACTGCCTGTCCCAAACAGAATTAATCATTTTGACGTCTTTTTACGAAGGAAAATTGAAATACAGTATGCTAGAGGGTGTTGTTTCTAGAGAAACATATCTTTTAAAACGTGTTAGAGGTTTTATGGGAACAGCTATAACTCACAGTTTACAAGATCAACTGACTAATAACTACAGTATCGAAATGAAGCAAAGACTCATAACTTATTTTTTGGGGGAATACTTTTTCAAATTATCTAAATCATAAGTTTTTACTAGGAAACTGGGGTCGTTTATTGGCTCCTTCATTTTCCCCAATTAAAAAAATGTTACGGTCATTGTAAAACGGTCTTAATTTTGCTTGAAATTTGTATTCTTACCGTTAAAAGATTGTTTTCAGATCTGTTTACGTTTATGAATCCCTATATTGAAGTTTAGAAACTTTTTATTAAAATATCCAATTATAAATTTCCCATAGAGCTGTATTTTCCCAAATCAAGGGTGCCAGGCCCTTTCTCCTTACCTTAGGAATAAGACCTGCAAATTGCATTAACTAACCTGTATTTGGGAAAGAATGATTAACATATATGTTTGCAACGAAAAATGTTGACGAAATGGTCATTGTTGTGAACCAGGGTGTAATAAGATTTCTAGTCTAATTCTGATTAATAGGTTGAAGATCAATTGCATGCAGTTTATGGGTGTCCTCTCCTTCTTATCTTTTGGATGAAGGAATTCCAATATTGCAGATAGGGTTAAGAAGACGAAAGAGGTTAAAAGAACGCTACTGCTGAGAGCTGGTTAGGGTTACCAAGGCGTTGACTTCTATAGATCGGGTTTCTTTTTATCTTATTTATCTATTCATTTTTTTATTTAATCTTCCCCCACATGGGAGACTACATATATATAAATATAAACATGAGTAATACAAGTAAATGAAAACAATAGAAACAGTAGAAAGAAAAGTGGCAAACTACTGCAACATTATAGTAAGATATAGTTTCGAACATGGCATTAACTCATTAACAGACTAACAGATTAACAGACATTAACAGACTAACAGATTAACAGACATTAACGCATTAACAGACGACCATGGTGCTTTAACCATAGCTTGCCACTGCGCATGGTCATCTCTCAGTTTCGAACTTCTACATCAGCTGACAGTCTTATAGGTTAAATAGTATTAGCCGATTATCTGCATACTCGTAACATATCGTGCGTATGTAAACACACATCGGTAAAAGTCACTGTCCTGAGAATCAATAAAATTGTCAATCTTTGCTCCAAGCATAATGTGAGCAAATTGTTCATGGTCTACTTGTTGTAGATATAATGCTAATTCTTGTCCATATATTCGTCTGAAACACTCTATCACATCGTTTTTTGCTGGTGCAGTTATCGGACACTCAGAAATGATGATTTGCACAAGCAAATAACATGTCTATATAAATTTAGATTTTGTTTATAAACATCAGTTAATCTTGCGACCATTGTACGTGTTATACATATAACTGAGAACTTGTGCAATTCATTGTATTCATTAAACAGAATCGGTTTGCTGGTAGCAGAATAAAAAGATCTGCAAATATATTTCAAACAATAAGGTCATATCATCACCCCCCCCTACACACACCTACTACCATTTGCAGTACACAAAATGTATTTTGGTTGATATATTTTGACCATATACTTTTCCTACATACTCCTTATATTCCCTTAAGGACTATACAGGCCATGGTTTGGATATCTTACAGCTAGCCCCTTACTTCAACCTATAAAACCTTTGAAAAACTTCAATTTCAAAGCAAAACTTTAAAACCTTCACATTTTTGCCAGAAAATCTTTTTAACCGTAAAATAGCCTGTAATTTTCACCCAAAACCTGTATATTTGCTTTGGCTGGTTGTCTTGCAAGCTTAAAGCAAGCGATGGCTTTCGTTCTGCATCATTTCTCTTTGTGCGTAGTTTAACAATGAAAATATCACCAGATGCCACCAAATCTTAACCAAATTTTTAAAATTTTGTCGGTAAGATCTTTACCCCTTTACCCCTTTACGAAACAAGTGCGTAGAATGGCTTTTGACTGTATATTTTCTACGAAAATGGCTACTATTCACTTTTCATGCTAGGAGGCCTGCTACATACTATTAGTTAAAGTCTCAAGGGAACAGACCAAAACACCAAGAATCTGTTTTATTTCTATTTTCTTAATATTTTTTGCTATATTTCAATATAGGTACATACAAGTGACATATACAGGATTGATTACAACGATAATTATTACTAAATGACTATTTTAACATAGTAATAAGTTAAATATTGTCCATAAATTTGTCAGGTATAATAGATTCACTATTAAACGAGAATAATTACAGTTGAACTGCTTTATCAAAACAACTGAAATTATTCTCGTTTAATTGTGAATCTATTATATATTGTTATGGGGTTAGCTAAAACAATCACTGGTCCAAAGATTTCCGCTATTTATATACCAACAGTTTATCTGTATCTACTCCAAAACATATCAGCTGTGGATCAACGTGGTAATTTTTGACTAAGTATTTGAAAAAGACAAATTGATTGAACAAATTTATTGAATGATCATGATGGGATTGTGAAGAAGGCGGTAGGAACAGGGGTGGGGGCGGGTTGGGTATGCATGACTTAGCCCCCTCCCCCAGTTGTTCAAAAATGCCAAATTTTCCTTATTTTTCACTGAAAATTTAGAGAAAAGCCAATTAAGCCCCCCCATCCCCAGTTTTCAGATACAGGGGATACAGCTACCCCAATATAGAATTGCTTCCTACTGGCCTGTGAAGGATGGATAAAACACACATAATGTGACATGTACTGAGTGATTTGCATAATAAGAGATGCACGCAGAACCGAAGAGTTCGATTTCTTTGACAGGTGTAATTATCAGAATTGCAATGATGGCAGTTAACCTTCTGTCTACAGAAATATATTACATGTATGCCATTTATGTACGAAACGTATTGAAACATGAACACATCTTTAAAGGCACCCATGCAGGGTTGTCAGACGTAAAAACATGTAAATATAATATTATCAAAAAAATATCGTATGGAATGGTCAACCTAGATGCACATGTAGCTAGATAATTTCTGTTCAAGGAAATTCTAAATGAAGTTCGTTTAGTCCTTCTCAATAATGTCTGTATATAATTAATTTACCCGCTCATTACGTTTATAGTAACATTTATGTGAACCTGAACCTTGATAGATAGTTAAAAACTTGGTTCCAGCACTATATTCCCTTCCTTTTGGATCTATATAATACAATGCAACACACAGAAATGCAAACTGCCATTCCCCATGTTGATCTGATTCCTGAAAAGTCTAGCATGGACCCCGTTAATGTCTTATAATGACTGTAAGATATTGAGAGGAGTATTCTCAGCTGTCTTTTATGCTATTTTGTTTATTTTGAATTTTGCTTTATCAAATTGCACTTTTGTCTATACTAGATAAATATTTGTAATAGAAGAGTAGTGGTTTTGACATTCTGATGTTGATATCTGAGCGGTATCAGGCTCACATGCTGTTTTATTTAATTGTCATTTTCGCTCATAAAATCCGATTAATTTTCAGGAATATGTACTACAAATTTATGCCGATATGATTTCAAAACAATAATTTCCAAATTCCTATAATATATGTTTAAATTTATCATAGAATAACATTTATGTGTAAGACGTATTGTTACATCAAAGTTTGCACTTTTTTGTATTTTTTTGAAAAAATTACCCCACCCACTTTTAGCTATAGCTACAGGCGTAAGCTAAAGACTAATTCTGTGAACAAATATATATAAGTCAAGATCAGGTTTCTAGGCAATTTTTAATCATAATTTCACAAACACAAACATACATTTGGTATTTTCTAAACTTTCTTTTCATTTTTAAACAAAACTTATTTTTGTGATTTTTGGCCATTTTTCGCTATATTTACGTATATTAACAAAAATACAATGTACAAAAGTTGCATATTATTGTTGTAGGTAAAAGTGCAAACCATCAGCTTTATTTTGATACCAAAATAATTGTTTTAGCTTTATAAATGAGTAAGTTATGGGGCATTTTAGGAAGCATGTGTGACAAATGCACCGAATGACCTTTGACCTGAATAAAATCCCTTTGCGCCATTGATTCGGACAAAGAGACAGGGCTAGAATTGACCGTGATATATAATTGAATCATTCTATATATGTCTCCTGCTTGTAACAAATTGTCCTCCCTGATTTGATTTTTCAGATTTTCACTACCAGTCTATATACAACAGAGAGTATTTAGGGAACGATTTTATCAAGTAAACGGTGCACTAGTTTCGGACAAACATTTATATCTCTATATGAAAACATAACGTGCAACCCAGTCTATTTTTAGCACAAACTTCATTGCTATTGTCAGCGGTGATCAATCACATAACGTTACAATGTGAAAGAATACATTAGGGCTCTCACCTTTGTTAATGTCCTATTTGACAGATGACGACAACGTCGTGTTTGCTACATACTCGCAGATGACGAATAGTTATTTTACTACTATACTTGTGTACTTTGCCTCTAGTCTTGCCCCGCCTGTCCTATCCTAACTAGGACAACATCTTTCATGTATTTTGTTTACATTTTTAATGAGAGGAGCATTTCCATAGAACGCCCACTTGAGACCTTGTAAATATTCTTTTTTACTGTGAACCAGTAAAGTTCAATCAATAAAAATCTTTTCTGACTACTCAGTTCAGTTTAGCAAGTTTGACAAAATATTGTCGAACATTTTCTACTGTAGAGCTGAAATAAGCCATCGGTAGCCTAGGTGGGGGAGGTCTTATCATGCATGCAAATGCACATTAAAATCAGCTGCGGGACATTGACGGACGTACTCACACACATTGCCTTGTCCAAATAATGGACTGAAAACATATGCACCAGGTCATGATGTTAAAATATTGATAGTTTTATTGTAATTATTGTTTTTACGTTTAAAAAGCCCCCCCCCCCCCCAAAAAAAAAAAAAAGTCACCTGCTGAAGAATTGAAAGTCGGAACACCAATCTACACGTTATTTAACGGTATAAGAAATAAGATATGAATAAAGACAAAGTCTACGAATAAAATGCTAGGCTTCTTTCTCTATGTAATGTCAATGTTATAATTCACTATGCATTGCTAGACTTGTATCTGATTTCCTCTGAATAGAGACAATTCTCTATATTTTATTTCTTTAGGTTGCTAGCGAGTGCTCCTAAATCCTTTGATCCACTTCAACCAACAGTAAGAAATCCCGGTTTATTATTACGATGTCCGCTAGATGGTGACGATACTAGGTGTGATGAAGTCGTTATAGATACATCTGGTAAGTAGAGATAGCCTACAATTCTGACCTACATAATAATAAGAAGGGATATTGAACGCACAAAATATAAAATACGCAATCTTATGTTAAGGGTACTCATTGGAATCATCTTGTCTAGATGATTTAAAAACGAATACCAAAACCATAATTCTGGATTTCAGATGTCAAGTGTGGAATAAATATAGCCTCTCTTATATATTGCTCTTTACAAATGATTTCAACAAAACGATGCTTTGTCTAGAAGCGATTTACCAAGACCACTATGAAAATGTGGCTATAATATCTTTTATATGGCTCTTGGATATAGATCTATGCTCGAAAGTCATGTTCTGGAATCGCCGACCCCCCAAAAAAGAAAAATAATAAAAATGAACCCCCCCCCCCTCCCCCAACATATTCTCCAAATGAAATTGTGAGAAGCTGGGGATAAAATTTGAAAAAGTACCATTGTAGGCAAAACCAATGTAAAAGTTTGAAATGTGAAATTTGTTATTTATTTTTCGTCAGGAAATGTTCGTGTTGGCGGGACGTTCTACGGGTCTAATAAAGTTTTTGAACACGATAAGACCAACCAGTGGCTGGGAGTTGCACTTGATGTTACACCTTCAAACGATAGAATAGCAGTAAGTGTGTCTAAAATATAAACCCTATAAATGTTTCGTTTTTTAGTACAGTCGTATAGATTTAGTATTGTGTTGTCTCGTTCGATAGCCCAAAACCATATTTATCTAAGTTGGAGCATTCAAGTGGAAACTTCTCGGTTTAGCATGTACAACAAACTCTTTGAGTCGCTTGTACCACGGAGAGACGTTTACTTGACGTTATATAGTAGTTCAAAAGTCCCTTAAAACAATCCAGTGGTCAACCTCATTTGAATTTTATAGCGTAATATATATCTCTGAGCATTGTAGACATGAAGCGTGTCCTAGGAAATCAAACGGTATGCAATTCCAATTTTGTAGCTGTAATGATTGTGCCGTTTATATCCTCCCTAAATTGCATACTTTTAGATTCATTTCATCTATCCTGTCTATATCTGATTTGTCCTCTCTCCACGTATAATTGAGTCATTAGCTCCACTGGCCTTTCAGGCCAGCGGGCTATTGTCATGGCGATGTGTCCGTCGTGCGTCCGTCCGTCCGTGCGTCCGTAAACTTTTTCTTTAAAAATCTTCTCCTCAGAAACTACTGGATGGATTTCAACCAAACTTCACAGGAATGATTTTTGGGTGACCCTCTCTCAGATTCCTACAAAGAGTTTGGGTTGAAGTAGAATAACTTGAGTTATCTGCCCTTGAACGTCAAAAAAAGCTGGTTTTGACTTTATTTTTAATCTAAAATCTACAAATATCAACCAATCAAGACAACACTTGGACAGAATATGTATAAGCATAATATCCTGCCTGGGTTCAATTTTCAGCTTGATCGGAATTTTACATCATGAGTTATGTGCCCTTGAATTTGACAAAATTTCAATTTTTGACTTTGTTTTCACTCTAACAACCATAATTGTTAACCAATCAAGATGATATTTGGACAGAATCTTGTTGACAACAAGATCTTGTTTTTATGTAATTTTCAGGATGATTGCATTGCTACAATCTGAGTTATGTGCCCTAGAAATTGACAAAATTTCAGTTTTCGACTGTTTTTTTCACTTTTGTGGCCACATATATAGATTAATACTGACAAAATTTGGACATACCCTAAGATCTTGCTCGAGTTTAATATTCAGCTTGATTATTGCGGTGCTCAAGACATAAATTATCAAGTTAAAATCATATTTTTAGATCAGAATGTCTCTTTATTTTCATGACCACTATGTTACATGTACAATCGCAACTTTTCGAACTAATTATCATAAAGAAAAACAACTCTTACTGAACTTTAAATTGCTCATATCAAAAGTTACTTCCCTTAGTCTACCACAATTATTAACTCACATATTGAATTATGTGCCCTTGAATTTGGCATAATGACAGTTTTCAACTTTATCATTACTCTAAAAATCCCCAAAATATTAGTCAATCATTTACTTTCTTTTCGCTTTGACCACATAATTGCTTCTCTTTACTTTGTTTCTGCTCTAAGAATCACAAGAATTTAAAAATATATCAGTTTAAGCATTTAGATAATTTTGTCATTTTTTTTTATAGTAAACCACAAGAAATTCAGGCCTGTGGAGCGACTCAAGACCTTCAGGTCTTTCTAGTTTTCAAATATCTTTTAGGTTTGTGCACATCGGTGGAAAGATTCCAAATACGTCGCCGGAAATGACCTACTTTACATGCATGGACTGTGTTACGAGGTTGACGCTAATTTTATATTTCCGGCTAGACTGCTTCCTCTCATGGTGGACTACGATAATCTGGTACACAGAATAGAACGGTACCCTATCTGGGCGTATGCTACATTAGGCCAGTCTGTCAAATATACAAAGGTAGGGAGGTAGTACCGAAGCAAATTTTGCGCAATTTGCAATATAATCGTCACTTGGCAAGATAAGTCAGGATTCTTTCCTGTGGTCAAATTGTTATCTTACTCATTTGCTAAGGCTATATTTGTTAAGTTTATATTTCAGAACCTATTGCAGAACTCCTATTATGGAATTTATAAACACTTGTCATGCTGTTCGCGTCATACTCATATTCAGACCAATGGCTGGTTGTATAGACTACGGTCAGCCTGCACAGACGTGAAGTCTGATCTGATATTAGCATATATGTATGTACATTGCTTGCTTTCTGTTCAATTACTGTGACAAAATGTTGTGATAAAGATATCGAAATGATTTTTAAAGTAGACCGGACAACGGTTAATGTATTATTTTGTTTCTTTCAGAATGGTAACGGAATTGTGATGGGTGCCCCTGGTATAAACGACTGGCAGGGTAAGCATTATCTTGTGAGTGACAGTAAGATACAGTGTCGTGAAATAGTAGTGGTTAAGTCAAATATGTATATTTTTCATAGCTTAAAACTCTGGGTTTGTTTTAAACCTCTATCAAGCAAGTGTTACGTAATTTATATGAGAAGAAAGGACAATAACAAATGATAATTTACCAACATATCAAATAGCAGGTTTCTCTTGAAAATAACAACTACGAAAGTGTATAACTCTTTTCCAAATAACGGTTGTTTTTGACATTACCTAGAAAAGCAGAGAAAGGAGGGACATGATGAAATCAAACATTATTTCATTTTCTCGTAATATTTGTCCACATAATTTATACACAATTTCTATTTGGGGTGTCATAATGCCTGAAAAAATCTTGACTTTTGGGCCAACCTAATTGCATTGTTTTTCTGGGTGGTGTAAGTGAATCATACATGTGACCAAGTATTAACAAATACATATTCTCTTCATTGGTTTTGTTGTTGATTTTGTGTCATGTGATTCCCCGCCATGAACACTGTATGCTGTATTTCAGGAGGTTTCGTGATAGAGGACAATCTGAGAAACAATTTTACAGTACAACCGCTGGCATTTCCAAGACAAAACTGGCTAATAGGTAATCGTGTATTATCTTTACAACAGTATGCCTACATCTTTTACATATACAGTCGATACTCGTTATGTCGACATCGGATAAGTCGAATTTCGGTTAAGTCGAAGTTAAAGTTTTGCCCGATCATCAACAATGGACATCTAAAATGCTTAAACAAAATCATTTTGAAATATAAACAGCCATTGAAATATAGAAGGAAAAGGATAGAAATTGCTCGTTTCGAGCAATTTCTTTACTTTTCCTACTATATTTCGATTATTAACGTACTTGATGAACAACAAAAATGGCCAAATATTTTTTAAAAAAAACTGAACAAAAATCGGATGAGTCGAACTCCGGATATATCGAGGTAATTTGATGGTTCTTATGACTTCGACACAACGAGTGTCGACTGTCGATCTAAGTAAGGATCAGGAAAAGATTCCGCTGTAGCGTTTGAGAAATTGAGATCTATCTATACCAACACACATCCTGACTATGACATAATGCTCTTCGACAAGGTGGCAATGTAGAATCTACAAGAGAACATCGTGGATCTTGATCAGAACAGAATGTGCGTATGTACAGGCTAGTCTGGACGCGTTTCTGTTCTTAAATGCCTTGAAGGACTTTAGTCAAAAGCAGAGCTTATATATAATAAAAGAGCTTATATATAAGGAAAGACATTGGTGACAATAGACCTGTTTTTTTTTTCATTTTAAGTTTGTTGTAAACAACTTATGTGTTAAGCTTGGCTTCAAGCAAAATTAAAACTACTTTTAATCAAGTATAGATCTATATTTTTTAAACAAAATATCCTAGTAAACGCAAATCAAAACAAACAGGTTATTTTTCCAGGTTACACGATAGAGACAGCGAGGTTGATCCGGTCAGATATACCATATATTATAGCAGGTGCCCCACGTGCCAATCTTAATGGAACTGTAAGTTACCTGTAGTTATATGTATATTGGTGTATGGTTTGAATATGTATAATATTGCATGCTTATAGACCTACATTTTGCAAAAAATAGTTTGAACATTTTTTTTTAATTTTGGAACTAGATCCACATAGGGGAGACCGGGGCAAAGTGTTACATTTTTTCGATTTATCAAAATTTTGACAATATCATATACCCTGTAGTCGTGTAAACCATAAAATCTAAAAATGTATGAAATTCTGAACAAATATAAGTTTTTTGCAACATAATTTGCTTTTTTATTGATAAGTAAGAAAGAAAACAAAAATGGTGAAAAATGTAACACTTTGCCCCGGGCATCGGGGCAAAGTGTTACATTAAATACAATGCCCGTGGCAAACGGCTTATAATGTTACTTTTTTTTCTTTCTACGATCATCACTTATTATATTTAGGATGGGTACATACATCTGAGGTTAAAAGGAAACAAATACAACCGATCAGTATTGCAGAAACAAGCGTCCAAGATAACCCCATTTTTCAAAATTTCGGAAAATTGCTTTTTGACCCCAAAAAGTGAAATTCGCGATTCTAGAACTCCCCTAAAGACCAATCTAGCCATAAAAATCAGACAATGTGAAAAATCTGCATAGAATTTATTACAAAGTGGAATTATCGTGGCAGAAAACATGACTGAGCTGAAAAATCAAATGTACCACTTTGCCCCGTGTAACACTTTGCCCCGGTCTCCCCTACATCCATTGATTTGGACCAACCTAATTGCATTGTTCTTCTAGGGGGTGTAAGTGAATCATACATATGGCCAGATTGTACATGATGTTCCTATGTATTTTATAAGTGAAGTCAATGGAAAACGAAAAAATACAACACTCTATTTGATTCGAATAACCTGTAATCTGTATTTACAACTAAATCTAGTTTAGTCAGATGTGTCAAACATATCTATCACCTTGTTTTGAATCAGTTAACACTTTACAAAACGACAAAATTTTAGAGTGGTCCAAATTGAAAGATCCTGCATACGACAATTTCAAGTGAATGGAATTTTTAATCTTTTGATCTTTTTACATAGAAAATGTTGTGCGAAATGAAGAAATTGCTTGTCACAAGCAATTTCTTTATTTCCCACAATATTTTCCAAAGCCATTATCTTGATGGGAGTCAAAAGGAGTCACTTTGTGGTAATAGGTTAACTCCTTTCCATACGGAGAAATTTAAGTGTGGAAAATGTTAATATTATGGCATGGAAAATATTGAGGCAAAAGAAGAAACTGCTGGTTATCAGCAGTTTCTTCTTTTGCCTCAATGTTATCCCAAGCCTTTTCTATTAGGGACGTCAAAAAGAGGTCTTGTTTGGGCTAGGGTTAAATATTATGACAAACGAGAACGAGAATTGCAAGTTTAGCTCCGATGAATATTTTTGACGATTTGACTTTTTTATTATTAGAACTACTTCCTTTTAATGTGTTTATTTTGTAATTTGTAGGTGTACGTGTTTGAATACAAAAGTGACCAGATTCTGAATGAACCCCTGGTTGGAGAACAAGTAGGATAACCATTGTTTTATTTAAAGACTTCTTGAATTAACCCATTACCAAACAACAAATTTTCTGGGTGTTCAAATTTAAAAGTTGCTTTGAACGACAAAATAAGTGTTGATAAAGATAAAATTGATATCAAATATAGTACAGAAAATATTGAGGCAAAAGGAGAAACTGCTAGTCATCAGCAGTTTCTTCTTTTGTGTCAATGTTTTCCCAAGCCTTTCCTATTGAGGACGTCAAAACCAGGTCTTGTTTGGGAAAGGGTTAAAAACACGTGCAAAAACCAAACCTTTCCGCTTGTTTTGTGCAGTGTCATTGATTGACATTTTGAATATGGGACACAACTAGCTTATAACAGGAGAAATGTTTTCATAAGTTTACAATTTATACTGTATAGTCTATCGGTTATAAGTGCAGACTTGTATACAAACACTAAAAATCAAATACACAGTTTTAACATTTATCAAACCATTTATCGCCAGCAAAATGAGCGAATTAATGTCCTTACTCGTTTATTCTCGAAAGAGAAAGTGTTTGTATTGGGTCATTTTCAACAACAAAGTCTACAGTTATAAACGTTGAGTTATACGATTGTGTTCTCGTAGATACTCCATTGTTGTTTTTAGCAAAGAAAAATACTTGTGCATTTTTAACATGATCTGAATCTGTATCTGTATTTAACATTTAATTGTTGTCACCTATTTGCTTCAGTTCGGTAGTTACTTCGGTTCTGTGTTGTGTGCCGCCGACGTCAACGGAGATCAGCTTGATGACGTCATCATCGGTGCCCCGCTGTATTCCGCCAATCATACAGAAGAAGGTCGGGTATACGTGTATATCAATAAAGGATTGGTAGGTATTATTGTGTATGATAAAGCTATTGATTATCAAACTCAAATCTTTATGTCGTTTCCTTGTTGCTGAAAATATTTATGATATTTTTCCTTTGAAATTTACGTCGCCAATGATTGTTCAATAAGCGAAATGATATACCTTTTTTATTACTCTGCATATCTTTACTAATATCATAAAATCACGTCCGTTAAAGATTTACACAGTGCGTTTTCTTACATGCTTCTACGTTGACGTGTTACAGTGGGAGATAAATATTTTACATTAATAACTTGCTGTGTGTCTTTCCATAGCTAAGACTTGAGAAGCAGACAGACGTTCTAAATGGTACTATGTCAGAACAAGCAAGATTCGGGAGTGCTATAGCCAACATAGGCGATATCAACAAAGATTCATTCAATGGTATGTCAATCTTGTATGGCTATGTAGAAAGTAGGAAATCACATAAAAGGAGATGTATTTGATACAAGAAAGAAACACAAAAAACAACTATAAAGTACAATATAGATCTATGTACATTACAACAATTATTAGTCAGAATTCCACAAAAGATATGTGACTTCTGAACCAGTATATAATGTAATATGTAACCTTCGTTAAGGTGAAAATTTGTCAGTAATCTCAAATTGGTCAAATATTTATCTCGATGATTTGTCGGTAACGAAGGCATGTGCTTGGTTGGTCTTCAATGGTGATAAGTTACCAAAAATCATTTACTAAATTGAAACAGGTTGTCCAATATGTTGTGGAATTTAAATGTGAAATTGTCTTTTTTTGCTTAAAGGATTTTGCATGATATCCTTATATAAATTATTCAGCTGGAAGGTATTCACTTAAAAAGGAGCATAATTATGTAGGCTTAAATGATTAAACATATTGAGTAAAAAAAACATTTGATATAGATATCATTATAAAATCCATTACATTATATCATTATAAAATCCATTACAGATATTGCCATAGGGGCCCCGTATGAAAATGACGGTGAAGGTGTTGTTTACATCTATAACGGATATGCAGGGGGATTGTGGTCTAAATTCACGCAGAGGATCACGGGAGGAAGTGTGAACACCGGAATTAAATCATTCGGCGCTGCTCTGACACCTGCCTCCAATACATTATCTGATGGTATGGACGTTAAATCCTTTCCCAAACAAGACCTGGTTTTGACGTCCCAAAAGGAAACTGTTTGGGAAAAGATTGAGACAAAAGCAGAAAATGCTGGTAACCAGCGTTTTCTTCTTTTGCCTCAATATTTTCATGCTATATAACACAAGAATCAAATCTTTATCAACATCTGTTTTGTCGTCGACAGCAGTTTCTGACACCGATCTCCAATCATTTTCAGATGGTATTGACATTCATAAAAGAAATAAATATATACCCACAGCCTGCAAATTATGAAATATGTGTAATTTTGCTGTAAAAGAAAACGTTTTGATTTGATGTTATGTCTGCTTATCAAAAAAAGAAAGGTTTAATTTCTGAAAGAATATTTGTATACCATTTAGTTAAAATAAAAATTCATACCATATGCGAAGATTGTTCATACATCTATCTATGACATGATAATTCAGTTAATTTATTCAAATTCATAAATAAACAAGGGTTTATCCTATTCAAATTCCAGTATTCGCTGTGGGTGCATACGAGTCAGACAGAGCGTTTATATTGAGGGTAAATCCAGTCGTATCCATGGAAACAACGATGAACGTGCAGCCGAAGAGGATCACAGCTTCCGGTCCTTACCTTGACCTTATCATCTGTTTCCGGTATAAAGGAGTATCTCCGACACTGCAGTCCACTCTTGGTAATTCAGCAATATCGGTCTACTTTGAAATTGCAAGTGAAAGTTTAAATTTGCTTATTAAAGGCATTGTCATTCATTATTTTATTTTCCTTTTTGCAACTTACAAAATCGTGCAAAGATTTGTTTATATATAAAAAAAGGCCAGTGTTCACAACGTAGAAATACAAAAAAACTCTTATAAAATATAGTAAGTTTGCAGCAAATTGGTTAAACATTTACTGTGTTTATAGACATGTGTTACGGCATGCTGATTAATTCTATTTAACCGTACGACACCATGAACCTCTATCCGTACTATTGCAGACTTAGTCTTCCACAATGTTACGCATATATCGCTTCTGTTCTTAGAAAAACTTGTAACTGCAGCTTAATATAAGCTGTAGTTATGAGGTTTCCGAAGGAAAGCGACGATTACCCAGGATTATCAACGATCCTACAAATTTACAAATGTACAGATGCTTGATAATACTTACTTTAACAGTTAAGTATACATGTGATATTTACTGTATTTACAGACTTGTCTTACCGTATGCTGGTAGATACCACGACACCAGAGGGCTCGGTCCGCGCTATTGTCGTCCCGGATAATGTACCGTTCATATCACGGACCCTACAGATCACCAAGGATGAGTTTGTTTGTGATAGAAACATCAGGATTTATGCACCGGTAAGTGCTACATGGACAAGTACAAGTATTTGTAAATCTTCATATCGTCGATTTTCAATAAGAACTTCGTACCTGCAGCTTGTTTTAAGCTGCAGTAAGCTGCAGTAATGGGGATTTTTGTTGAAAAGCGACCGTATAATAAATTTACAATTTTTTGCGAAAGAAAAAAAAAATAAAAACTATCAGAAAAACAAACCATTTAATTGTGTATAAATATGGAATAATTCTATGATGACATGGATATCTTATATTTTCCTAAGTTGTATAATATAGAAAATCTCCTTTTGGTGCGATGTCGTAAATACCCACAGGATTAAATTTTTCTGCATAATATTACAAATGTACCAGATGGGTCAATAGTTGGTCAAAGTTTCTCATCTAAGTTGCCAGGGGATGTAGACCACGGTGGGTAACCCACGTGACTTTTGGGAAGCGTTCACACCGAAAAAATCGTCCGCTTCAATATATGTTTTGTTGAATTTCTCAGCTTCCGCTCTATTGATTTTGATGAGATAAAGTGCACGGAACGCGCCATTGAGAGGGCTATTCCCGGCTCTAACTCACACTGCTCCAAATCCAGTGGTTTCTTCCAACATTCGAACCAAAGTGTTTTTTAAGTGCAAAACGAAAGTGGGATGCGTTCACATGCACCGAAAAAAAACTTTGGCTCGAATGTTTGAAGAAACCATTAGAGCCGGGAATAGCCCTCTCAAAGGCGCGTTCCGTGCACTTTATCTCATCAAAATCAATAAAGTATAAGCTGAGAAATTGAACAAAACATACATTGAAGCGGACGATTTTTTCGGTGTTAACGCTTCCCAAAAGTCACATGGGTTACCCACCGTGGTAGACGTTGAAAAAGATTAATTTCAATGTGTCTTTTGATATAAATAGGGAACGATTTTATTCAGTTAACCGTGACGTAATTTCGGACAAACGATAGTATTTCGTGGGTGTTGTTATAAAATCTCTTATCTACGGCTTGATTGAAGCCGTAGTTACGAGATTTTATAACACCACCACTGTTTTTAAATACATAACAGTAAACGAGGTATATTTTTAGCATAAAAATCGTTGCTATTGCAGTGGTTGAAGACATAAGATAAATATTTATCTTGTCATGTGTTTATATTCTGTTTTTATTCGGGAGACAGGGCGGAGCTTAGTAAACGGTTCATTCCATTTAAGCTTGGGGAGAAACAGCCTTCTCGATTAGCGGTATAATCGATTCACTATTAAACGAGAATGATTACCGTTGAAATGGTTTATCAAAACAACCAAAAATTTTCTCGTTTAACTTTGAACGTATTATAATTCGTCGGTATTGTTGCACAACATTATAACTACAGCGTGAATCAATCTGTAGCTACGAGGTTTTATGACAACACATTTTACAATCGCGCATTGTTTCAATTTGAAATATGTTCAAGCTCGTGCCGCACGTTTTTTCTCTTCTATCAACCAAGGTATCGAGAAGTAAACTCGTCGAATAACCTCTTTACTTAGCCACACCCTTTCAGGTGAATAAAAACGGAATATAGGAGAGCGGAGTAGACATTCAAACGTGATTATCAAAAGTATATTTGGAGATGCCGGGGATCGAACCCGGGGCCTTTCACATGCAAAGCGAACGCTCTACCACTGAGCCACATCCCGATATATACCGATGTTAATGATAATAGGGAATAATAATTACATCAGCCACACCTTTATGACATTATTGGTTTTGAGATAAATTTGCATTTCGCTTGTGTTGTTAAAAACGACGTTACTTCATCTCTGATAAGCTTACGATATGGCGTTTTAACGTTATCGAAGATTTGTAATCATATTTGACATCCACAATAGAGACTGTGCATCATGGGATGGATAACAACTACGGACAAAATAAATTCTATTATGGTCAAGTATTTCACAACATTTTTTATTTCTGCGCCAATTTTCAAAAGGTCTGTTGCATGTACCCCGCCTTACTAAGCTCTTTTCTCAAATATATGAATTGCTTGAATCGTCTTACTTTACAAAAAATTGAACCCAACCGACCAGATAATGAAATGATAAAAACTACGACCGAATTAAAGCAACGCTTCAGGTAAGGAATTGTGCAATAACTTTCCATTTTATGAGTCAATTTTCAAGCGGCTTTTTTGCATGTATCCCGCCGTACTGAGTTCTTTCCCCAGATGTATGACTTGTTTGAAAAGGCACCATGCTTGTCCCAAACATTGATCCCTACCGATGAAAAAACGATCTGATTTTTATTTTTGTAATTTTTCTGGTCTGTTGGGATCATTTTTCGCAAAAAGTACAAGGTTTCAAGTAAATCATACGTCAGTTTAAAGAACTCAGTAAGGCGGGGTACATGTAACAAACCGTTTGAAAATTGACGCAGAAATAAGAAAGTTATTGCAAAATGTCTTACCTGAAGTCAGGCAAATTTCTCACCGGTCCCTACATGCACAATCTCCACAGTGATATCGTAGGCCCCACAGTTGTCGCCACATCGTATGGCACGTGTTTATGTTTTGTCTAACGTTCAATTACATTTGAACAAAATATAAACATTGTGCCATACGATGTGGCGACAACTGTAAGTTATCTTAGGCATATGATTTCAAATATTGGTGTACTTTACCCCCAAACACAAAAAGTAAATTAAAATAAAAAAAGTAAAAAGTACAGAGTAGGGACAGTCTTATTTTTGTAAATATGTTCACAGTATTAGTGTGGTCACAGTCTCGTTTTAAAAATACTGCCTCTATCTGATTCTATATAAAAACGAGTAATTTACAAACGGCATTTTCAGCCTAAATAACACATTAAATTGCCAAAAAGTGTGTAAAAACTTAAAGCTAAATAGTTATATTTTATTATGATACAATACTTTTACCTTATACACGTTCTTTTCGTGTTAAATCTCTATTTGAAAAAGTGGGTCAACTCTGCGTTTCTTTGTTTGAACTCGGCCGTTACCTTAGAAGGACGCGTGGGTATGTGTGATAAAATTGCTTTGGCACTGCCATTTTTTAACGGATTTTCATAAATCTTATATCAAATTAAAGAGAGACAATAGATCTTTTCATCGGTGTAATTTAATTAGATGAACAGATGAATTATGAGTCGATGATTAGGTATTCAACATAGGTCATTCTACTCGGCTTGAAATGGCAAGAACTATGCGGCAGAAAAGCCTAGAAAAGCCTATATATGTTCTTCAACATCCTATCTATTCAAATAATAAAACATCTTGTGTTTTTAGCGTAGCGCATTCAAGCGCAAAGGCTTTAACAATGGGAAGTGTTTTTCAATTCCCCATGATTTATCGATAATTTCTGTCTAATCTCCATTCATCCTAAATTTATTCATAAATGTTGACGACAGCGACTCAAAGAACATTCTTGCAAAGTTTAGTTGAAATTGGCCGAGTGGTTGATTTGTTAAGAATGATATCATGATTTCTCAAAGTTCGATAAGCCTTGCCCTGCCACGCCCATATTTTTTGACGAATCAAAAAATCGCGAACAACCATTGAATATGGTCATCCAAGGAACATTCCTGTAAAGTTTTGTCAAAATCGGCTTAATGGTTAAGGAGTAGGAGGCGTTTCAAGGAATTATGGGCAAACAGACGGACGGACAGACGGTTATTGACCACAATAGCTCATCTTGAGCACTTCGTGCTCAGTCCAAAGGGATTTACAAAATCGGCGTTTCTCATGGGCTTCCTAAACATCCATTCAACCCTTTCCAATCAGTAAAACTTTATGGTCATCCAACTCGAAAGCTGTGACAGACGACAGAATGAGTGTAAAAGAAAATAAGATTCTTTCGTCTTAATATTTTCACCTTCAATAAAATCCGTTCAGGACGTCAAAACCAGGTCTAACCAGGTCTTGTTCGGGAAAGGGTGAGGCAGCCAAAAATTAGATTGAATTTAGAGGTTGCAAAATGGACATGTTCAAATGTATGGTGCTCTTTTGGGTCAATGTTTTGAAAGCCTATTTCTTCACGAACCAGAGGTATAATGTTAATAATCGATCACTTGAAAGTTTGATTTTTTTTTTTTTTTTTTTTGAAATTCCTATTTTAGATGTCGTAAAATCTTGTTTTTATCGGAGGCAATGACAGGAAAATGATATGCGCACAAAGAAGCGCAGAAAATATTTACGCAAAGGGAGAAAATGTTGGTTATCGGCATGTTCTTCTGTTGTCTCAATGTTTTCCAAAACCTTTTCATATATGATCGTAAAAATCATGTCTTGTTCGGGGAAGGGTTGAAATAATGTAACAAATTATTGTTGTTTGGTAGAAATCGAAGAACTAAATTGTTTGGTAGAATAATTTCATCCTTTGTAAAACTTCAAAGGAGTGTAACTATTTTATTAAATGCCCGATTTTAAAAACGTAAGCAGTTTTGAGTTCCTCTCATTCAGACCTTGAAAATGATATATAATTTGTTGAAGTTCTTTGAAAAATAAACAATAACGTAATTCGGCAGAATTATCTCCCCTTTTTAAAAATCTGAATAAGCATTATTCCATAACGCAATGTCCGATTTTCACAATTCAACCAGTTTTATGTTTCTCTCAATATTCTCTGTAAGCTGGTATATATTTTGTAGAGGCTGGAATACTTTTGAAAAAAGGTGTGACCACCCTAACAGTATTAACCAGTCTCCACCGACAAAAATAAGAAGATGCCGCGGATGGAGCATGGGACCTTTCACATACAAAGTAAATGCTCTACTACTGAGCCACATCCCAGTCTGGCTAAAAAAACTAGATAAAACACTGGTGATGAACTATAATAACATTGAATTTGTTCTAAAAATAGACCGGGTTTACCGATATGTATTGACAAACCGTCTGTGTTGTTATAAAATCTCGTTATTTTATAACAGCACCGACGGAATACTATGATCGCGAAAAAACGTCCCACGCTTTGGCCGAGTTCGCCACCAGTGTAAAAGTCGAATATGGAATCAGTCAAAATCCGGATATTTCAGACTAAAAAGATGTGTACGGTCACAAGAATTCTATTTATTTAAATAGCATGCTAGCTATAACAGGGGGATGTAGCTCAGTGGTAGAGCGCTCGCTTCGCATGTGAGAGGCCCCGGGTTCAATCCCCGGCATCTCCATTTTGATGCAATTGGCCAGTCGTGCCATGGTGTTGTGTCGCTTTGGGCATACGTTTGTGTCCATTCAATACAAAGGATATTTTTCTTACAAAATTTCGAAGTTGAAATTAAATCAACTTTATCTGCGTATAACACCATCTATGAAGTATTGACCTGTCTAATTGAACCACCAACATTGTCCAACATTGTCCAGATTGGTATAATATGACTACGCATGTCATAGGCACTTGTGTGTCGAAAAAATGTTGCGTATCAGGATCCATGTTGGTCACAAATGCCACACAATATACCCTTTTCCAGATCTCTGCTTTAATTTTCGACAAACAATGACAGGTTAATAATGTAGCGCAATTCAAAGTTTGATAGAGAAAGTAGGCTAGTTCCGGCATTTTTTTCATGGAGCTATGAAAATTTCCTCTCAACCAACCAGAACGCTCAGATTTTAGTGAAATCAACTAATAATGAATTATTGAATTTTCACATCTGTATTTTCAGTACCAAGACATCTGGCGTGACGTTGATCTAGAGATCAGATATGAGCTAGACCCGGCCACGGCCAGTCAATGTAGCGGTAATTGTCCTATACTAGAACGGTTCAATGGTCGAAATCCCAGCTCCAGTATGCAAGATGTGGTGAAGAAAACAGTGAGTGAATGATCATTATCATTATTATTATGTTTCAGTATGTATATTGATACTACGGTAATCAAAGCTGTTCGATTCTATTTTACAAGCATTACCAGCTGTTTCTGTTCATGATAGATTCATAGCATAATGTCATGTAATACAGCTTAAATTTTATCGCATATCCGAGCTTCATGCCATACGTAATACGCATACCATATTTAGGCATGCAACGATTAAATTAACTTATTTAAACATCCACTTTTTTGTAGATTCAGTATGACAAGAACTGTGGCCAGGACAACATATGTGACACTAGGTTAACCATGAAAGTTGCTCCACTGGCTAATGGTGGACAATACATTGTTGCTGGCAAGGACAAAGTTTTGGATGTTAAGGTCGGCCTAATTAATGGAGGAGAAAACGCCTATAACATCATCATGGATATAAACGTGGTGGGAAATCTGTCTTCATCTATACGAACACACGATGCAGGTAGGGACGAGTAGAATATAGTCGACACTCGTTGTGTCGAAGTCAGAGGGGCCGTCAAATTATCTCGACATATCCGGAGTTCGACTCATCCGATTTTGTTCAATTTCGAATTGAATGCCATTTGATCATTTTCGTTGCTCATCAAGTGCGTTAATAATTGAATTATAGTAGGAAAAGGAAAGAAATTGCTCGAAACGAGCAATTTCTATCATTTTCCTTCTATATTTCAATGGATGTTTATATTTCAAAATGATTTTTTTAGCATTTTAGATGTCCATTGATGATGACCGGGCCATATTTCAACTTCGACTTAGGCAAAAATTCGACTTATCCGATGTCGACATAACGCGTGTCGACTGTGTATACAGTAATGTACGATATTTCGCGATTGCTACTTTTCACGCAATGACTGCCATTTTTTATCTTTTAACACCAGTTTCTACACATAATGTGCCTGCTGGTTATGTATAACAATTAATTTCGTCATCAATTGTTATTGATGTTTATTTAAGAAAGCCTGATTTAACTGGAAAATAAGGAAGCAATTTTTTAAGATACTGTGAATCATTCCTTTTTTCACGAGTTTATCTTTAAGAACCCTAGTACTAGTATACACTGTTGACAAACCATTATTTTATGTTCTCTACAGGTGAAGCATTGGTCGACTGTCCTTTAATCCTTTTCGGTATGGACTCACAGAAGGATATATCCACGTATCAGTGTCGGATCCGCAAACCATATCCGCTCAAAAACCAAGAGGAAGTGACGTTTAAACTAGCATTTCCGCTCGATAATCACATGACAAGCCCAGAATTCTTTGCGAATTTCACTCTCCGAACTGAAGATTCAAAACTGCCTGTAGCGATGGAGGCACTGCGACTTCCGGTTAAATCGGAATACGGATTTAAAATTGATGGGTAAATATAACATATTGCTGCTTTTCAACAAAAACCTCGGAACTCCAGCTTGATACAAAACTTTTAAGCAAATATAAGACAAAAAATGGAGATGCCGGGGATCGAACCCGGGGCCTTTCACATGCAAAGCGAACGCTCTACCACTGAGCCACATCCCCTTCTGTACTATAGGAGAAAATGATGACGGATCTAAAGTATTCTTTGTTTACATTCACATCGTTGCTTGGAGAGTTTTGTCCTTTTCAGCAAACAGATGTTGACACTGATCAATATAACTAGTATGAAAAGGCATTATTCATGAAATATTGAGATAGTTTCCATTGCATCGCCCAGTTTCGGAAGAAAATTTGGAGAGGTTACAAACGAATGAGCCGGGATCTGGAAAAACGTCCCTTATAGCAATTGAGACAGCCACATTTCAAGACCAGTCTGTGCCTAAGCGAGGACTGGCATACACCGATACTGCTCTACTATGGTTGCTACAGGTCACAAAGAAGCTATTAGAGAACAACATGGATCCTGATCAGACTGTGCGTATGCACAGGCTGGTCTGGATCCAGGTTGTTTTCAAATGCCATAAAGGACGTTTTTCCAGATCCTGACTCAAATGTTTGATACAAATATTGTGAGTTTTTCGTATTTTTTGTGCTACCTTTACATCAAATACAAAAAAAGGTTTTTTCTTCAATTATTAATATTCAGTTCAATATTATTATTCAGTATATCGGGACCTGAGCAGGTCACGCTGGGTGTACAGCAGACGTGGAACACATGGACGAACGTCGAGCATCGGTACTCCATCAAGAACTTGGGTCCGAGCCCGCTAGAAAACTCTGAAATACTGGCTTTTGTTCCAGCAATTATACACAGGAATGGACCACTAGTCACTAACATATCAGTTTGGGTAAGTCTCAATGAATATTTTTGTACATTTACTATCAGTAATTATAAATATGAGACCAACGTGGATCTAGATCAGTCTGCGTATACACGCAGTCTGATCAAGATCCACGTTGTTCTTTTCATAGTTCATAACGTGTTCACAAACTCTGAAATACTGGCTTTTGTGCCAGCAATTATACATTGTAATTAACCACTACTTACAAACACATCAGTTTGGATAAGTTGTTCAAAACCTTAGAATTAGAACAGGCCCGTAGGAAGCAGTTTCATAGGGGGGGGGGGGCTAAAGCCCTTGTCCTGAATATTGGGGGGGCTAATTGGGATTTTCCCAAAATTTTCTGTTTAAAATCAAGAAAATTCGACATTTTTTACCAATACTTGGGGGCTTAGCCCTGTTCCTACGGGCCTGTTTAATAAAATGAAATCTTAGGGTCAAATTAAGACGCCTGTGAGGCCGTGACAAAATTTAGTTGTTTTCCTTTGTCATCAATATTAATTAACTTCGGGGATAATTTTGCTTACGTTTCTGTAGTCTACTCATGAAGTCATTTTTAAAATGGTCGAAAAGATAATCTCTTAGTAACATATTTTTAAAGTATAATACGCTATGACTTTCATGGACGTGATGTGCAATCAGGTATAAACTGACCTGAATCCATGCTAGTCTTAAAAATCTATGCTATCGTATCTTATAATTATATTTAACTTTTCCCAGCTGACAGACTACAGTATAGGCCGTGCGACTAAACAGCCGTGTACCGAGACGTCACGTGACGTCAGTATACCGTCAGCGGAGTCACCTGGGGGATACGCCATTAGTGTGGTAGGTAGTCTGTTTATGTGGCTCGTCATGTCTACTTTAACCATATAACGATCGGGACGAATTTCAGGGTGGTTCCATGCCAAAACTGCTGCAGACGACAAAATAGGTGTTGATACAGATATGATTCGTATATGATATAGCTCAGAAAATATTGAGGCTAAAGAAGAAAATGCTGACTATCAGCATTTTCTTCTTTTGCATCAATGTTTTCCTAAGTCTATTCTGTAAGAGACGTCAATTCGTTTGGTAATTAACGATGATAATATGTTGCGAAGAAAGTAGATAAGCTTAAGTTTGCATAATGTGGTTATTTTGTGATTCGTACGACGTCTGACGACGTAAACGTTCGATGGTATACAATCTATGCAGGTAAGATAAGCTGCGAAGATGATAGAAATCCACATTTTCTGCTACCAAATAATTACGACGTCGTCCAAAAATGCAGACGTCACATGAATCTCTTTACGGATATGCTACCTTAACTAACATCTAAACCCTTTGTCTTTTTCCTACATTCAAAAGATTCACGAGCAATTTCCGATACAGATAAAATGTAATGTACATGCCTCAACGGAATCGTTAAGAAATATTATTCGCCTAAAATAATTTGACTAATTGGGTATTTTCATTGTATACATTAAGGTAATCGATTAATTCATCTGCCTCAAATGTCCTGTTTGCAAGCGTCGACCGATGTCACCGTTCACTAACTGAGTGAAAACGGTCGATTTGTGAACAAAGTTTAATTCTGGAACCTGAAGCATGTAACTTTTTCAAATTTATCCATACAATAATTTCATAACGTATATATTTTTAGGATTGCTCCTCGTTTCCATGTCGACAGTACCGATGTAACATTGACAATTTTGAGAAGGACGAGTCCATACTTGTGTCTGTCAACATGTCTGTCAGTCGACAGATTCTTGTACGATTACAGGTAAATAAAGATTATATATCCTCATTGACATCAGGATAAAAACAATGGGATGATTGTAACATGTAACATATTGACTAATTATTGTCCACCCAAATTAACCCGGGACAACTTAATTTTCGTGTGCAAAGTCCGTTAGTTGAGTGCCTTAACAAAACATTGCCGAAGTGGGTTCATTTCATATGCAGATGTCTCGGGTTAATTTTGCTGGACAATAACAAAATATAGCGTCATGTAAACAAATAGATCTATAAACGATTCAAAATCTTTTACTAATGAGGGAATATGCCTATAACGGATAATAGGGGAGACAGGAGGTATTTGGGACTATTTATAGTAACAACTTATACATATTCATACCTGTCCACCCTAAAATAAACCAAAATATTTGTATCGATTCTCGTTTAACTTTGAACGTATAATATTTCCCCTTTGTTTATAAAAAATATTGAAGCCAAATACGAAAAATTATAAACAATTAACTATGCAAACAATTCCTGAGTTTGCAACACACTTTTTCAATGTCTATACGATTTTTACTTTAAAAAAAAACCTCTTTTACAGGAATATGCATGTGTATTTTAATTTCCATAACGTATTCTTTTCTCCTACCTTTCAATAAAATATGTTCAGTTAATGCCCGGGATCATTTCAAGAACACAAATCGTTGCTTTTCAACAAAAGAACTCGTAACTGCGGCTTAAAAAAGCTGCAGTTACGAGGTTTTTGATGAAAAGCATCGACATGTTTCCTACTGTTTCAATTGTAGGCCCGGGATACTGTGCGACTGGCTTCCAGGTTATCTATACCGGATGTGAATTATGGGAAATCTCTAGACAAGGAGGTAACGAATTAAATCTATATAGTCTCGAAATTATATACTAAACCAAAAAAAGAAACGCAACTTCCTTTTCAATTCCTTCTTACACAGACATCAAATCAGATTAAAACAAAATTTAATACATTTAAAGCAATACTATTTCACATTGTAAAGTTCACAAAACCTTGTTGGTAGTAAATTTCATTAGCAAGAAAACACCCAGTTTACATCGGGCGTCAACATGAATTGACAAAAAAATTGTATGTAGGTCGAAAAACATTATCTGTTTCGTGCAGTTTGGCCCGATATTCGAATGTTGTGAAGTCCATACGATTTATCAGCGGTCTCCGTTGCAGTCTTAAACCTATCCCGTAGGTGGGGTTGACGCGATGATACGGTCCTGCCTTGACGTCATAATAATCTCTTGCACGTCCGTCTCTTGCTCGATCGGTTGTGGTCCCATTGAGAGCCAACAACGTATAGAGTCAAACATGTGTCGATTTGTTGCCCCATCAATGTCTTACGACAACATTTTGACTTTTTCCACCTAACAACATCCATACTGCAGTTAGGCGCTGGTTTTGGCCTAGCCGTGCTATGTGTAGGGTAGTGAGAAGTGTGTGAACGCTTTGGCATCTTCTTTGTCTATGTTCTAGTTTGTGTTTGATGAAAATTTGTTTTGATAGTAGTCATCTAGAAAACACGGCAGGGGATAATCAGTTTTTAACAATTTACCATGTATCACGTGATGAATGTACGACATCTGAGGAAAATGACACTGTATTTATGAGTATGGAGGCAGGTATATTAAAAATGTACGCAATAGCCATAAAAACATATTTTGACGAAAATATTATGAAAAATTGGGGTTGCGTATCTTTTTTGTCCTAGTATATATTCAATTCAATGAACTTTGATTCTGACTTAAACGATGGTCGTTCATCGTCATAAATACATACATATATTTACAACATATTTACAAAATATTTACAACATATTTACAACATACAAAGACAAAATGTAACATATATACAGGAGAGAAAATTTATTATTATGAAAAATATTAAAAAAAAAGATAAATATGAAAATGTAATTTATAGAAATCAATGTTTGCACATTCATAGCCGTTCAAGGACAATGATTAAATCATTTACCTTTTTTCATTATTCAATAGATTCTATTCAAAATAATCCTATGCTATACATGAAACATCGTGCATGCATAACAAAACATTGCACGGGTAAAATGGGCTGCTATGAAAAAAACGAGAATAATATCTTGGTATTATCAGAAGTAATAATAAACACATTTATGTTCATTTTGTAGGTTGAGACGATGTTTCACAAGACGACAAACAACATGGAGAGGAAGAAGTTGTCCATCCCTATCTGGCTGGTTATTGTATCTGTTGTATCAGCGTTCCTGGTGTTGCTCGTCATTGTGGCTATACTCATTAAGGCAAGTATTATAGATCTAACATATGGACATTCCACTTTAATTATTACCACATAATGATGCCAACACAAAATGGCCGGAGAAAACATCGTTGAAAATGAATTAATCACATGTGACCGTCATTTTCAACGACGAAGTTCTCCTACACTGAAAGACGCCAAAACGTTTTTATTTGATATTGTCGCTTGCAACAGCTTTGATTTTGAACAAGTCTAACATGGTGTCGGCTAGTCATGGGTTGAGCGTACCAAACGCTCCGAACATGTCATTCATATTGTTATCTATATTAAGGTATCCAACCCCTCAAAAGCACTAAATAGTAAGAGGCAAAATTTGAAAAGTGCCAGTAATTCCTAAACTGTGTTACATTTCCATTCCAAATACAAACATAAGCATTTTGCACGGTTTAGAGTTTTGGATTAATGCATACTTATGGAAATATTAGATAAAAGTGTTCAAAATTCCCCCGTTGCATATGAATATAGAGTAAAATAATATAAAGCCATAAGAAAGATGTTTTTATCACGGAATCATTTATTTTCAGGTTGGATTCTTCAAGAGATCCAAGAAAGAGGAGATGAGACGACTCATGTCAACTAGGGGATCTTCGCCATTCGCAAACGACAACAAATCTAAAGTGAACGGCAGTAACGATAACTCTAGAATGGTCAGTTCCATCGAAGACGAGATGAACGATCCTGAATACGAGCACGCGCATGTGAACCCGGCCATTGACAATGATTCAATCTATCAACCGTCCACTATGAACGGTCATGGTGCACCGATAGATAATGCAGATACGGACTCGGGTTATTTGAAGCCCAGAAATGCATTTCTCGCGGATTTAGAAAATGTGACAAAAATTAAAGCAAATTCAAGAGAGGATTTAAACAGAATTGGTGATTTTGATAAAACGTGAAACAGGAATAAATACCTTGTTTTATTTTTGTTTGTATTATCAAAAACGATATACACTGTATTCGTGGTGTATATGTAAAAAGTGGTGCTATATACTTTAAAACAATTTTGTTGGCTTAATGAGTGATTATAAATATTAAACTATTACTTTACTGAAACACACATTGTGCCCTTGTGTATTTAGTGTAAATGAAAGAGCCGTTTATCATGTAGTTTTGAAGCACTACCAAGCAGTACATGTTACATTATAAGCAACATTTGTACTCTTCACTAATGATAAAATTATTGTAGACGTTTTACGTCTTTGAATAGCACTTTCCATAAAAGTGGTAGCGATTATTGTGCAGCATTTTGGAATATCATTCTCCTCTAGTATAAGGACCCCCTTGTTCTTGCTATTTCCGTGTTATGTGTTGTTGTATTTGTCGAAACGTTTGATTAACATTGATGTTTATCTTTTATATTAACAAATTCATAATAAAAATCTTTATCGCTTCCGAAGAGTTCTATCTCGACAGCTGAATAATGTCTAGTATCATCCGCTGCATTTCTTGATTTCCGTCATGGTCCACACAGCAAGGACAGGGGGCATTTATGGCAACAGTCTGATCAAGATTCACGTTGTTCTCCGACGTCTTCACCATGACACGTTTCAACCGTAAGAGAACAGCACAAAACTTCATTAAGCATTAAGCGATCTGGTTTCCTCAAATGCTCTATTTTTTTTGTCGAGATCAAAGCTCGAATATATTTCTTTATTGTAAATCTGATACGACGCGATGTCTACATCTATCTGATAATCTGATGAATGCTGGTGTAATGTTATGCAATCCATTTGATCATTTTAATTTAAACTGAATCGCAAACTTCTATATATATTCTTATTAAAGTTATTGAAGACAATCTTAATTCACTGTGCAATGATTTATACGTTCATCAATAATAAAGAATATTTATCTACGCTTAAACTTAATAATACATGCGGCTTACATGTTTAAAGCAATGTGATCTATGATTAACTAAAATATCACACTCTGTTAGATACAAAGACCATCCATGATCAAGTAAATATTGCTGTAACCCTTTATCGAACGACACAATTTTACGGGGAACCTATTTAAAATACGCTGCAACCGACAAAATATTTGTCTCATAAGGAAGAATTTGTGAGTAAAATAGAAGAGAAAACAAAAGATAAAATGGTGATTATCAGCTTGTTCCTATTTTTCTCAATGTTTTCTGTAGCTAATTCTAACAGGGACATCAAAACCAGGTATTGTTTGGGAGAGTGTAAAGCAATATGTTCCTTTTATATAAAGTCCTCATCATTATCGTCCTCATCAAATACAAGTACTTCTGTTTTCTCTGGTGGTTTAGGACGGACCTGTATCAGACTATTTGTATTCATAATCTTCTCTTTCATCTCGGACTTCGTTGACTCGGGACTTATAGTGTCCTGCTCGAAAGTTAGTTCGGGTGAATCGTATTGACCTTCAGCCGGCTCTTCTACTACTGTATTGACTTTCATCAGAACATCGCCGTTATCTGGATTATTTAATCCATTTTCTGTGTCTGTTTGATCACCGAAGTTTTGTTTGAGATTAGAATCCATTTGAAGTAGGTTATCAGCCTTAACTGTACCTGCATGGGATTCAAGATCTGGTTTGCCATTTTCGAAATCGTGGACTTTAGTTTCGGTGTCCACCATTTCATGTAATTCATGTGGATGCTTAGGGAAATCCTTTGGAGTATTTATATTTCCCTCTTCCTGCTCTAATTGGGGCGTTTTGGAATTAATTTGTCCAGAATTATTAACCACAGATTCACCATGATTCTCTTCCTCCGGCTGGACAGATTCATCGTTAGCTCGTGGTGATCCCTTTTCGGTTTCAACATGTAATTCGTCACTGTCCTCTTTATTGAGATCAACATCCTGTTCGGGGTTTGCATTTGAAGACTCCGACGATTGTTGTTCATCCATCTGGTTCGGTGTCTGTAAGATTGATTGCTCTTTCTTATCGTCCACTGCTATAGCTCCGTTATCTTTACACGCAAAAGTATTGATCGAAACCTCGGAATTATTTTCATGGAACCAAAGACCCTTTCCACTCTTCACGCTACATAAGTCCATTCTTTCCGGTACATGGGTTTCCTCGTCCGAAACATCTTCGATTGTCATTTCATTATCTCTCTCGTTACCCTTTTCGTTATTGTTTGACGCTTCATGTGTCTCGGATTCTTTGGTTAGAACAACAGTATGGTACACAGGTGGGAGGTCGTCAATCAATTTCTTATCTTCTGCAAGTTCTTCAATCTGTGTTTTGTGATCGACTGGAAATATTTTATCACCATTATCGTCTTTCAATGGAAGATTCAGGAACATAGTTCTCGCTGTCCTAAATGGATCTCTTGTTCTTAATCCGATGAACTCTCTTTTCATGTCGTTTGTATTATTGCCCGTCATGCTTGCTTCAGGATCAATTTTGATACTGCAAATTGTTGAGGAGCAGGCTGTTTTATTCTTGTTGCTGTGGTTTTTATAAACCACAAGAGCAACTATGATCAGACCGATTAAAACAACGACGGGAACAACAACGATCAAAGTTATCAGAAGTATATTGGTGTCTTCGTTCTCTTCGTTTTGCGTGTTGTCCGTAACATTTGTTTGGTTTGTAGTGTCCGTAACATTAGCTTGGTTTGTATTATTGATTGTGTACGTGAAGTCTATATCAATAGTGACAATGTTGGACACACTACCGGTCAGATTGTTTTCATCCATGGCTCTAATACCGACATAGCATGTTCCATTGCAGTGATCTTGTGTAAATGTGATATTGAAACTCTCTATAGTGCCAGACGTTAGTGGTGTTGATAGTGTTGCTGGAACTTCATCGGTCAATGGGAAGTTGTTGCGAACAAAACTGCTATTGCTATAATGGTACCGCATTTCGTAGGCTGTTGCTGAAAGTAAGAATGAAAACTTGGAATGAATGGAACTTGGGCAGTATTTAGACTTAGAATGAAAATGATTATCCTCAGCATTTTCTTTTTTCTCTATATACTAACCTATACCCCCTTAGTTGTTGACGTCAATACCAGTGCTTTCTGGGAATATGAAAAGACAGCTTACGACCTTTTGTGCTCATAGACCTAGGTGGCAATCCCAAATTGTGGAAGCGTACACATACCCATGATGGTTGGTGTAAAGTATAATGGAACCAGATATTGTAACCCCCAAGGCATATACCTAAATCCGTTGAACATAAGCAGAGAAATAAAAAAATACCTTGAAGCGAGCAATTTATGTACCAAAATATAAAATGGGATATCCAACATGTACAAGGACATTGCATTATACCATGCCTTTTTAATCGTTATTATCATATTCCGATTATTATACTTGTTATTGTACAAGAAAAAATCCGAGGTAGCCAACAACTATCAAATTGACAATTAGGAATATATCGTCGGGTACACATGTACCTTGTCCAACATCCAGGTCATCACCCATAGCAGTCCAGGAGAACATATAAGTCACGTGTAGTGTTCCATCAATGGCTTCAATGGCGACAAGATCTGACACAAAATCCGTGATTTTAGCAGGCGGAGTTGTGTCTACTGGGTTGGCCTGATAGTTTACGACAACAACCTCCTCTGTTACACTTGTTCGTTCAAAGGAATCAACAGTTTCCGTAATCACTTCGGGTTCCTCAGTCCCTGAGAAAAGAAAACCCTGATTAAACATCAACATCATCGAACTTTCTTTACATTACATCTGCGGTAAAGTTCTTACCTTTATATATTGACTTTTTGAGAGTATTCATTTCTCAGCTTTGAGGGTGTTAGGCTGACGCAGCACCGTTTGATATACTCTATCAGATAATAAAAACGACCATCATTTACTTTAAGTTGGGTTAAAATTATATAACAAACGTTTTTCTTTACACTCATTCTACAAAAAAGTGCACAATTAGAAATATAAAAATCTGAAAAACCGACCATTCTGAAAGACTTAGTTTTTGACTTATTCTTGCAAAATATATGTTGAAATTAGAGAATTCAATTCTAGTGTACCCAAACAAAGCCGGATTTTTTTATATTTTTGGATCGAAACACAGTGACGTCTATGCATAATAAGATACGTTATGGTGTTTGGTTTTCCCGTTTACACATTAGTTTTGTCTATTGGTGTTGGGTGACGATTCATATTAGGTTTCCGCCAGATCAAAAATTTATTGTATTGCGAGAAAATGGTGATTTATTGACTTGTTATAAAAATATTAAGGCCTTAAAGTTCGTATTTAAAGGAAATACCGTTTCTCTTATTATTTTTTGTTTGTTTTGAATGAATTGAATAGACCTTGTATGAAATACAATGAAGTCCTGCTGAAAATATAAAGATAAGATACCACTCAATTGAATTATAACACAAAAAATATCTTATTCTAATTCATTTAGCCTTAGTCATTGTCACAAGGTAAGGAACCATGCCGTAACGTATCTTATTTCAACACAAAATATCTATCTTTTGAACATGCATACATTATCGCATTTTATATATTTTTGGTGAAAAATGAAATGAATATCTGTATGCTTAGGCGTTGGTTAGAAATGCACTGGTTTCAAGCTTGAATTATAGAAGAAAGTCCGAGAAATAAGGATTAAACAAGATTCCAATATATTCGAAATGCTTAATTGTGTCAATGGTAAAGGATAATTGCACCAAATGTCCTTTCTAATCTCTTTGTAACAATTGCCATTTAAACATATACAGAACATGATAAAATACTATAGTAAAACTAGCCAATGCAGCACTTATTTTGAAAACAGTGCAATCAAAATGGTTCGTAACGTATCTTATGATTTCATTTGTTTTATTGTTTCAAATAATTCAAGGACTTCGTGAATTATTACTAAATGATACATGTGTTTTTTGTGTGCCAACTGGATCAACGATTCTACAAAGAATGTTATCAGAAGTTTTCCATAGCGTGTCTTCCTTTGGAGGGCATTGGAATACATATGGTTGTTTTGTATTGGTTTCTTTCATTTATTGTATAAAAATGGTGATTTCATTAAGATGGATGTCTATTCTTTGTCCAAAGTATACTATGTTCGAAAAGAAGTCCAAGTGGATAGTCTAATTTGATCACATAAGTTTTTTATTGCCATGACTTAGTCGAGCGTCACGTATCTTATCATAACGTATCTTATTCATAAATTAGTTTTTAAAGAAATTCATCAGGAATAAAGTTCCCTGGTTAGTTACGCTGCAAATTATTTTTTTCTAAAGAAGGTTTGGAACCATTTAGTATATCACGTGTATGAAAAATGGTGAAAGATTCGAAATAAAAGTAAGTTTAAGCCGTAATGTATCTTATGAAAAAAATGGGGGGATTCTTGTTTTTGAACTTTGATGTTGTTTTATTCGAAAATGTTAATAAGTTTGATCTTTTTGTGTGTGTTTCTGTTTACGTTGATATCTAACCTACCACTAAAAACCGTTTTGACCTTAGGAACACATCATATTGTGTTTTACTATCATTTAAGGTAGCGTTATGTATCTTACGCTGGAAATCGGGACCTCAGAAAAACCTTTATCTCAAAAAAGTTTAGTCCTGCATTCCCACGAAACAGTAATCAGACCACAGGAAAATATATTTGGGAAGGAATAGAAAGATAATCGAGGCAAATATAGATTAAACTGCGTTAAAATCAAGCTGATTTTGAATTGCACCAGTGCAGGGACAACCAAAATTCATGGAAAATAAGCTAAAGAAATGTAAAATTTAAGGAGAAAAAATAGTTCCTGGTCTTATATCATGCTTGAAATACGTACAAGGTGTCTTTTGTATAATCATAAACAAAGAAACGAAAACTAAAACCTTCCAATGAATTTATTACTAGTGGGGGACATAGAATTTCAGTAATTGTGCACTTTTTTGTAGAATGAGTGTTTAGTCCGTGGTAATTGAGTTTCGTGTCGGCTGTAAAGAATTTGCCCTTTGGCAACCATACGTCACCAAGGACGACTCTCATGTGTATCTGTTTTTATGCGCCTTGGTGAAAAGTAGTAACGTCGGGTAATGTCTTTGCTCGGAAAAATAGCCATGTCGCCGATGGGATTTGAACACAGGATCCCTAATTTCCGATGCCGCGTTCTACCACTAGATCACGACATCCTGCTTCATCCATTTCTATCAAATGTACGTCAACCACAAGTAGATCTACGTTAACCCTCTCCCAAACAAGACATAGTTTCGTATCTTTAGTACAAATAGTTTGGTAAAACAAATAGAGAAAAAAAAAAGAACTTGTTGATAAACAACAAAGTAGTATTTTCCTCCGATATTTTCCGTGCTATAACAGTCATTTTCTATCTTTGGCGTCAACTATTTTGTCGTGCAAAATTCCTTTTTCATTTGACAAGTAAAAATCTCGCCAAGGTGACATGTTTAATGATGATTTGAATTTCATGCAGTACATGTACCTGGTAGCGTCGAAGCTCTACTGGATACTCCGCTGGTGTAGGTGTAAGTAGACTCGCTATTTTTCACAGACACTTTGATGTTATAGTTACTTTCCTCTATGATATACCGTGGTAGAATGTGTGCAGAGTAAGTGCCATCATCAGCTTCACTGTCTGCACCTGTGGACCAAGTTTTAATCGTGCTTATATCTTCTTACCGATATATTGGTGCAAATTCATTTCGCAATGCCGGTATATATGCCTGTCTGTAATTTCTTTCTGTTTTTGTGCTTGTTAATTAGTCTTTTCCATTCCTTTTGTTTTATTTTAGTCATTATACATTTGCCATTAGATAAAGGTTTGTAGAATGCAACATGTGTTTTTCAAGGTCAGAACTGTATGCCAATGTCAAGTATCAAGAATCTATGTTTGTTATGGGTATATTTTTGTTCTTCAATTGTTATCGGTAAGTACTTTCTATTACAATATAAGTTCTTCACGCTAAGCCACTACAAATAGTTACTGATAGGGTTGATTTTGAAGCATATTGGACCCTTTTCCAGATCCTTGCTCTCTTAATGGTATCTCCGTCTAGGGAAAGCGTAATTCACATTACATGTACGTTTCAATATATCAAATAACAAAGTAGTAGAAATTATCATACCTGCACCGTTGTCATGCGCTTTGATTGTTTCTACGTTGTTACTGGACGTTGCAGTGAGGCTTAACGTAACGTCAGCGTTAAGTATTGACTTGTACTTCTTATGTACAGTGACATATACTTTTGGAGGGTTAGCGGCATCAGTTAAATCAATAGTGCTGTTGGATAACCTTGTAGTGACACGAATCACTTCGACATCCGCGGAACTTGGTGAAGATGAAACTTGAACTTCTACTGTCCCCGAATATGACGTTGGTAAACTTATTACGTACGTGTAATTTCCCTTCTAAAACGTATAATAAGAAACAGCGATCGAAAACAACGCAGTCGACGAGGCAAAGCGTTTTGTTTCTTATGTTTCTTATGAATGCAGCAAGCAAATATATCATGTGTTTATGCTTTGTATAATTATATGGAGTCTACATATGGTATGCCTGTATGTATAATGATGACATTTAAGTGCAATATCTGTGCAATTCTGGAATGTTATTTTTATATTTATCGATAAATGTTGAATTTATGTTCACCATAATTGCTTAGCATATTATGATCTTTTTGAATCAATCAATGTTCTGCATAAATACATAAACGTACCTCTACTTGTGCTCCTGAATTCAGGTGCAGCGTTACTATGTCCCCTGTTTCGGTATGAGGATCAAAGATGTCCTGTGGCCCAGTAACATCAATCGTTACTAGTTGACTACTAGCTAGCAGTACCGTTATTGTTGTATCAACACCGAGACCTTCGTCCACTATAAAGTATCCCGAAATAGAGCTGCCACTCGATATCGTATAGACGGTCCCTCGTAGCTGAAATACCATGCCATTGAGAATTTTATGCCATGTTGCGTTAACGGAACTTTGCTCAACAGTTTTCTGTTGACCGTGATGATACACCCCCTCGAATGTAACTTCGACTAAAGGATGTGACACTTACAAACAAACACACATACGTTTATATCGACATATCTTCAAATTATGATATATACTAAAGGAAAAAAGTAACTGTGCATGTTTATTTTCTTATTCATTATGTAAATATACGACCTATTGACAAGAAACGTATCTTGCAATTGTCTATAAGAGACGCTTGTTAACGAAATGTCGAATGCCACCAACTGCACATGCACAGACGTTAACGTCCTTTTCGTTTGAGTGTCTTTTTGTAATGTGTTATTCCTAAGAGACGTTGAAATTTCTTTTAATGGCGTAACTGTCGTTAACTTGCTTGTTGTTCAGAAAAACATGTATTTTTTTTAATTGAAAAGAAAACAACGCGATACGTTTATCCAAAGATGCACGTTAATGCATGCTTTAGACAGCAGCCCCCTAATGCCAAAGCAATAGGTCGCCAAGCGTTTTGGTTTGCACAAAAAATGATATAGGTAATTTCGAGACAATTTCAACAATTTAGAAACACACGCAACTTGCCACATTCGATACGTCGACGCGTGACGTCATTCCGACAATTCAACCTTAATCGGAACAACTACCAGTGAAATCGATTGTTGTTGGCAAAAGTTACAGCTAGGTTGATTCCAGAGTTGATTTCTATCAGCAGAATGCATGTTAGAGATCGGTTGATGGAGCGCTACATCCGTCTTAGACGTACTCCGATACGTCTAGTCTTGCTACGAAGTCGTCGATGACATCGTTAACAGTGGCTTAGACAACATCTATCCTTTCGTAAAGTCGATTTGAACAATGTATTGCTTATTGGCGCGCCTCGATTACATCTGTACACTCCGATGTTCGAGCTCGCATTCATAAACGCGTTGGGGAACGTCATATGAATTCATGCTTTATTCAACATCAGCGTGGAGCAGCAAACTGGCACTCATTGAAATTTAAAGGTTAAACGTTCTTTTTCCAAAATTGTAAAATTTGATTCATTTACCTTGTGTATTTATAATGTTATATAGAAAGGAAATGTGCACAGTTACTTTTTTCCGTTAGTACATTATACACAGGTATTTATCATATACCGCATTGCAATCACTCACCGTTGTTTCCTTACAATTAAGAGAAAACTAACCTTTGACATGGACAATTCAATTTTACATTCAAGATGTGACACAAGACAGTCATTTATAATATACATACATATACATAATTTATGAAATTACACAGCAATCGATCGAGTTGGCCAATACATGCCTCTTGCCGATGGCTTGAAATTGATAATCGATCGCGAATATTTTGGTGAATAAGATCTACGCTGTTTACCTGTTGAACTGGTATTTCTCCCGCATCGTCAGATTGTATCGCTTGTCTCATTACATCGGCGAACGACACAGTAGTGGTGGCGAGGTACGTAAAGCTTTTACCACCGGTCTGACTTGCCATATAGCTCATGTCAGCATCGGCGGCGTTTGTTATTGCAATGGTATGAACTATGATGCCGTGGTTTATGAGGTCAGGGAGCTTGTAGAGGTAGTCAGTGCTTGCTTCCCCGTCTGATAACAGCACTATTTCTGAACCTTCAGTCGGTATATCTGCATTACTGGTAATTAACTGTCGATATCCATAGGTAGGTAATTAGTTTAATTCAACATACATTTTGTTTAATTCGTCATCACCACGGCGGGGAGTGTGCATGATGGGAAAGATAACGAGTACGGACAAAATAATCTCGATTCTGGTAAGATTTTTTGCAAAAACTTCCTTATTTGTGCGCCAATTTTCAAAAGGTGTGTTGCATGTACCCCGCCTTACCGAGCTCTTTCATCGGATGTATGACATATTAGATAACTCGTGGTACTTTTTCCAAAATATTGTCCCAACCGACCAGAAAGCGAAATGGTAACGACTACGGCCAAATTAACCACGCTTCCGGTAAGAATTTGTGCAATAACTTTCTTATTTCTGCGTCAATTTTCATGCAGTTTGTTGCATTTACTCCGCCTTACTGAGCCCTTTTCTCAAATGTATTACTTACCTCAAAACTCATTGTACTTTTCTCAAAAATCGATCCCAACCGACTAGAAAAATGACCTGGATTTTTTGTCGTTTTTTTCTGGTCGGTTTGGATCAATTTTTGGACACAGTACAAGGATTCTACAAAAAAAGTCATATATCTGAGGAAAGAGCTCAGTAATGCGGCGTACATGCAACAAACAGCTTGAAAATTGACGCAGAACTAAGAAAAAATATTGCACAATTTCTTACCTGAAGCGAGGCAAATTTGTCCGTATTCGTTATCCATCCCATCATGCACAATCCCCACCGTGATCACAGGATTATGAATATATACATCAAGTTCATAGCAAATTAAGCTATTCTTTCACGTTTTTTCCCATCTATCGAGGTCCATTTTCCCATGTACCTTACCAGATGTAATTGATTTAAAGGACTAAATTAATTTGATGTAAGTTTAAGTTTTGCTGGAGCGAAACAATCGACCGATACCGGTTGACCAATTCATGCGCTATTTCTTGGAAATATTTTTGCCTGATTGCATGTTAGACAAACTAGCACTGGACACGTTAAAAGAAGGATGTGGCCATAATTGTCAGAAGGAACAGCTAACAGTTTTCTTAACTTGCAATTTAATCTCAATGCGAAAGAAGACTGATTTCAAAAAGCTTACCGAAATAGCCTGTGACAGACCTAAGTCTATGTATGTTAAACCACCTGCGTTTCGCGGTACTGTGGCTTTAAGAGTGTCCTTAGTTTGTTGACTGTCTATCACTGTTAAACTAGCAAGTGTCGCAGCGCCCCAACTAAAGCTGACGAGAGCTAAATAACTCCCGTATTCCACTATGTTATTAATGACGAATTCTGCGGCCTGTGCTTGTTCGTTGATCTTAATTGTGCCCTGAAAGTGTTTTCACAGATATCATGAATGCATTCATTGTGAATTGTTATTAGATATATTTGATGCTAGGTTCAAAATGCCGACCAGATCATTCCTAACAACTAGATCGCATACATTCTCCATTCAAACGTCTTTCTCTCGATAGATAGAGCAGATTTCAATGCGGATGGGAATCAATCCAGGGAATATCGAGGCGATCGAGTTCAGGTATGATTGATTCTCAATTAGATTGCTGTTTTATTCGATAATATGTGATGGTCTTCTGATCAAGGTTCTTCTCGATCCCAAACGAGCATCTTTGACATGTCGAATATTCAAAGAGAAAGCTCGAACGATGCAGATCATGCCCAACCACCCCGACCACTCTCGATCAGCCATGTCTTCAAAGGTCGATGTGTACTCGATCGCGTTTGGATTCAATCGAATTGGCCAGATTGGCAGTGAGAGCCTAGCATAACTAATTTGGATAGATATATGTAATAAACGACTTACCGCGCTTAAACAGACTTTTAAAAATCGTAATTACTTACGTAAAGACAGGCATCACACAACGGTTTGTACGATTGCTCACATACATCACTATAAATACACATTTATAAAAGAAAATACCAATTACTAAACATTGTCTTTTATAAAAGTGTTGAAATGACATCATATTATTGAAAACGAGTTATTTACGGTGGTTACCGATAATATCAGTAAAATTATCGGTGTCAATCAAAATATCGATATACATATTATATTAGTACCTAGTCCAGTCACGATATCACGACACATGCTTGCAAATTTTACCTATGTTCGAAAATTAGAAAAAAAAACAACTTTAATATTTTCAATACAATTTTGAATACGTTGGTTCGGATATTGTAATATTTGTACATAATACGAGTACGCTTAGGCGAAACATTATTACGGCAGAAGTAGATTTTATCAGCAAATTATTCATTTGTCTCAATGTTTTCCCAAACATTGTCTATTAGGAAAGCCAAAAACTAGGTCTTATTTGGAATATATGCGTACGTGTAGTCTGGCTACATACCAGAGTGCTATACAAGTCCATACTGCCAGAAACATCGAGCACAATGACTCGAACCTTCGCAGATTTCCTAAGAATTCTGAACATCGGTGTAGTGTCAGTGCTGGGCAAGGTTGGTGGGTTGTTATCTGAAAACAGTTTGACAAAAGATAAAACGTTATTGGCCAAACAATTCAAATAATAAAGTAGAATGTTAGGTATATGATATGAGTGATTTATCGCCTGAAGACACTTATTCTTAAAAATGGGACCATATACCGATTTGAGTAGGCCTTAGAATAGCCGTTCAATTTTCTAGGGTTGGATAACCATTTAACCGTATGGAAATCAACACTTATGACTTTCTGGGTTGGTAATCTACAACAATTTATCTAAGCTGGTCAGTGAGTGTCCGTCAACTCTGTACGAGGGATCTGATCATTATGGAAAATACTTTTCTCGTGCCGTTTAGAAATAGCGATAACATGAATCAGTCTGCAGACACGTACAGCATGTCCTTATTATGTCCTGCTAGTCTGCTTTTAATGGCAATTTAACAAAGTATGCTACTTACCGCACAGGGGTCCGTAATTTGAGCCTTGGCACCATCCAGACTATTCTTTATGACAAGGGGTTTTTCTACGTTCAATCTGAACGTCACCCCTCTATCACAAATACGGTGGAACTTTTTCAAATTACCAGATAATCTGTCCATTCTTTCGTTAACCAAGAGCCAACATATTTTTCTTCAAGGAAAATGCAATTGTTTGGGGTTGGGTAACGAAGTCTGACTGCTTAACAATGGCCCAAAGTTGAAATTTCCATCGAGGTTTTGCTTCATTGACACTACCAAGTTCAGTCAATTTCAAGATATGAGCACGCTTGAGATCAAACAGAACGTCATTCTAACCGCGTAAAACCTAAAGCAAGTTTAAATCAAACACTGACCTGTCACACTCGTCTTCTACAAACGCTAACAACTGAGAATTCGGCGATTTTGAGGTTTGTTGTCAAAATTTCAAAAGGTAACTGCCAATCTGGGTCAGATGTAACGATGGGTAATTTCGTTGGATAATCGATGTCACGTTTTTGGCAACGTAATTAGCGGCGAATGATTTCATTGGCCGACTATCGTTTTGACAGTCTCGCGCGGGTACTCGATTTATTAAGCTATTTTTAAACAGTTTCGTGATGTAAGAGCGTGAACCAGAGGGTATTTAAACATTTAGCTTACGGAGACAAAGGAAAGTTAGAAAAGTTCGCTCATGTTATTTTTTCAGCAGTAAAGAGAAGATTATAAGAATGTAGATTATTTAAAACACATTTAGTCAAGCTAGTAGCGCTAGCGCTAGTAGTGGTGCCTCGATTTTCGGGGGGAATATACGAACAAGTTAACTGAAACGAATGAAATTATTTGTCGCCAATTACGTCACCTTTTCAAGATGTCTACTTTCATGTCAATACTTTAGCTGAACGGAAAATCGTAAAATGTTTGATTCTAAGCCATTAGAGAAGACGAACGTGACAGGTTAGTGTTATATTTAGACTTGCTTTTGGTGTTCATGCAGTTTAAAGGGCGCTATGTTCGATCTCAAGCGTGCTCATATCTTGAAATCGACTGAACTTGGTAGTGTCAACGAAGCAAACCCTCGATGGAAATTTCAACTTTGAGCCATTGTAGCGGTCAGACTTCGTTACCCAACCCAGAACAATTGCATTTTCTTTGAAAAAAAATATGCTGGCTCTCAGTTAAGGAAAGATTGGACAGATTATCTGGTAATTTGAAAAAGTTCCGCCGTATTTTATGATAGAGGGGGTGACGATCTGAGTGAATGTAGAAAAATCCCTGTCATAAGTAATGACTAGAAGGTGTCAAGGGTCAAATTACAGACCCCTATGACTTACCGTGGCGGAAATCTTGATGTTCCCTCATGACCTCCCAGGCACTTTTCCCATCACACAGAGCATTGTGTCTGTTGGGTGCGTCAGTATTATGTCTCAGATCTGCGTCAACACTCTCGTCATCATTGTCACAAAACTCGATAATCTGTGCAGACAAAAAATATTGCATCCCATTTTCTATTGAATTTCCTCAATTCAATGTACACCTACATGTGAGTACGAAATATGTTTATGAATAAACTTGTTTTTGTTGTCAGTAAAGATATTCTGTATACTCTTCAATCTGCCTTAGCTTTTGGTGAAATAGATCTCTCGAGTTTTACAAACAAACTCGCATCTCATTCATTAACTATTGGAACCAGTATCTTAAATATATCGCTCATTCTCAATAATAAGGAACAAAAAAAAATCGTAAAATGCAAAAAATAAAAATTGGAAAGTTTTAATTTTCATTCTTTTTCTGGATTACACTATTCCTCTTGCAACTTCTGGTAAAGTTTTGTGTACATAATTGAAGTAGTTTGAAAGTTACGAGCTTTTGAAACTGTATACTAAATTAACATAAATGTCTACGTTACCATTAACATGCTGCCTTTCTTAATCTTGCACATTTAATGCGCCAAGTTCATATATTAAGCGAATTAATGTTAAACGTGCCACAGAATATCCGAAGATATGCGAAATACTAACTTTTTCCGATTGAGGAAAGGAATTGTCTGTTTTTTGGGCCTTTAAAAAGTAGAATCAGTTTCTAAAATTGTGCTTTATTCTTCCAAAACTTGTACATCTCTTTTTCAACTTTGGTCATTTTCTGCTGCTTAAGTATACATGTATGTATTTAGTATGTCCACAAAGTGCAACTTCTCTGTTAAAGAAAAATACCCCTTTAATACGATTCATTCTTTTTGTAGGAAGATGTGAGTAAATTTGCTCTCAAGGGTTAACGTAACGTAGGTATCACACTGAACCAAATATAACCAAAAAATATAAGAACATATTCTTGAGCTTTTCAAACAAGTTAAATAATGTAAATTCGTTTCGAAAATGACACACCCGTTGCTAAGGTAGACAAACAAATGTTTCTAACCAGGAAAAGTGTCCACATATTGTGGTCATGTGCGCGTATATATGATATACACGTATTTTGGCTAGTCCGCACGTATCATACGGCTTAACTACGTCGCAATCCATGGAAAACTGTAATTTTAGTTTGAGTTCTTTATTTATTACGTGATCTTTTAACCGCTGCACATAAACACTATCGATTTTAAAGATCCAATACCAATTATATGGGTAACGTAGATACCTGGGATAAAGAAGGTAATTTATACATAGACAATATTTGTGTGATATTCATTAAATTTATTCTGTTGATTTATTCATTTTCAAATGTTTGTAAATAGTTATTTTGAATGGCCTAATTATTTCTTTCAATGCTATTCGTAGCCTTTCCCTTTTTACACAAATATCAATCTGCTATAGGTTCCCTTCAATCAAAGTAATGGAATAACGGCCTTTCTGAATTCCACATTGTTTGTTTACGCATCCTTCTTTAAACAGTTAGAATATTCTTAGGTTGTTTCTTTGAGATACAAGTTTACTTTATGTGTGTGTTTTGTCTATGGATTTGGACATTTTACCCAATTTTTAGGCAAAATGGTGCATGAAAATAATCCCGGTTCGACGCCCAGCTCAAAGATTTATTGCATTTACATATTCCTAGATAATTGGCATTCAAAAATGTGTTTATTGTTTATTTATTAGAATAGTTTTATGTATTATCTTTCATTCGTATAAACAAAAACAGCTAATGTTTGTTTAAACATGAAAATGCGATTTTCTTGGACATAGCAGTCATGTGTATCCTTTAGAGACAACGAATTCGTATTCACATGCATTGAAAAAAAAACAGCATCATGAAAATATCTTAAATTATGATTTTTTTCAAACATACTGTCTTGTGTTCTAAGCATACAACTCTTATTTTGCGGTGAAATAGTCAAATTTCGAAAGAAAGTCATTCTTTCACTTTCAAATCTTTTGAAAAACATCACGATACCTACGTTACCTCCATGAAACGTAGGCATGATATTTAAAAGTTAAGCAAAATACTCGAACGATACTGATTATGGTGAGTGTTTTCCTTTTTTCGTAGGGAAACAACATCCAACAATAGAATACTGCTCTGTATCTTCAGTTGAATAACCTATCTCTACACTTCAACCTCAATCTGTACACTGGGGTCTACTTAAGTCTTTATAAATAAGTAAATTGTAAAGATTCTACATCTATATCATGTAAAATTAAGTATTTTTGTATCAGAATAGTATAGTGCCAGTTAGATATGACATCAAATGTCTTTTAAATCATCCAAAACAAGGGATTTTTGCAACACAATGGTTTTTCGGTAACGTAAGCACCGGTAGCGTAAGCATTTTCGTGACATTGTCTGAGAATATTTTTTATCTATTACACTTCTATTGAAGGTAGCAAATATATGACGGTAGTTGACATGCTTATCTATCGTATTCAGTATCACAGACCTCGATCTTTCAAATGAATTAATCAAAAACCCAGGTCACGTAAGTATCGCTTTAAAATCAAACCTATTTCCCACTGGAATAAATACTTACATGAAAATAATTTCTTTGGTGCACGAACGTCAAAAACTGATTTATCTTATAAAAATGTGGTTTGGCTAAATTTTAGACAAAAGATTTTACAATTATATGTAAAATTCGGAAAAGTGATGCATGGAAAAGGACGGCGGAACGTAAGCATTCCAAATTTTGAGACATACGTTAATCGTATAATTGTAACAATTACATACACTGCATAATAGATTTAGTTATATCTGAAGGCAAACAAATATTATATTTTGTATTTTCGAGGGTAAGGTTAAGTTACGCTAGCATATTCACTGAAAATCAGGGCGTGCAATCATGTACCTATGGCTTGAGACTTTGACACAATATATCTGACATACAGGAATCCTTCTGGGGGCATTTTGTGTTTCAATCTTGAAAACAACCTCCAAACTATCAATTAAGCCAATCAAAGCCGGGCCAGTGCTACCTGCTTAGAAAAACTATCCCTGAGACATGGCTTTTGATGAAATGTTCCTTATTATTGAGAATGAGCGATATATTGTTTTATGCACAAATGCTCAGCTAGAATGTTTCATTAGATTTGCTTTGCTATTTGCATTAGTTGTAAAGGGTTTTTTTTTAAGAAAAACGTCACTTCAAGATGTAAGTCCGGTTGCGAAATGATGACACATAGTTACTTTACATATTCTTGGCTTGTTTCAAAAAGACGAACGATGCACTTTGTATTCATATAAAAGTCCTTTCATGGTTCAGAACATGGTACATTTATGCGTATAGAACACCGATTGGCGAACGAATTTAGTTTGAATCGTGTAGGTGTCTAACATTTTAACTAACGAACGCAAAAATCATAACCGGATCATGAACTATACTTAATAGAATAGAAGAGAAGAACAATTCACCGAATCTATCCACTGATATGACATGATAGAAGCCCTGGTAGATTGGTTGCTTGACGGTATAAAACGACAGGAATGGTCCATAGTTGGATTTGTGAGACTACACGTACCGCTCGCGTTCAGGTCAAACTCAATGGTGCCTTGTGTCTCTCTAGAACACCTGTTCAAAACAGACAGAGATACGGATGCTTGAGATTAATCCTTTGATAAACGCTGAAATTCGCGTTGTATGTTTTGATGAAACTGTTTCCTGAACACCTAAATAACATTGATATTTCTTTCTTTGTCTTTAATGCTTTCCAAAGTTTTTTCAATGAAGACGCTAAATGGATGGAATCGTTTGAATAAAGATATCTCTTTCTCGCCTTCGAATTTGTGATAAAACATTATTTGAACTCAAGTGAAAATTTGCCCATATCAGGATTTCTTTAGTCAAAGGATTAAAGTTATAACCGTATACAGTTTCAGCTATACACAAACACCTTTTTCGATCAACAAAGGTTGTTAGGGGTGGGTTAACTTGAAATAATCTATTTCAATCATATTTTGCATCTAGCAATGAATTGATACTGTTTCTCTTACCTTCACTACCAAACCATCCTCTCTGAGCATCCAGCTGCAAACCTCATGTAGATTTGAGGTTATCAACAAATTTGTTGGAGAGTAATGTATGAATGATATAATCGTCGAACCCTATGCCCCATAATTAAGGTGGCAATGTCCGCAATAGGGTTCATTTTATCATGTAAACCGTGACAATTATTCGGACATACAATATTTCGTTGTTGTTATTCCATGATCTCGCAAATACAGCTTCATTGAAGCTGTAGTTACGCGATTTCACAATGGCACCGACGGGTTGTCTATACATAACAGTAAATCAGGTCTAACTTTAGCGCATAACTTATTGCTATTTATACTTACATAACTGGATGATATAGCCCATCTTTCTGGTAAAACTGTTTCATTCCGCCATTGTAACGATCGCGCATTGACGGATACTCGTCAAATAAGCCCCACCATAAATGACCCCATTCATGAACGATAACTTTTCCTAAAAAACAACAACAAAAACAGATACTCTGTCACATTTCTTGTCTACTCTATTTTACTACGAAACAATCAAGCTCTGGCGTAACGATAGCGAATATCGTCTAATCACGGGGCATTGGTGGGATTTCATTATCCAATAGTTTGACTGTAAAGACTTGTGCATAATAATGTAAATATCTGATACAATTTTTCATTGGTTGAAACCTTAAATCCGGAAATTCACTTTAAACGTATGATTGTCGTTGTTTGGATGAGTGACCCTATAGTGCGTGATCGCTACATGCCTGTGTAGACTTTGCGTAGACAAAATAACAATTAGTGACGAATTAAATGACCTCACATTATATAAATAGACAATAGTTTGATTTCATTTTGACGGCAGGGTAAAAATTGATCAGAATAGGAGGTAAATACTCTGATAGAGAATAAAAACAGATCAAATGTCACCATAAGATATTTGAAATACAAAAGGCCCCTTCACCCTATGTACTACCGTAACATTTTCCATTTAGAAGGCTTTGCTAATACATTAAGCAGTATAAGGGGGCTGTAACTAGTATTGGCTAGCGCATGCGCTTAACGGCTTCCGGGTGGAAAATATTTCTCTAAAAAAATGTCTTAGAAATATAGTCATTGATGGTGAAGTATTTTTAAACGACACAAAGATTAATCCCTCTAAATGTATTGCGGTATACACAGAGCGGTATCAATCTATCATTCTTAGCCTGTACGGAGGTTATTAAATGATGATGAAATAAAAGATGACAAAAACATGAAATTATCTTATTCTTTTTACCTCGCAAATGGTGATAAATTTGCCCTTTCATTTATTTTTAAATGTAACAAGGTTGCCATACCGTGATCGCCGTAGTCAGAATTGGAAACGTCTATGAATCCAGGAGTCAGATGCATGTACCAGCCGGGCTTGCCACATTCTAAATTAAGACGAACGTACGGATTGTCGCCAAACGTTGGGTTCGGTAGGTCCACATTAACGTAAGGCGATGACGTATCTACGGACGCCGTTCTGGCATCTGACGTCACTGATGTCCAGCTCTCTGGTACTACGATGTCAATAGAGCCGAAATATGCTCGGTATTTTGTGGCCGTGAATAGATAGGACGATGCATCTGTGAAAATCTCCTGCAAAGTAGTGTTGCCTAATGTCAACAAGCATACTGCAACTCTATGTCATTTTTAACGCGCTTTATATTTGAAAAATATTAAATTTCTATACTTAATATTGCAACTATTTGGCTTCATATCAATACCAATAGAGTCTGAAAAATACTTAGACCCGGATGGTACTACATGATTGGTTGGACGACAAATGTTGGCAGTTTTTGTCAACATTTTTAATGAGACATCCCACAAATCTTCTATTGTAACGTTTAATTTTATTTTCATCTGAAAGAGCATTTATTTTATTTTCTTATGAAATTTCTGAAATATCCAAGACAAATTATTGCGCCGGTGTACGAGAAATAATTTGTTCTCCTTGAATTAAATTAATTGTGGTAAACGACAATTGCGATTGGTATCCAGTCGTATTTATCTGTGTGTCGCAGTACGTTTCAGGGGTGGTAACCAGTCTACCGGTGGGTTTAGTCTAAATCAATTGTGTCGTTTCCGTTGTAATGGAAAATATGAGGGGGATTGAAGGGATTTCTGATGATCAGCAATTTCTTCCTTTCCCTTCATACTTTTGACTATTGTCGTCACATTCTGCCTTTGAAACTACCAATCGTTTCGTCATCTGTAGCTTCTCTTGGGTTAGAGCAGTATAAAATACTGTCATTTGGGAAGGGGTTAGCCAGGATTTGTCAATTAAATTGTATTTCTATCCTGTACTGTACTTCACATGCCATTTTATGTTTGTTTATATTTGTTTCATGTTCCTTTTTAGCTCTTTTGCCCGCAATGGGCCTGGAGTAAATAAAAACTTGTTGTTGAAACTTGTTGTTGAAACTTGTTGTCTTAACTTCGAAAGCGGTTTTATGGTTTATCGACAACAGTTTAAATATGACTAAAACATTAAAACAAATCAGAATAACTAATCTTCGCACCAAAAAATAATTTACAAGAGTTAAATCGGAATGGAACGTCCTTTTAAAGGTAATGCCACACAGAAATTTAGAAAAAAAAGCTTCAATCATATTTAAAATATACAATTTACAATGCATATTCAAAATATATATAAATATTCAACGATACACTCAATGGTGTATACAAACTATACCTGAAGTCGTGTAATCAAAGTAAGATCCTCGCTGATCGAGCTGGATATAACGATTTGTAGTCCCGTATAGGCATTGTTAGTCAAAACTATATTTCCAACAACGCCGACTTGAAATAACGACAGAATAAAAACGCAAAACATGAATCTGGCCATATTTAGAGCTAATATGTAAGTAAGTTCATTTATGTTCTTTATTCCCTTTTTTTCATTTCTGTTTTGAACAATGAAAATGAGCCGGGCTTAGAGAAATGGGTCCTTATGACATTAGAAACCACCCGTGAACTCAATTAACCCATTACCAAACAGCAAATTTTTAGGGTGATCCACTAAAAAAACTGCCATGAATGACAAAATGGAAGTTATTAATGATAGAATTTGTGTAAAATATGACATAGAAAATATGGAGACAAAAGGAGAAACTGCTGGTCATCAGCAGTTTCTTCTTTTGTTTCAATGTTTTCTCAAACCCTTTCTATTAGGGACGTCAAAACCAGGTCTTGTTTGGGAAAGGGTTTACATGTACCGACACGCAGTCTGATCAAAGGCTGTTCTAGTAAAGCTTGTAACAATATAATACCCCTGTTAGTTACCATTTTGTATCAGATTCATGCTGCACTTATGCACAGCCGAATCTGCAGCTATGTTATGATACAAAATCTTTTACAGTGCCCTTTTCCTATACACTAGCCCAAATTTGCATGTAGTCAGTCAATCAAATAATTTGGCAAAATGACATAATTCAATTACGGGACTAATGAATCGTTAATACGGTACAATTTAGCTATAGATACGACACTTGGCTGCACAATAGCAGTACGTTTAACACTTTCCCAAATAACAGAAATTCAGGCTGATCCAATTTGAAAATTCCTACAAACAAAACAATATGTGTTAGCCTACTATGGCTAAAATTTGTGAATAATGTAGCACTGGAAACATTACGGCAACAGGAGAAAGTGCTGATTATCAAATCAATTCTATTAGGGACGTTCGAAAACCCGTATGCGAAAGCGTAAAGCCTAAACGGGCTTATTGTAGAACTGTTTTGAAATCAATCTCAGATTACATTGATTTTGGCAAACAGTCAATCTGATGACGTATTACTGAGACACGATCAAATCAGGAAGTTTAGGGGAGAATATAGTTAAACGCTCGAACATGTCCTCGGTGTAAATGCAAAACCTCGTATGTCGATTCTTGCGATTTTCAAAGTACAAACTTGTGTGCCCAGTTTAGAACAATTCTTGCAGGTTTTGAGACGTTTTCAATGACCAGTATTAATGACACGTTATTTGTGAACAATATGACCAAACTTCAAGGAAATCATTTCAGTTTGGGAAAAGTTATTACACTTTTTCCCTCCCCTTTAAAATTTTTCAAAAACGAGATACGAGGTTTTGCATTTACAACGACGATGTGCAGTTAAACAGACAAAAACGTCGCAATCTGGAAACGCCACTTCCGACGTTTTTGTCTGCACTATCTCAATTAACCCACTCCCACAAAATGACATTTTTTTTTTAATTTATATGATAATTGCTTTGGAAGACACATAAACATAAAAGAAGTGCTCGTAACTAGAAATGATTTCATTTCCCATAATGTTTTACTCACAAAGACCAAACATGTAATATATAATTTCACATAATTTAATCGGAATTGTCGTCTGCAACAGGTATGAATTTGGAGCACCATAAACGTTGTTCGTCTGTAAATGAGTAAAGGAATTTTATAATAATCTGACAACACAATCTGATCAAGATCCATGCTGATCTGTAATAGATTTTTTGATGACCTGTATCAACAAGAAGGCAGCGATATAGATCATTAAGACAATGCATAATACAGTTTAAATTCGTTTTTGGACATCGATCGAAGTCGATATCCCGTTTAAACTGACATTTCACAGATATTTTTTCATAAATTGCACTTTTATGCTTATCTCTAAGAGCATTTCTTTCTATGAAAATTCTGAAAATTTCAAGCCAAAATATTGCGCCGTTTCCGAGAAATATATAGTTTGCGCTAAAATCAAACAAATTGTTGTCCACAGCATTTCATATTCATACGGAATTTATGTCCTTTCTGTCTCAACTTTAACGGCGTATTTTCGCTTATAAATAACAACTTCAAAACCCTGATATCATTTATACGCACAAGAATAACCAAATTTTGTTCAAAAAATCGACTTAGAAGCAACAACCCAAAAACAACGATAATGTCGTCTTATTCACTCGAACTTAGACCAGTCAGACAATAACTGCGGTATTAAAAAAAAAAAAAAAAAAAAAAAAAAAAAAAAAAAAAAAATGACCCACTTCAATGTCTAGAGTTTCGGACAGAGAACAGAAAACTTTTAATGGAAAGAAAAGAAAATGCCTTGTAGTGTGAAATGTTTTCATATTTGTTTATTATCCATGTTGCAGTAAAAGGTTTCAAGTTTGATTTTGCTGTTAAGGAAACGGTATGAGAGCTTCTGATGATGACAGAGAAGAAAAATAAAATAATAATAATAATAATAATAATAATAATAATAATAATAATAATAATAATAATAATAATAATAATAATAATAATAATAATAATAATAATAATAATAATAATAATAATAAAAAGAGAAAAACAAAATTTTCTCATTTTCCCTGGACGATTTTTGTGTTAAAGTTTTCAGATCTATTTTTATTTCAGTGGCCTTTACCCCTGAAACCCTATAAATCGGACTTTTAGGGAAAGGGCAAGCAAGAAAACAATTGAACAATATGCTGTTTGAAAGCGTCTTGATATTGGTCATTTTTTGCGGATTGTGCGGACTGGACAGGCTAAGTGTTTCCCAATTTGTATATGACATTTAAAAAATGCCTTTCCATAGTTACTTTATTATAAAGTTCAGTTCAGTTCAGTATAAATTATATTATTTTTGCCCGTTCCCAAAACAATTTCCACTTTCACACATACAATAGTAATATTTGGGGGAAAATAACACCTTCTGGTGACCGTTATTATTTTTCTTTCCCCCTCAATATTTTCAGCGTTGCAATATACACAATTTCCATTCTATGTCAGAGATTATGGTATAGAAAAAGGTTGAATTACTAAAACAAAAAGCGTCTCATTGTTCCAATACTGAAGTGTTTTGTGTAAGGTGTTCACAGGTCAGTGGTTTCAGACCAGGAAGTTGCCTGCGAATAAAAGACACTCAAGTACGGGGCTTTTTTGTTAATTAACATTTTCTCAACAATGACGCATTTTGGATGAAAGGTTAAAACCAGGTTCCCCATAGCTTTTTAAAGCTGTAGTTACGAGGTTTTGACCTCCAACTTAAGGTTTATGCAATCTAGGAAGTTGAGATGATTTATATAGTACCTTCTAATAACTTCTAAAGTTGTAAGAACATATTTTGATTTTTTCATATTCATTGTTTTTCCTCGCTAACATTTAACAATTGAATGTTTTTAAATGTCTGTGGTAGCTTAATCCCTTTCCAAACGACTAGAATAGACTTTTCCTTTTTGAAGGCTGCTGTAGACGACAAAACAATTGAGATATGATTTGTGCATAATTTAGCACAGACATTTTTGCAACAAAAAGGAGAAATTGTGGTTTTAGATATTTCTTCACTTTTTTGTGACACTTTCTATAACGTACTCAAAAAGCACCATCGTTTCGGTCAAAGATTTAAAATCAAGTAAAACACATTGGCAAGACACACTATCATCTTGCTGTTACAAAGTTCCACAACTGTGCGTCTAATACAGAACATTTAGCTAATGTTAAAGCACCACGACCTGTCTGTGTGTCTGCTCGCTGTAGACATAGACCAGTAGACACGTGCTGAATACGACCATCCTGGTAGAAAGAACAGTTGTTTATTAAGTAGATTTTCAGTAAACATATTTAAAAACGATACCATTTAAGACCAAAATGGCATGGAATTAAACAAACATAATTGAGTCAGAATCTAGGAAAAAAGTCCCTTAAAGCATTTAACGCAGCAGTATTTCAAGATCAGCCAATGTCTAAGTGGAGACTGCCAGAGACAGATGTTCCTCTTTGTGGTTGTTGCAGGTCATGAAGAAGCTATTCGAGAACAACATTGTTTCTGATCAGACTGTGTGTATATGCCGGCTGATCTGGAACCATGATGGACTCAAAATCATTAAAGGGACATTTCATTCCAATTTCAATTTTTAAAGTATGTCTTGATGCCAAGATTGGTTATTCTAATGAGTATAAATACTAGTAGTTGTTTGAAGTCGTTGCCAATAAGCGAGAAACACTCATTTAAAGTTGAGACATAATCGATAAATTGCATATAAATCCGAACTGTTGTCCACAACAATTTGTTCAATTTTAACACAAAAATATAAATTTCTCGTAAACGGCGCAATATTTTGGCTTGAAATTTTTAGAATTTTCATAAGGAAATATGCTCTTTCAGGTAAAAATAAAAGTAAAATTTATGACAAAAAATTCTGAAATGTCACTTTAAGGGACCTTTTTCCAAATTCTGGTTCATATATATGTAGTCAAATCAAATTTTCAATTAAATTCACACGAATTATCAATAGTTAATAATATATTTTTTATAATCAATGCAGTCTGGTCGTATTACGATGAAATCATAGTCTTGCGCCCGAATTCAAATAATTAACATAGTTGTCTGTTTTGCAATAATATTATACAGAATGTCAAACACAAATTAAAATATACTAGAACACCCAATTTATTATAGTATTGTATTTTTTTGTTGAATATTTGTATCGAAGCTTTGTATCTGAATAATAAGAACACGGAATTGATTTACATAATAATAATCGTTGTTTTCAAATTCCTTATGATGTATCTGTTGATTTTTTTCATTATCTGTTAATACGAGGGGCGTTCATTAAAGATTTCCCCTAACCTACTTCCAATAAGTATAGAGAGTTGAAACTTGGCACAAACATTAATCTTTCTCTACATGGCCTCTATTCAGAGAGACATACTTCTGCCATTGTTTAATGCGGTTTTGGAGACCTGTTCTGTAGAACACCGTAGATTGTGCATTGACTTAATGGTGGCATCATCAATGACAGACTGTGGGCGCCCAGGATTCGGGCTGTTTCCACAGACTTACGTCCACACTTGAACTGAGTATACCAGTGTTTGACAAAGTCATATGATGGGACATCATCCCCACAAACTTCTTTCATGTCATCAAATTCCCCCTTTAGAGTGTGACCTTTCAAATACAGGAATCCGATGACTGCTTGTTCCATAACGCTACCTTACTTAACTTCAGCACACGGAAATGAGAAACTAATTACATTTCAGAGCTGCAATTTTTCATGTGACCTATAGAGGTATACGGTAATGCATGTGTACAATTTCAACCTCCTACCTCAACTGAGAGTAGGTCAGGGGAAATCTTTAATGAACGCCCCTCGTATGTTCATCATACATATTTCGTTGAATTGTACTCGTACATGTATATTATGTTGTATTACAGCAATATTATATAATATCATGCATTAGAATATTGATATGAAAAGAAAAAGGATATAATATCCTGTAAATCTTACGCCTTTTTTGGTCCATTTGTTTGTCTCAGTGACTGTTTCACACGTCGTGAGGAATTTGACCAATTGAGAGTCAGGTCTGACAGTCAAACAAAACTCCCCGACGCCTAATGTACCCACATCAGTATAGAACCACATCTAGAAAAGGAAACAATGTGGACATGCTATGTATAAATTTGATATTGTTTGATTTTATTGTACTAGTATTCTTGTGTTATCTTCTTATTTCAAAGAAAATATTGACAACATTGTTCAGTTCAATACATGGAGATTTCATTCAAAAAGGAAAGAAAATGAACGATAAAGGAAAACGACTAGGGCTGAAATGAGTATCCGAGTACCTACGGGTATGGTCCAAAATGTCCAGTACCCGGGTACAAATTTATTACGCGTTACCCGATGATTAGTTCTGGCTTATTATTTGTATTAAGAATTAAAATATCTAGTCAGTGAGTCAAAAGTTCTACAATGATGAAAATAGTGCATAACATGCTGTAATGGATCACATTAAATAGGAGGATTCATTTTTGAAATTCACCAAAGGGAACATGTAGGCATGTTGACTCGGCCGAGTCATATCACCAGCATGTTCTCATTGGTGGATTGCTCCTATACTATGTATAACTGGATTGAGCCATTCAAGTTCACGAATTATCCATTTGTACCCGCGGGTAATTGTTAGACGGATACCCGAATAGAAATTTTGTACCCATACAGTCCTACTCTTGGTACATACATTTATTTGTGGTCTTTGAAGGTATGGCTATAACAGCTCAATTGAGAAGATTGCTAAAACAAATCAGGGTTCTCCGCAGACTAATTTGAAGTTGTGGTTGCAAAAGCACCGTTTTAACATATAAACCTTAATTTAAGCATATGTCTCTGTAAAATATGTTTTTATACCTGATTCCCCTTCGCACCGTGACAAAACTGTACAGCTGGTAACATTCCATCCATAGAGTCAAGGCATTGGTCAGCTCGCCCTTTAACTTTTATCTGAATATTTAAAGAAACACAAATCGAGTGTTTACCGAATCTTTACGTCAATTGACTGAGTGAAACATGTGTATTTATTTTCTATTAATGATAAAATGTTTTTCATCCATAGTCTGTTTATGATATTATTGCAAACTTTTACAATATGTACCCAGGTAAACAAGGAAAAAAACTACTACATGACAATGTGTTTCTTAACAATTTTGCTTGCGTTGGCTCGAATCATGCAGGTGTTAGAAACCTCCAAGCATCAATCTATCATGCGCAAAATTACAGTAGTTCCGATGTCGATATTGTTCTGTTTACATAGTTACATCTGAATAACAAATGTGATCCGTCACGCTAAAAGGGACCTTATCCGAACTCTAAAAATCCAAATTATGACAAACTTGTCAGACTCGGTACAGGTCAACGAGATCATGTATGCGAAAAATGAACATATGGTAAGATAGAGAAATCTTTCCGGAATTAGAAAAATACATAAAAGTGAAAAGTGTCGGCCCTAGTCTGGCTGCGCAGACTGCGCAGACAGACTAGGGTCGATATTTTTCACACACCCAATAAGGTCCCTTTTACACGGGTGGTAAACAGAGAAACTAGCTCCAAAAAGAGTCAACGGTATTTTGTTTCCTCGTGACATCCGGCCTCTACCGAGGGAGTTGCATAGAGCGAAAATCTGTAAACAAAGGTAGGTCACGAACATATTTTTCTACAATTATTTCTTTTACAACGAGTTTTTGAAAAATCCGGCGATGCTGTAATATGAAGAAATGATCGAAGTTTGTTGTGCACGAGAATATACGGTGTTATTAAGCAGAGTTTGAATACAATCGTTGAAAAACATTTCAAAATCGAAAGTAAAACATTTTTACTTTCGATTTTGAAATGTTTTTCAACGATTGTATTAAAACCCTGCTACTAATACCGTATACTCCCGTGCACAGCATACTTCGACCATTTCTTCATATTACAGCATCGCCGGATTTCTAAAAAACTCGCTTTAAAAGAAATAATTTTAGAAAACCTGTTCGTGACCTACACATTTTCGCTCTATGCAACTACCTCTTTTTGGAGCTAGTTTCTCTGTTTACCACCCGTGTTTTAGCGCGACGGGTCACAAATGCATCCATTAATTTAGAAGACAGTAATTTATGTCGACTCATCCTACAATCAGCGTTTTTTCTTTCCTTTTCAATAGAAACCAAACGTCTTGTGTTTAATCTTTTCAATGAAAACATCAAACCTTTCCAAAACGAAACAAATTAGAGAGCTCCAATTTGAATGGAGCTGCAGACGACGAAGTGATTGATAAAGTGATCGATGCGAAAGGTTGATAATGTGTATGTATTAGAATAGAAACATTTGAGGCAAAAGGAGTGAATGCTGGTTATCAACATAGTCTTCTTTTATCTCAATGTTTTCTTAGACCTTTTTTGAATCAAGACATCAAATCCAAGTCTAATTTGGAATGAATTGGAACACCAACCTTTAGTTAATTAAATTAAGTATGCCGCACGTGTTAAAATAGTACATTTTTGTATACAAGTAAGTATCAGGGTGTAAGCAATCAAAGGGGGATAAATCTGTATGTAATTCACAAACAGTCGTGTTTCACTTACCTCCCCTACAAACAATATTTTTGGCGGTATGACGATTGAGGGATATACGTTGTCTATATACCATTGGAACGATTTACAACCAAGTTCTCGTCGTAATTTCTTTCTATCAGAAACATCGCCGTAGTCGCCCTGTAAGAAAGTAAAATAAAGGGTTTATTCGCGTATTGTAGGTCGTTACCATTCGCAGAGGCCCTAGAGTGAAGCACGAGTTTTTTCGTATTCTTTGGGCCTCTGTATGTGTTTTGTTTCTGTCACGAGTCTCTAACCGCAGTTTGTGGAAAAGTAACAACTCCCACACAACCTGCGACATGTTAGTTATGGATAATTTTTATTACTTTCAACTATTTTAACCGTTTCCGAAAAGGCAAAATATTATACCGGTCCAAATTCAGAGATGTTGCAGACGACAATTGTCATAATCAATTTCTTCATTTTCCAAACTGCTCTTCAAATTTATATTAAGTTTATTTTTAGTCAGGAAAAAGCGTCACTGTTTGGGAATGAGTTAGATTAAGAACCATAATTCCACATCACTTTCTTAAATCATAGAAAAGACGAATGACACTTACAAGCTGATACCCAATTGCCTGATAGTATCTATCCTTATAATCGTCCAACCAGACTTCAGCTACTCGTACAGAATTCTTCCTTAATATGGTTCATACGTTCTTGGTCCAGTTATAAGGGCTAACATCACGAAAGATGTGGCCAACGTGTGAACAGGGATGAATTTCCATTACCCCACCACACATCCAGACCTGTATAGAGAAACGCATATATTTTCAGGCCCGTAGGAACAAGGGGGGATAGGGGTGGGGGGGGCTAGGGGGTCTAGGGGGGCTTAGCCCCCCAATGTTGGCCAAAAATGCCGAATTTTCTTAGTATTACACTGAAAATTTTGGGAAAATCCAAATTAGCCCCCCAATATTCAAGACATGGGCTTTAGCCCCCCAATATGAAATTGCTTCCTACGGGCCTGATTTTAACGCAGGACACTATTTAAAGTCCAACAGAATCAAGCCGGGACATATGATGCTTATGTAATGACCTCACTCTGGCAATTTGTTCTTAAGGCGTGCAACTAACGGACTTTACAGACGAAGATAAAGTTGTCTCGGGTTATTAAGTCAGGTGCATTATACCAACTTTCTAAGCTGAAGGAAACTACAATGGCTGTTCGGAATCACATTTACGTAGAATGCATACGCTCATACAATGTCATGTACCTTCATTACTTTTCTAACAAAGTTATTGTCTCACCAAGACATGCAATCAGTCAGGCTTTCAAATAAATCATGTTCATGTACTAGGGTGTAAACAATTACCTTTCTGAAACTATCTTTTCTTGATATCATTTTTGTGAAAAGCTTTGTATTGTCATCTGCATTAAAACTTGGCGTGGTTTTTGTTCATATTTACTAATAAGTACATAATGATGATATCATAAACATTCAAAATGTATCGTCGCTTTACAGCAAAACAAGCTGCAGTTACCAGTTTGTTTGTTGAACAACATGGGCTTATATCTACAACAGTGTATGGATATGGTTTCTCACTTACCCTTAGAGAAATCTCGACGTTTTCAAAGCCCCATATCTCCATGCCCTCATCGTAACGACCAATGTGGTTAAAGTAGTCCTTGCTGATAGAAAACAATCCACCAGCAATTGTAGGGGTTCTGTCACAAATAGGGATGAATTTTGTGCTAGAATAAGACTGGTATTACTTGAAAGATAAAAGGAAAACTGTCGAGAAAATCATCTTCAGCATTAATAATCTGAATTTTAGTTAATTTCAGTAGAATGAGAGCGTTCTAGTTGGCTGAACTTATTTTTTCATGGCTCGATGAAAAAAAAAAATGCCGCAACTAATCCCCTGTCAGACATTGTGGGTGCGTTCCATTAGGCTGTTCGGTACTGTTCCAAATGTTCTGCCAAGTCATGCCGAATGGAATGCTCTCAGAACAGACAAGGCGGGGAAGGTCTAAAACGCGAATCAAACACTGCAGACCAGTCTAAAAATAAACTTTGACCACGTGCTTGGTGTTGTGTATTGGTCATATACGGTCTTAAAATGGATAATCCAATATTATTTGTTGAAATAATTTGATTTGTATTATACAAATTGATTAGAAATATTATTTCATTTCAAGGTGTCGTAGTTGCCATGGTAGTGGCGTCACTGTTCTGCTTGCACCACCTATTCTCCGGGAACGAGCAGAACATGTTTCGAACACTGTCCTGTGTCATTAGATTGAGTACCGGGCTGTTCGGCACACTCGGAACAGCCAATGGAACGCACCCTGTATTACCCCGCATTAATAACTTATCATTTTTGTTGTAAATTAATTATGAAAACAATTGTGTTTTAATGACAAATTAAGCAGGCTTGAAAAAGAATCAAATAACACATTGCCCGAACCATTTGCGGATTCATACAGTGTAATGAGATCTTTGTCATACCTGTATAAAGAACTAAGTAGCCTTCATTCCTGTAAAACGAAACTACACGTAGAATAGAATTATGTGTGTAAAGCTTTAGTTGTTTATTTGACAAAAGTGAAGACAAATATACATATTTCAAAAGACCAAACAACATTATATACCTGTATGGATCTGCCTCCGATGTCCGACTTCGCTTCACATATAGCGGTATAGGCATCCACCGAAACTCCATGGACTCTATATCAAACTTGCCTATCGCAGTGAGTGGGGACCCGTCTACAGAGAATCTCACACGGTCTATTATGTTAATGACTGGACATACTAAAATGTTCCTCTCTGTCCTCACGCGGTCCAACAATGGTTCTAACCAACCTAAACACATCATATCTGGTTTTTATACCTGACCAGACTAATGTTGAGCATAGCCACGTGAAAGTAAGAAATGTCAATGTCGGGGTGAGACCAGAAGCAAAAATTAGCAAGCTTTAAGACACTAGTAAGCAATCTAACTTCCAGCCATTGGTATGTGTTTAAAAATATTGCTACGTATTAAAATACACTAATACTTTTGATAGATACTATTTGCACTATTATTACCAGATAAGGTTTAGCTGATACCAACCAGCAATATTTCATACACATATGTGCCCGTTTTAGTTATTGACTCTGTGTTACATTTATCATTGCCATTATATGTAAGTGGTTTCTTACCATCAAAACATTCAATATGTGAATCTAGGAACGTTAGTACTGGTCCTTTAGCCGCAGCCACTCCGATCAATCTGGCTCGGATAAGTCCTTCACGCCGTCGAGTCCTGAGTATTCGAACCTTCTTGTAGTCCTTTATGTAGTATTCCAACGGTCCCTTTAGGTGATCTGAATAATAAATTTTGCGCCTTTACGATTCAAAGTGATCCTCTTTTACATGATATAATTTCCACATATTTATATTTGTACGCACAATGATAAAATTGCTACAAAACTTGAGGTCCAAATCGTACAAGTAATTATTTACTTACACCAACAGAACTGTAGATCAGTAAAAATGACTTTTTTTAAAAAAAACAAAACTAACAAAACAACTGAAAAGAACACATGTTAATCAAGATTACAACAAAACAGTATTGTTAGAAAGTAATTAGAGTAGTATCACCGAGACATGAAAGTGTGGTGATAAAGTCATACAGACCCGTATCCGAGTAATCGTCCACTAGGATAATCTCCGCTATCAGATGATCTGGGGATCGATCTAACACACTGTGAACAGAACGTAGAAGGACGGTCCAGGCTTCATTGTGGAAACAAATGATGACACTAGTCGCCGGAAGGTCGCCGTATTGGCGCGGACAACTGTAACAATTCAATAAAGTCACTTAACCCTTTCCCAAACAAGACCTGGTTTTGACGTCCCTAAGAGAATAGGCTTGGGAAAACATTAAAACAAAAGAAGAAACTGCTGATAACCAGCAGTTTCTCCTTTTGTCTCAATATATTCTGTGCCATATTTTACACAGATCCTGGCTTTAATAACATCTATTTTGCCTTTTGTGGCAGTTTTTGAAGTGAATCACCCTAAAAATTTGTTGTTTGGGAAAGGAATTATGGAATTCCTTATGGAAACATCCATTTTGACATTTACTCAAACCGGTATCGTTTGATTATCATAGCTGGTTATTATAATTGGTATATGGCTGGCAAAACATTTTTCACCATCTTAGAATTTAGGAAAAAATCATATGGACTTCTAGCAGCAAATGAAAATTCATCGTCAGTGTATCTTAATTAATACATGTAATTATCATTTGAGTTTATTGTGGTTCGACTTTGTTCTATTGGTATAAACGACTAGACTTACTGTTCGTGTCTGACATCCCTCAAAGATCTGTGTAGCGATATCTTCTTGCTAACATATTCCGTAAACCCATGTTGCTTCGCTCCCGCATCATAGTCAGCTTTTTCTTTAGCAGTCAAATCGTTGTAATTCAGTTGTACTATCAAACCCTGTTCACCTGAATAAATTAAAAATATGCACGAGTCCATAAAACTACTTCTATTGAAAAAAATATGTAACTCTACAGGTTGATTTAAACTGTAGTTATGGGGATTTTGGAAACACATGACGACATATCTATCATTTGCGTTTAAAGGCTTTGATAAATATAGCTTTTAAAAAAATCTTTTAGAGAATATCATATATGAAAAATTGTCTTTACAAACCAATTTAATATGCTTCCAATGCAATGCAGTTTTAGAATGATCAAAATACCAAAACATGTTGTATTTTTTTCCGAACCAAGTGGAATTACCGAACCAGCGTAATTCCCTTAATAGTCTTAGAATTGCATAAAATCTATCCGACTGACCGAGACAAAATGTCTCGTCAAATTACATGACTTGCTGTGTAATTTTAAAGAAGATAGAGAGTAGATAAAGCCTCGGTGGAGAATGCGGCCCCGGAAAACATTTCTAATATAAGAGCAACATATACAAGGGGGTAAATTTCAAATATTCCATTCAAAATCCAAACCCTTTGCATTGAGTACTCAGTTGATTGCAATGGGTATCCACATCATAGAGTTCGGTTAAAGGGACATTTCATCCCGATTTCAATTTTTTAATGTATGTCTTGGTGCCAAGATTGGTTATTCTACTGAGTATAAATACTATTAGTTATTTTAAGTTGTTGCCAATATGCGAGAAACACGCACTTAAAGTTGAGACATAATCGATAAATTGCATATAAATCCGAACTGTTGTCCACAACAATTTGTTCAATTTTAACACAAAAATATAAATTTCTCATAAACGGCGCAATATTTTGGCTTGAAATTTTCAGAATTTTCATAAGGAAATATGCTCTTTCATGTACAGATAAAAGTAAAATTTATGACAAAAAATTATGAAATGTCACTTTAACACTGAATGATAGTTATACGTTTTGAAAATCCAATACGCCCTCCTATCTGTAGCTCCAATTATACTGTATTAGTACATGTACGATGGCACATCAATAATTTCGAGAACTAATCTTATATTAGAAAAATATGTTCATAAATTTCGAAATATTACACATTGCTTATAAGATTAACATTCCTTGAACAATTTGCATTCGTTCCACAGCTTGACCCACGCTTGTGGCACGTGCTACAGCCTGTCACGTGACCTGTCCCGCAAACATTTGTAAATGGCACACCCCGTCTCTTCTTTTTACTCATTATCTTCATCCCGTGATTTATTTGTTTGGATATTGCTAGAAGTCGCAAATTGCATACTATGTGTGGTGCGGAGGGTTTGGTATTTTTTTCATTACCACTTTCACAATACCGGCCTTTTTAACGCGTCAGCTATGGGGCGACGCGCTGCCATAGTGCGGCAGAATTCCGGACCTTGTAATATTTGCGCGCTGTCTCATAAAAGCAGGTTGCAGACCAGATTTGATTACTGCTGCACAAAATCATAAGTACTTACTGGTCTTTGTATAGACACAAGATGTTTCAGTGTGATTCATCGAATATCGATGAAATTTATGACATTTGTCTCACCGGCACATCTGGAAATCAATGCTTTTGTGGGTGAGAACGAAGAATAACACTTCCAAAATTGGTATTTGTTCATTACTTTTAAAGGGGGAGAGCTAGGCTGTCGAAAATGCAAATGGCACAATAATTACAAACCAGAAATAACGTATGAAATTACCAACCTGAAGGGGTAGATCATTTATGCCCATTGTTACCACTCGTCGAGCTTTATTAAGTATTAAAATCCAAGTCAATTAATAACATGCTGGTCGTCCTTGTTTTTGTTTTGTAACGGCTACATATGCCCGACCTTCAAAAATCAATTACGTCAGAGATACGTCATCTGTGCTCAGCGAGATTAAACACACCGTACAACCGGCTGCGTAGAAAGTCAGCGAAGACGGAATCGGCATCTGATGTTATGTGCATGGTAGGTCAAATGAATTTACTTTTATAAATAAACGAAAGGATCTTTGGTATTCTATAGTTGATAAATACGCGTATAAATGTTCAGTGCTTGTACAAAATAAACCTTTTCACGTATTTTTCGCAAATAAGGTCACAGTCATCGACACAGCTACTCTCTTTTACGCCGCTCAAACGTTTATAGTACACATGTACTAAACGATTTCACTCTGTTCTTTTCATAAGCAATCTCGTCTAATCTCGCGTCCTCATCGAGATTTCGTTATCCAATCGCTGGCTTGAAATCTAACAACATTGAAAATTTCTGATACATGCTTTGATTGGATAAAATTTCAAATTCCTGTTATTGGCCAAAAATAGAATCGACGTAATAGTGGTGAACGTAATGTACAAGTATTTCTTGTAGTGAAAATTGCGGATTGTGATTTTCTATCAATGTTTTCACAATATTTTTTGTGATTCATCGTCAAAATCCCAGTCATTTTATAATTGGATTGAGATTCCTGCAGGAAATAAAAGATAGAGCATTGTTCGATTGTACTGATATAGTGTTGAATTGTGCATTAGACAATACGATCATAAATTACACTCATGACAGTTTATACGAAATCAAAACGTTCCTGGTTTCCCTCGATTTTCAAATTTTGTTCTATAAATAGATATGACCAGCAAATAGACGGAAAATGAAGTAAAAACGGCAGAGGTATAATGATAGCGAATCATGACCTCTGCTCGGAGGGTACGACACAGCCGGATGTACGGTGTGTTAATAACACGGAGGTGTGTCTCGTTGACCTTGACCTTGTCTTGTTTTGAAGTAAAAATAGAATGTGTAAACACGCTTGTGAAGGATTGATCTATAGCAAAGATGTTTTTCGCCGAGATTGAGGTTTTTATGCAGTGCTAATAGTTTTTCCATGCACAAATATGAGTTCCCGAGCAGTTCGGAAGCATAAAAACATAGAATGAGCCCCTTTAAACTAAAAATGATGTATCAATGTCGTGTCACATGTATTTTTTTGATTCGCAAATTTATGGCAGTCTTCCTTATTACGTTGGTATCATTTACGACACCTTTTGACCCACTGCCCCATTCGGCCAGGAAGCAGCCATCGCAGTACCCATCTTGCCGATGCACGGCGTATTTCGAGATGAATTGTCACACTGTCTTTTGCTTTATCAAACAAATTATCCAAGTATGTTACTACTATTTCAACACATAATTTTCAATTTTCAATTGAATCTAGGATTTTAGAAGACTGCTTTTTAGCTTTATTGTCTCCGGTCAGCTAGTAAAATCGCTCATTTTCTCTTATTTATCTACCCTCTCAGAAGCATCGAATCCGCTTTCAAATAACGTTATTCCATAAACATATGTCTATTTACAATACATGTAAAATTTCACGGATGTCCGTAAAGGAATTATTGAGAAATACATCAAACTTTCATAACGGGTTGTTCAAAAATGCAAGATGACGTCATTTTTTACAAACGCTAATGACCTGACGTCATAATTCTGTCATGACGTCATATTGTTTTGACGTCATCGTTTCAGCATACCAATTTTCGTGAAAATACGTCAACGGGTATTTGAATAGTAGATTTAGTTCTCGAAATTATTGATGGGCCCTCGTATACCGGGCGCGTCCGGATCCATTCTATCATACACAGCTTCTGGTAATACAGGTACAGGATCTTTTCCTTCTTGAAAGTAGGTTTCATCAGCGTCAACATATTCTCTGTAATTGGATAATTACTATAAATAAAATATTTATTGATTGATAAAAATAGTTTACTTTTACTTGTGTCTTTGAAAACGGGTAATGTTTCGTTAACAAATCTTCAAACAATGAAGCATTGTCTCACGTAACAGAAATAAAATCATAGGTTAATAATGGGTTATTTAAATAAAACCAGGAATTTAAATGGTCGCGACTATCGACCTGTAAATTTAAGTTCAAGAACAAGAGTTTATTATAAATTCGGTTTGGACACAGCGGTCCATCAACGTAAAACAAGATTGCAAATACAAGCAAAAATGTCATATTCGAAACAAATGTTTATAAAATGTTCTATAAATGCGGAAGGAACGTGATCTGTATTTCTAATTGTTATCAGTAATAGATTTCCTATGTTCGAAAGCTTTTATGAAATATAGCGTGAGGCTGTTTAGTTGTTTAGAGTTGCTTTCTATCAATACGATAAATCTTTGTTTCGCAGCTTTCGAATTTGAGCAGGCTAATTTTTCTTGTTCGTGAAAAGGTGAAATCTTAATTACAATATATGTGACCCGTCGTGCTAAAAGGGACCTTATCGGGTGTGTGAAAAGTATCGACCCTAGTCAGTCTGCGCAGTCCGCGCAGCCAGACTAGGGCCGACACTTTTCACTATTATGCAATTTTCTAAATCCTGAATGTTTTCCCTATATTACTATATGTTCATTTTTCGCATACGGGATCTGGTTGATCTGTGCTGAGTCTGACAAGTTTGTCAAAATTTGGATTTTGGAGTTCGGATAAGGTCCCTTTTAGCGTGACGGGTCACATATCATTACCGTTCTTGGCGATTGTCTCCAGATATATCCAAAGGTTTTAATTCGATTGGTTCAGCTATATCTTGTCTTGCATTCCTTGATTGGCTGTGTGAAGATATGCCGGACTGTACGGTTATACGATTCTGGATCTTATCGTTTGTTTTGGGCCTTTTCTTGAACAACAGAAATGAAATTAATAAATATACCAGTAATTATATAAAACGAAGGAAAAAAGTCCCTGTTAAAAGCATGAATTGACTTATAATTAGTGTGTACATTATAGCAAAAAATCACAAGAAATGAGGTAAAAAACACGAGTTCTAATAATCAGCATTTTCATCAAATTCTTTTTTCTGAAAGTGATATCATCAAAAATGGGAACATATATCCCTTTTTTCCAAGGCACAGTTTCCAAGAAACCGAGAACATTCTGATAATTAGCATTTTATCTTTTAACTATATATTTATTTATTTATAAATTGTAGTTTAAAAATCATTTAGGGTATACAGCTCATCCTTAAAAAGCACCACCTTTTAGCCAGACAAAAAGCATCAAATAACATACACTTGTAAATACATTTCACATAAGTTGATTCACCGTGCCGGATTCCAAGATTATGCTTCAAGAAAAAAAAATGATTTACAAATATTATTTTACTCTATATTCATCTACAACAAGGGAGGTAATTTTGAACATTTTGTCAAATATTTCCAGAAGTATTCATCAATTAAAAAATCTAAACCGTTCAAAATGCCTATGTTTGTATTTGGAATGAAAAGGGTACACAGGTTAGGAATTACTGGCACTTTTCAAATTTTGCCTCTGACTTTTAAGTGCTAAAATACCTACTCACCAAAAAAGAGAGAGTAAACAGAAAATGCATACATACCTTGTTCAACCATGATGTATTTGTCTTTAAAACAGCGATATTACGAATATTTCTCCACGATGCAGAAACACTTTTATCCTCATCGTTGTCGTCTTTAAATAATTCCAGATTCTTTTTCAAAATAAGTTCAAGCGTCTGGTTAGCTTCTTGAAGAATTTTGTTTGAATTCATTAGTGCATCTTCCAGTATGTTTGTCATTTCATGGACGGCTTCTGAACGTCTTGAATGTATCTTAACAAGGGATTTCCTATTTGGTTTAAATTTAAATATTTCTTGTGACTGAGAATACGAATTATGATGTAACATTTCCATGCTCTCATGCAGTCTCGAAAATACTAGAAGAGTTGCTGCTATCCAACAAAGTAGAACAAATAGCAGGAACCTCGTTGTTGATACCAGTCGAGACGTCATTATTTGATTTAGATTCGCTGTTAATATTCTGAATATTTAATGTAATAAATCCCTCACCACACACCTATTTAAGCATATCCATTTAATGACGCACATCGATTTCCGGAGTGCAGATTTGGTAGTCTACTTTTTATGCTCCATATTTCACAAGACCTTTGTTATTATACATTGGAACATGAATGTGTAGAAAAGAAAACCACGTGGACGAACCACGAAAATTGGACAGAATCAAACTTCTTTTTGTTCGGAGCGTTTGTTCATCATTGACCATGATTACGTTGTTCGTATATGACAATAACAAAGTAAATTGAGTATTCGGGCGCTATTGGTACATTTTTGTGACATACAGGCGTTTCAGTGATCCAGGTATAAACACCTTCACAAACAAGGCTTAGTTTGTATACCCCTAATAAATTTCGCTTGGAGAAACATTGAGACAAAAGAAGAAAATACTGATAATCATAATTTTACCTTATGGCTCAATATTTGCTTTGCTAAAATATACTCATTAATTCCGCTTCTATTACATTTTTAAAGAAGGACAACACCATAATTTCACCGTTTGGGAAATGGATAAATCTGGTAATGATAACGATCGACGTGCACAACAGCTGCTCAATCCTTAACACAATAACTGGTCAATATAGTAATAGCTCAGATTTTATCCGATAATTTCACCTAACAAAATTACGACAGGGAATCACAAACAATTTCAGAAAACCATCGATATTTTTGTTAATACATCGCTATTCGAATTCTATTTGAAGCAGAGAAGATGGAAAACCCCAGGAATTAGCGGTATGTGAAAGATGTTTTAAAACCAGCAATTATCGACGACTAACCAATACTGTGGTTGCTCGTCATTAAATCTTTATCTACTGCTTTTTGAAAGACCATTTCCTATCAGCAAATTCCCGACTTTTCAGCTTTAAACCGGTGATATACGAGTATTACCAGAATCATTATGGGGTGTGGAATAAATAAAAACAGTGGGTGACCTTATGTATGTTTACGTAGACGTTATCCATACTTTGCACGTTAATGTCGTTCAAGATACCGTGGTAACTGTCAGCACGACTTTTATTTTGATATTGGAAAAGTACAGTTCCATTCTTATTGACAATAAATACGAGAATGTTTTCAAATACAAATGAAGCGTTTTAAAAGTCAGTCAGTATGTATCTGCTTTGACTTTACAATTTATAGCAAATCATTTGTCAGTGTTTGACCATCAAAATATGAAGATATAAATAATAATGTCATGAGGAATAAAAAGTAAACGTCTTTACAGACTATTATTGTCTTAGCTTATTCTTATTCCATTTATCGATGGTTGTCAACTAAAAACCTGCAGCTTAGAACAAGCTGCAATTACGAGAATCTTGTCGAAAAGTGACGATATACATATATCTGGATAATTCGAAACTATCCTGTTGCCACGAATGTCACCGAATTAGCACAAAGTATTAGGTATCCTATGATAGGTGGAATGTTGTGTTACAATGTTTGGTTCTTTGCAAGAACGGTTTCGAAGATAAAAATACTAGTAACCGTCTTTTTGTGTCAAATATTTAGAGTCAGGTCGGAGCACGCAATTTCATCTTGATGGTACGAAGTTCCACAACTGTACGTCTACTATAGAACATTCAGCTAGAGTTAAAGCACCACGACCTGAATGTGTGTCTGCTCGCTGTAAACATAGACCAGTGGACTCGTGCTGTATACGACCATCCTGTTTGAAAAAGGATTTATTTATTAAAGCAGTACAACTTCACCCCTAAGGACTTACACGAAGTTTAAAATATAGCCTGAATACCATTAGGGTTGGTCTACCTCGAGTAGGTTTTCTGTAAACCTTCCCATGATAATGATACCATTTTATGCAAATTTGGCATACATCGTGGTCAATATCAATTGTTCAGTTTTAAAAGAAACCGTCTATTTAATGATTTTAGCATAATTAGTGAGATCTAGTAGCAAATATATAGAGGGAGAAACAAACTAAATAAAAACGAAACGAAATCATCAAAGTCTGGCGAACGAATTAAAGTATTGTACAAACTGTTTGCTATGGTCTTTAACATAACCAATGATAAACAGAATGTCATAAAGACTTGAAGTATTACTTAACATGCTTAAACATCGATAGAAATGGAACGAATACTAGAAGGCCTGATAGTGTCTTCTCTGAATATTTCTTTACAATATGTCTATACTAGAAACTTACTTAAGAACAATGCGCTGTTTTGCATAACATTTCATAACATTAAAAGAATTACATCTAAACTTACGTTTTGTTTGATCCATTTGTTTGTCTCAGAAGCAGTTTTACACGTAACAAATTTGACCAATTGGGAGCCAGGCCTGACAGTCAAACAAAAGCCCCTGACGCCTAATGTGTCCACATCAGAATAGAACCACAACTAGGAAAGAAAATAATTTAAACATTCTGAATATTTGATATAGTTTGATATAATTGAACTTTCTTTTTAACTCGATGATATTCACAAATCTAATAAGTGGACGAAAAAAGACAAAACATTAATGCAATCATTTCTATTTTAGATTTGCATGGCTTTGTCTCTTTTGACTCGGCATTAACCCATGTGGGCGAGCAGCTGGAGGCTTGCAATGATGTTTTGGTAGTACCTGTGTGAGCAATGGCAGAAATCCATGGTTATGTGTTCCAGCCGCTACGATATGACCATATCAGTTAAACCCAGTAAATCAATCTTTTGACTAAATATTTATTTGTGGTCGTTGAAGGTATTGCCCTGACAGCTTAACGAACACAGTTGCTAAACAAATATTACTACTACGTTTTATACCTGATTCCCCTTCGCACCATGACAAAATTGTATAGCTGGTAACTTGCCGCCCATAGAGTCAAGGCATTGGTCAGCTCTACCTTTCGCTTTTATCTTAAATTAAAATTACACAAAGGTTTGTGAGTTATTCTTGTAATTATGTCAATCAACAGACTGAAGTGTGTTTATCTTCTAACGAGATTAATTTTAAAGTAGATCTTGGATTGACCTTTAAAATGCAGTAGTCCGTTCATTGTTTATCAAACCCTATCTCGCAAATCTCATTACAATAATTATTGGCTTTCTTAAAGCTTTTATTTCCATTTGAACCCTCACATATTGTGCCTGGTTGTTTCTATCAGAACATTTAACAATTTATAATGACGTACATGTAAGTGGGCCATATTGATTGAAGGATATCTATATACCATACGTCACTTACCTCCCCTACAAACACCATTTTTGGCGGTATAACGATAGAAGGATATACATTATCTATATACCACTGGAACGATTTACAACCGAGTTCTCGTCGTAATCTCTTTCTGCCAGAAACATCTCCGTAGTCGCCCTATAAAACATAACTTTATTTATGACTAGGTGAGACTTGTCTACAAGGTCGCCTCTTTCAAATCATACTATCTTTTAAATGATAACGGCATAGGCCGAACCAAACCTACTCTCCAAAGCCGAGGTCTATTGATTAACCATCAAATATGACCTCTGCCGTTTTTGGTACACAAACAGCCTATTTGGTCGTCATAATTTAATATTATAGCACATCATTTGAATTATCGAATCAAAATCATTCAGCTTTATCTTGCATGATCATTACGTATACATTACGTCGCTTCTATTTTTGGCTGAAGCCGGTAACATTTGAATTATCGATTCAAAATCATTCAGTTTTATCTTGTTTTATTACGTATGCATTACGTCGCTTCTATTTTTGGCTGAAGCCGGTAATTTGAAGCGCCAGCCAATGAAAGTTTGTATCAGCTTTTTAAATTGTTTTGATGTGTAAAGCCAACGATTGGATACCGAAATCCCGCCAAGGCCCCGGGATTAGACGTGAAATGACCCCGCGGGAACAGAGCATCATTATATCATAATGAAATGAGGACAGAATATGCTCTGTTCTTAAGAGAGTAAACCAAACCCCGTCGATGTAGTGCCTTAAGCGTTGCATCAACGTTAATTGTTTTTCCGCCGTGAACTTTAAACGTTACATGGTGCAATTGATGCCTGCAAAGGGACAATGGCGAGCAAACAAGACAGGCAGCATGTGACAGAATATTGACCTCTGTATGTTAGAAAGGATTACTTTCCATCGCTTTAATTTAAATCTTTACCTATCAGCAAAGAGTAAGGACAGACCAATTTAAAAGCATATTAAGTGGACATTTTATGTTGATAAAACAAGATTTGTGTACACTATGATAAAACATTGAGAAAATGTAGAAAACGGTGATAATCAGCAGTTGCTTGTTTTACCTCAAGTTCCCCACCCCATTGCCTTATGCATGCCAAATTCAGGCATTGCTTGAGACATGTTTAAGAACCTTTTAGAACCTCAAATGATATTTTAAAAGTTATCGCTTGCCTTGCTCCAATATATCTACTAATGACACTTACAAGCTGATACCCAATAGCCTGATAGTATCTATCCTTATAATCGTCCAACCAAACTTCAGCTACTCGCACAGAATTCTTCCTTAGTATAGTTGATACGCTCTTAGTCCAGTTATAAGGACTAACACTTCGAAAGATGTGGCCAACGTGTGAGCATGGATGAATTTCCATTACCCCACCACACATCCATACCTGAATGTAAAAACATACACATGGTTATAGATCCCGATAGATGGCTAATAGCTAGAGACATTCTGCCAATTCAATTATCGAGAACTATGCATAATACATTACCAAAATATAATCCTAAGCAATTACAAACTAACTTGCATTTTCTAAACTGCATTTTGCTTAGAACTCATGCAGTCATACATGTACATTCATTACTACATGTATACATAAACAAAGAACAGTAATATTGGTCTAATACAGACAAAAATCTGTGAGGCTTTCTAGCAAAGTATATACAGACAGAGTCAGTTCAACTACCTTTATGAAACGATCCTTTTTTATATCATTTTTGAGAAACGCATTTGACTATCATCTCCATTAAAAGTTGGCGTGGATATCGAGTTGTTCGCCGCTTTTCAGCAATAACCTCGTATAGTTTCAGCCTATAACAAGATGCCGTTTCGAGTTTTATTTTGTTGAAAAACGTGGAAGTACACCTGTTTGAATATACAAACTGACTTGCCCGTAGAGAAATCTCGACATTTTCAAATCCCCATATCTCCATACCTTCATCGTAGCGACCGATGTGGTTAAAGTAGTCCTTGCTGATAGAAAACAATCCACCAGCGATTGTGGGTGTTCTGTAACAATTTGAGATTATTTCTAATATCGATAAAGACTTTATCCATTTCATTCCATTTGTCCTTGGCGAACACATGATCAAATATTTTTGCACATATTATATGGTCACTAGAAACTCATAATGAGTAAAATTTCCAGATATGTATCCGTCACGTCCGATCAATGTGAAATAGAATCGTTGCTGATATTGTCAAATGATTATCACAAAATCAGTTTTATACTTAAAAACTTCCTCATAAAGTCAGCATCCGATGCTGTCCATTTTAATAGAAAGTCCACTATGTAAACTTATAGATTGTTACTTTTCGAAACAGAACATGAGTGCATTTCAGAAGACCAAACAAAACCTACCTAATTGGATCTGCCTCTGTTGTCCGTCTTTCTTTCTCAGATCGCGGTACAGGCATCCAGTTAAACTGCATGGACTCTATATCAAACTTGCCTATCGAAGTGGCAGGTGAGCCGTCTACAGAGAACCTCACACGGTTTATACTATTGATGACTGGACATACTATAATGCTCTTCGCTGTCTTCACTCGGTCCAGTAATGGTTCTAACCAACCTAAAACATGTTATCTGACTTATACTAGAACTCACCAAAGTGGAAATTGTCACATATACTGAAATAATTGTCAATGTACAAGTTAGGCTAAATGAACGCTTTGTATTCTGGCTATCTTATTCACTGCTGATTAATAATACTACTTGCAATAGTGTTGAGATATGGCTAGGCAAATATCAACCAGACATATTTTCATACCCATAAATGTACGCATTAGTTATCGACTCAGTATAACTATGATGTTATTTCACATGTCTTTGTACAATATTGAATTCTATTGGATGAGTACACTGCCGAACCAGTCTATTTGGACAAGGCGATATTGGTTTACTTTTTTCGGGTGTGATTTTCTATATGTTTGTCATTGAGAAAGTGGTTTCTCACCATCAAAACATTCAATATGTGAATCTAGGAACGTCAATACTGGTCCCCTAGCCGCAGCCACTCCGATCAATCTGGCTCGGATAAGTCCTTCGCGCCGTCGAGTCCTGAGGATTCGAACTTTCTTGTTGTCCTTCAAGTAGTATTCTAATGGTCCCTTAAGGTGGTCTGAAATGACAAACACTACTATTTTTCAAGCTATTAAATTGACGATTGACTGAATATTTTATGTTTATATATTCAGTAAACCTCCTTGAAACGCTGTGTTTCTCTACAATTTTTCGTATTTTTCAAAGATAAACGAGTTTGCTTTCAATTGCAAAAAAATATAATCTTAAATCCGAATGATCTTTGGAAAAAAAGTTGCACGTATGTTCTCGATTTAAAAGGAATTCTCATACCAACTCTGTAAGTATACACCCTTTTTCATATCTCGGTATTTTATCATTCAAACAAAACAATAAGTGAGTTTGCCAAAATGGTTCCTCATACCCAGCCTTACACTCATAACTAATTGTCGAACGATATTCGATGTAAATTACAATGGTGTTTGGTTATGTCAGAAATTTTGTATTCGTTTCGTGGTGATATTTCTTGTCTTAGAGGTTATTCATGAAAAACCATACAAACCCATATCCGAGTAGTCGTCCACTAGTATAACCTCTGTTAAAAGGTAATCTGGGGAACGATCTAACACACTGTGTACAGAACGTAGTAGGACGGTCCAGGCTTCATTGTGGAAACAAATGATGACACTAGTCGCTGGAAGGTCGACATATTGGCGCGGACAACTGCAAATATTCAAAGAAGATATTAACATGCAAAATAAAAATCTTTATGGAAATACGCAATTGGTCAGCAAGCCATTTGTTATATTTGACATAGCAATATTTGAATGGAATACAAAAGAGTGAACTTATCATTCAAAATTCAATGCTAGTCTGGTCCGGGAAATTGTCAGTGTACACTGAATAGATCTTCTAAACCGCCATTTTTCGGCACAGAATTTTTGGCATCAATAAAAAAGGAAAAGCTCTTTTGAAACAATATTTTGCATATTATAATTTATGATCACACTGTATCTATTTCACACGACAAGGTCAAAATTAAAACAACAACCTTTTGTGTGTAGAGTATTTGATATAAAACCGGTTTTGCACGTGCCGCACGATGGGAAGAGTTAAATTTCACAGCATTTATTCAAGTTTTAGTTAATATTGATCCGACATTCGGATTTTGAAAACAAGAGACAAAACAATGGACAGGATAACCCTAAGTGATATGGGTCGGACTGTCGGACCTATCGAAATTGACGTCAGCATGAATAAGATATGTACCCATTTTAGTGATGTATGCATGTTTCAAAAGGTTACTCATGACACTGCTAAATGCAACGATTGTTTTCCTACTGATTTCTTAATTTCGAGTTTAATGGACCTCAAACCATTTCAAAGTGCACCAAAGAACATGGCCCCTGGAGTCCACCATACAAAACATTATTATTCCACATGTACATTCTTCGACAGATGACATGTCTCGTGCACCAATTTAGCATATCAGCAATGGATGTTTGACGCGTGTGTGTTGCCACAGACGATTTAAAGATATGTTTACAAATTGCTTTTTCGGATTCTTTTAGTACATACTGTCTTCCGTAGGAGATCATAATGCATCAAAATGTGATGATATGCCGAAATCGGTGTTAAATGTATCGGTTGTTTTCCTGTTTTTGTCTCAAAAACGAGTTCTGTGGTGCCAAACCCATGTCAAAGTGTACCACAGAGCATGGTCCTTACCATCCACCATACAAATTATCATCAATCCACGTGAACATTTCTACGAATTGTGAAAGAGTTGTACACATCATAAAAGGATTTGGGACGCATGCTTACTACTCCAGTGGATACAAATTAATGTTTACAAACTGTTTTTTCGTGTTCTTTTTAAAGCCGGTTTTGTATTCCGTAGAAAACCATCAAAGCATTCAAAGGTGAAGATTTGTGGACATTGTTTAACGGTCATCAAAAATAACCTACATTTGATGCATTGATTAATTCAAACCGGAGAAATGGTCTAATGTAACCACAATGCATTACAACAAGTTTTGGCAAAAGTTCTGGGCGACCGGAAGTGTTGAAGAAATATCCAAGCGGCTGTGACGTCTGGAATGACACCCAAGGACTTGCCAAGTAGCTACAACTCAATAATGGCTCGTTGTCAAGTAGAGTTATTGGCGCAGACGGATGGAACATCTCGTACTTGTAGTTTCCTTTTCTAGTGTGAAAATGTAACGTGACGGTGGCCCTTTTCAATTTACAATTTGTTCGTGTTACCCTTCACGAAACTCCATGAAATTTTGACATTTTTTTTGAAAATGGTTTAACTTTTTTATTTTTAATTTTCAAGCTCCTATCCGAAGTATTAATGGAGTCATATAGAGCTATATGCCGTGGAGGTTTAGAAGATCTGTTCAGTGTATTTAACTAAATCGTCACATGTATTTTTATACGGGTATTTTAGTTCTACCCTATCTATACTCTTGACATATGTCAGTAGACTCACTGTACATGTCGGACATCCCTCAATGATCTGTGTAGCGATATCTTCTTGCTAACATATTCTGTAAACTGGTGTTTCTTCTCGCCGATGTCGTAGTCAGCTTTCTCTTCAACACTCAAGTCGTTGTAATTCAGTTTTACTACCAAACCTTGTTCACCTGAATAAATGATTATTCACAGGCGACAATCACATATCACATGTTATGATATGTTTCCTTGCTTTTGTTAACAAAAACACTCGGTAAGTACACATTTGTCTAAAATTTTAAATCAAATACTTAACGGTCAGTTTTGAGATACGTAACATTCAATACGTCGTACTCTCCGGTTTATTGTGATACGAAGATCTTCCCTCAAATCCCTGTCAAAGCTCGGAACATTCGTGTATTTCTTAAGAAAATATATCACGGCATTCAAACATACTTGGCACGAATGTGCTCAGTTTTGACAGGGATTTGAAGGACGATCTTCGTATCAAAGTAAACCGTAGAGTACTGTACGACATATCGAATGTCGCGTATCTCAATACTGAGAGTTAAGTATTTGATTTGAAAATTTAGAAAAATGTGTCCTTACTGAATGTTATTGTTTACAAAAATTAGGAGGGCATATCATAACACAGTCACGTGATTGCTCACCTAATTGCTATATAATACTTGTAGATCGTAACCATTTTCTTAAGAAAATTCCAACAAAACAAATCAAACAATATCTCACAACTTAACAGCTTGTTTTATGCTGCACTTGTAAAGTTCATTTTAGAATTGACGATATTTACTAGTATAAAGTGAGTTTGGAAGCCATGATAAAATAGCTTTCGTAATAATCACGACATTCTACAACAAAACATATAACACATTCTCGTAAAGAATTATGCGATTTAGTTTAATTTTACCTGAAGATTCTTAGTTACTCCGATTATTTGAAGGCAGTATGAATTGACGAAAATAATAAAGATGTCACGAAATTAATAAACAGTACTAGATCTAGGAATAACATACAAATATATTTTAAGCAGAATGAAATCTAATGCAGAAGCCTTATTCTCACTCTAATTATAGTTCTATTTCATAACAAACACTCAGATTGATAGAGACAAATATATCGTTTAATTGGATGATATGTGGTGTAATCAAGAACAAAAACAAGAAATTAAGGCTCGTTGGTAAATACGGCCCGGTAAAAGTCTAACTTAAGAGCAACATATAAGAATGAGTGAAGGCATTCTACATATCTTATTCAAAATCCAAACCCTATGTTTGAGGTACTCATTTAATACCAATTAGCACCTATAAACATGGCGTTTTGTGAACAGTGAATGATATGTTGCATTTTGAAAAGTCCCTATCGCCTCTTATCCACGGTGTATAATCACGTGACTCAGAATTTCCGATAATCTTAAATTTTGGTTTATTTTCAATAACTTTTTTATCAGTTGATTTTTCAAAAATCCAACACGTCCAGCTTTTTCCTAGCATTTTTCCACATTCCCTGCTTCAAACCGAATTCAAATTGGCCAAGTATTAAAAAAGATATTGAAGATTATCGGGAGTTCTGAGTCACGTGATTATACACCGTGTTATCTGTAGCTGTGAAAATACAATATCATACCGGGCGCGTCGGGACCCATTCTATCATACACAGCTTCTGGTAATACAGGTATCGGATCTTTCCCTTCTTGAAAGTAGGTTTCATCAGCGTCGACGTATTCGCTGCAATTAAATTGCTACTATCAATCATAAACATAATATAAATTGATTAATAAACTAATCTGCTCTTGTATATGAGTTTTCGCAAAAAGGGAAATGTAACATTAACTAAATTGTGACAAAAATGACGCTTTTTGGCGCACCTAAGAAACAAAAGCCGTACGGTAACAGTCTAGTAAAGGAAATTGTCTTTAGTGCGTTTTAATCATTTATGCGGGAATTCATTGGGTGTCCACTTTCTTCAACTTCTTTAAACGTGGATTGGTTTTGACAAGAATAAATGAATAGACAAATAGGAAAGTATTTGGAGAAACGAAGAAACACCATATATAGCCTCTCTCTTTCTCACATGTTGTTAAAATGTACCGGTTATATACTAATACTGTATACGTAAAGTAACATGAATTGGTTTTCTGAAGTTGAGTTAAATTTCGTATGGTGTAGATAGATTACGGGTTTTCTGGGTGCGGATATATATCAGTCATTTCTATTACTAATTGTCGATCTTTGTTTTGCACATTTGGAATCTGAGCTGACGCAAGTTTGTTATAAAGGAAAGGATTTAAGCTAAGTCATATAGCATTACCGTTGTTGGTTAATATCTCCAGAAACATTTACAGGATTGAATTTGATTGGTTCAGCTATTTCTTGTCTTTCAATCCTTGAATCTCTGCTCTCACGATTATTACTCTGGTTGGGTGAATCGTCAGCAGAATCAACTAGCTTTTTCTCTTTCATCGAGACCTTCTCCTTATCAGAAGCACGCACCGATTTGATACCATGTACGGTGTTGTTTTGTTTAACATCTATCGCGTCGGGAACGTCTGGTTTTACGACGTTATTGTCAGCATTATACTGAGAATATTCTTCTTTGGATTCTTTCAAAGAGTTCTTATCCTCTAAGTTATCTTCTGATTTCACTTTACTACCTGCATTATGAGCTTCATTATTTCGATCACCGTCATTCGCGTCAGGAATATCAGGTCTAATATCAACTTTGCTGATTGTCTTCTTTGATTCGCTGTTTGAGGATATGTCAGACTGTACACTTATACGATTCTGGTTGTTATCGTTTGTATTGGTCTTTCTTTCCTACAACAATAGTAAAATTGATAAAAATAATATTTGTATCAAACGAAGGGAAATAAACACTTATGCATGGGTTTACTTAGAATAAGTATTGGGACAGGAGTGCTTATTTTTGATCAATTCATAGATAGACAACTTAGGAAAACTTCACGATCAATGAAGAAAATGTGGTTAACATGTTTTTTGTTTCTTATTCGCATGACAACTAATATATTTGTTATACGGTAGACACTTCGTACTTCGTTCAAAACATCGTCCTCAACATTTATTCTTGAATTTTGGTGTTTGGAAAACAGAATCTTTGTTTTGATCCAGACTTTCCAACGGTCTAGTTTGATAGAGAGAAAAAATCAGAATGACAGAACTATAGTTCATGCATATTTGAATAAATACAACAGCAATGATGATGTCAATATTATCAACATTACGCTAATCCTTTCGCATACGTCACAAATTTAAACATTACTTTTGAATGCTACTAACGAAATGATTTTAATGAAAATAGATTCATGCACATTATGGCAAAACTAGCAAAAGATAAATTCAAAAACATGTGTTCTGGTAATTAGCATTTACAGTGCTTTTCTTTTTTAAATATCAATGAAAAGGAAATTTAGATCATTTTTACGGGTAAATTATGGACGAAACTGAGAAAATGTTGATAATAAGCATTTCCTTCTTTTCTATAAATATTTGCTTGATTTGTTTGATAAATCATTTAAAACAATGCTTTGTTGGGAAAGGTTAATACATTTAAACAATAACTGCGCTTAATATTTTGTCGATTTCCATCCCGAACAATGCTTAAAATGGGTATTTGTTAGGTATTGTATCAAACTGCTTACATTTGAATTAGTCAATGTTAGTCTAGAAAAGTTCGTGAACAGATCAGTTCCTTCATTAACATTTCTCTGACTTTTAAATAACGTTTGGTTGTGTGGTAACTATCAAATTCTTTGGCAATTGGGTGGTCTTATTTCATGCAATAACTATTTGAAAACCGCAGACGACAATACGGCAAATTATTAAAACATATATGGAAAAGCATTTGGTCTCAATACTTCTAAGTGTATATTTAACAAAACTTCTAATTCGCCAATATTCTTCATGTCGGCGTCATCAATTCTGTATTTTGACTTGCTTTATCAAGTTCAGTGTGTCAAGGATTCGTTTAAACAAAAAATCATTACATCAGAGTACAGAAAAATTGAAATAAAAGGCAGATCATAGTGAACAAACAAATTGACATACGTACCCTTTTCAACAATTGTTTATTTGTCTTTAAAACAGCAATATTACGAATATTTCTCCACAAATCAGAAACACGTTTATCCTTATCATTGTCGTTTTTAAACAATTCCGGATTCTTATCAAGAATAAGCGCAAGTGTCTGGTTGGCTTCCTGAAGAATTTTGTTTGATTTGTTTACTGCATCTTCCAGCAAGTTTGCCATTTCATTAACGGCTTCTGAACGTTTTGAATATCTTTTTATTAAATATTTTCTATTAGGTGGATATTTAAGTAATTCCTGTAACTGAGAATACGAATTGTGATGTGACATGTCTATTCTCTCATCAAGTCTTGAGAATACTAGAAGAGTTGCTGCTATCCAACAAAGTAGAACAATCAACAGGAACCTCGTTGTTGACACCAGCCGAGACATCATAATTTGATTTAGTTTCGCTGTTGATATTCTGAATATTTAAATGTATTTAATTTCACTCCACGTATCTTAGCATAATATCTATTTAATGGTGCACATTAACCTTCGGACGGAAGAACATGTATTTTCGTTGTTTTTCAAATTTCACACGACCTTTGATTTGGCACATTGAGCACAAGTATGTGTAGAAAAGAAAACCCCTTAGATTAAACACAAAGACTGGACAGAATCAAAATGCTTCTAGTTCGGAACGTTTGTTTATCATTGATTTTGGTCATATTGTTCGTGTGTGTCAATACCATCGTAACTCCGGAGTTCAGCAGCAGCCTTTACGACATTATACCGACATACAGTCATCACAATGATTTAGATATTAAATCTGGCAATAATCCTGATCGACCTGGACAACAGCTGTGTTATCCTTTACACAACCGCCGATGACAATAGGAAGATCCGGGATTGTATTCGATATGCTCATTTTATACCAATAATTCTGCGTCTGGGTTTTGTCATTTCGAATGAAATATTTTGCAATGTTTGAGCATCCAAATACGCCACGCAGGCATTATAAAAATGGACATTGCGTCACGGTGGATAAGCACGTAATAGAACAATTTTAGAAAATCTTTTATAACTTTGTTAATACGACACCGATTTGAATTCGGTTTGAAGCAAAGAATATGGACAGAAGTCATGTATTTAATGAACGTGGTGGATTTTTAAAGAGAAAAAAGCTGATACAAAAGTTAGGCTATTGAAGATCAACCATATAATTTTAGATCAAAATTCCATCACGTCAAGCTTATTACTGGCACATTCCAACCTTCTCTGTTTCAAACCGAATTCAAATCGGTCCCATATTAACAAAAATATCAAATATTTTCTGCAATTCTGAGTGACGTGTTTATCCACCGAGAGAATGGATACTAACATTCTATAAAGACTATTTCATGTAACATTTTGTTTGGATATGTATCGCCAAATTTCAAACTTGATTAAATTATTTCAAATATAGAAGTCTTATTATGTTTCGATATTGACAAATGCCATTATGAAGCATTCACAAATCACAAACAAATATGTACAATAGTTCTTCTGTTTGCAAATAATCTCTCTAACATTGCAGAAGTATTTTGCCTCTGACTAATGACGAATCGTCTACGTCTAATGCACCCATTACCACACAATGGCTCTTTCTGACTCCCTACAAGATAATGGACTTGATAAATGTTGTGGAAAAAGACATCGATACCCGTTATTTCACGATGCCCATTTTTGGATGTACAATTAATTGGCATTTTTAACCGATTAAATGGTTCAAAGCTAGGGTTTTCAAGGATCAGAACACCATAGGAACTGTCAGAGTTTGCATTGTGGTGTGGTGCATTGCATTATCTACGGCCAAACAGAAAGGAATTTTAGCGTTGGTACTCGAACGTTTTTTATATATCTGATTCAAATCGTATCTTGAGATATCAGTCGATAAGATGATTCAAATTAATTGATTAACATTAATTAACATTGTAATATATTTTGCATTTTGAAAAAGCATTACCCACTCTTATCTGTAGCTATTATCTGGTTGATCCAGCAAGCATACGACTCATGTATTACACAGAACTAATCATCCATCACATGATACAGTGGACTCGCATACGACTCATGTATTACACAGAACTAATCACCCATCACATGATACAGTGGACTCGCATACGACTCATGTATTACACAGAACTAATCACCCATCACATGATACAGTGGACTCGCATACGACTCATGTATTACACAGAACTAATCACCCATCACATGATACAGTGGACTCGCATACGACTCATGTATTACACAGAACTAATCACCCATCACATGATACAGTGGACTCGCATACGACTCATTTATTACACAGAACTAATCACCCATCACATGATACAGTGGACTCGCATACGACTCATGTATTACACAGAACTAATCACCCATCGCATGATACAGTGGACTCGCATACGACTCATGTATTACACAGAACTAATCACCCATCGCATGATACAGTGGACTCGCATACGACTCATGTATTACACAGAACTAATCACCCATCGCATGATACAGTGGACTCGCATACGACTCATGTATTACACAGAACTAATCACCCATCACATGATACAGTGGACTCGCATACGACTCATGTATTACACAGAACTAATCACCCATCACATGATACAGTGGACTCGCATACGACTCATGTATTACACAGAACTAATCATCCATCGCATGATACAGTGGACTCGCATACGACTCATGTATTACACAGAACTAATCACCCATCACATGATACAGTGGACTCGCATACGACTCATGTATTACACAGAACTAATCATCCATCGCATGGTACAGTGGACTCGCATACGACTCATGTATTACACAGAACTAATCACCCATCACATGATACAGTGGACTCGCAAACGACTCATGTATTACACAGAACTAATCATCCATCGCATGATACAGTGGACTCGCATACGACTCATGTATTACACAGAACTAATCATCCATCGCATGATACAGTGGACTCGCATACGACTCATGTATTACACAGAACCAATCACCCATCACATGATACAGTGGACTCGCATACGACTCATGTATTACACAGAACTAATCACCCATCACATGATACAGTGGACTCGCATACGACTCATGTATTACACAGAACTAATCACCCATCACATGATACAGTGGACTCGCATACGACTCATGTATTACACAGAACCAATCATCCATCGCATGATACAGTGGACTCGCATACGACTCATGTATTACACAGAACTAATCATCCATCGCATGGTACAGTGGACTCGCATACGACTCATGTATTACACAGAACTAATCATCCATCGCATGGTACAGTGGACTCGCATACGACTCATGTATTACACAGAACTAATCACCCATCGCATGATACAGTGGACTCGCATACGACTCATGTATTACACAGAACTAATCACCCATCACATGATACAGTGGACTCGCATACGACTCATGTATTACACAGAACTAATCACCCATCGCATGATACAGTGGACTCGCATACGACTCATGTATTACACAGAACTAATCACCCATCACATGATACAGTGGACTCGCATACGACTCATGTATTACACAGAACTAATCATCCATCGCATGATACAGTGGACTCGCATACGACTCATGTATTACACAGAACTAATCATCCATCGCATGATACAGTGGACTCGCATACGACTCATGTATTACACAGAACTAATCACCCATCACATGATACAGTGGACTCGCATACGACTCATGTATTACACAGAACTAATCACCCATCACATGATACAGTGGACTCGCATACGACTCATGTATTACACAGAACTAATCACCCATCACATGATACAGTGGACTCGCATACGACTCATGTATTACACAGAACTAATCACCCATCACATGATACAGTGGACTCGCATACGACTCATGTATTACACAGAACTAATCATCCATCGCATGATACAGTGGACTCGCATACGACTCATGTATTACACAGAACTAATCACCCATCACATGATACAGTGGACTCGCATACGACTCATGTATTACACAGAACTAATCATCCATCGCATGATACAGTGGACTCGCATACGACTCATGTATTACACAGAACTAATCACCCATCGCATGATACAGTGGACTCGCATACGACTCATGTATTACACAGAACTAATCACCCATCACATGATACAGTGGACTCGCATACGACTCATGTATTACACAGAACTAATCACCCATCACATGATACAGTGGACTCGCTTACGACTCATTACTCTCTTAGGAACAGAGCACATTATCTCTACATTCCATTTCGATAGAATGAGCTCTGTTCTCGCGGGGTCATTTCACGTCTAATCTCGGGGCCTTGGCGGGATTTCAGTATCCAATCGTTGGCCATATACAACAAAACAATTTAAAAAGCTGATACAAACTTTCATTGGCTGACGCTTCAAATTACCGGCTTCAGCCAAGAATAGAAGCGACGTAATGTATACGTAATCAAACAAGATCAAACTGAATGATTTTGATTCGATAATTCAAATGTTACCGGCTTCAGCCAAAAATAGAAGCGACGTAATGTATACGTAATGATCATGCAAGATAAAACTGAATGATTTTGATTCGATAATTCAAATGATGTGCTATAATTAGATTATGACGACCAAATAGGCTGTTGGCGTACCGAAAACTGCAGAGGTCATATTTGATGGTTTAATCAATATAGGCCTCGGCTTTGGAGAGTAACGACTCATGTTCTACACAGAACCAATCACTCATCACATGATACAGTTGGCTCGCGTTATGTCAACATCGGATCAGTCGAATCTCTACTAAAGTCGAAGAGAAAGTCTGATTAAGTCATCATCAATGGATATCAAAATGTTAAACACAATCATTTTGAATAAGTATAGACTTTGATATTTATACAGTAGGAACGGGAGATAAATTGCTCATTCTTTCCTGCTCGTGCTATATTTCATTAAAATCGTACTTAATAACCAAGAGAAATGGAAAAAGATCACTTTAGTCGAAACGGAGCGAAAATAGGACGAGTCGAACTCCGGATATCTCGAGTTCAAATGATATCTTTTACGACTTCAACACAACGGGCATCAACTTAAGGTAGAATACCGGTAATGTGGTCATTTTGAGTTTCATAAAAATATATCGATTTTTTTCGGGCGGCGTTATAACGTATACGAACTTATTCGGGCACGGTCGTAAACATTCGGCGGTGGAAAATTCCACCGCCGAATGTTTTCGACGTCGCCCAAATAACTCTGACGTCGCGTGAATCTCAAAAGGGATGCGCTTTCTTAAGATAGAATACCCGTTATGTGGCCATTTTGACATTAGAAAAAAAAAAAACATCGGATTTTGTCAAGCGTCGTCGTTCCGTTTCTGACCGTATTCGGGTGGGGTCGCAAACATTTTCCACCACCGAATATTTTCGAAGACGCCCAAATCATTCCGACGTCGCGTGAATCTCAAAAGGGATGCACTCTCTTAAGGTAGAATACCCGTAATGTGGCCATTTTGAGATTAGGAAAAAAACATCGGATTTTTCGAGCGTCGTCGTTAGGTATCCGAACGTAATCGGGCGCGGTCGTAAACATTCGGCGGAGGAGAATTCCACCGACGAAAGTTTTCGACGTCGCCCGAATAATTCCGACGTCTCATGGATCTCATTACGGGTAGACTACCTTAATGTATTTTCTTGATGAAGACAGATATCATTTCCGAAAGTACAGTCAGCGGCGTCAACCATTATCAGTCCAGTGATTGTGAGTTCGAACCCCGGCTCGGTCTGAATCATTTTTTCAATATTTGACAAAAGTCATGTGTCTCTCACCAACGGATGTAAATCATCTTAACCCTTTACCAAATGACGAAAAGTCAGGATGGTCAAATTTGAAAACTCCAGCTGACAACAAAATGGATAGAAATAAAGATTGGCTTTGTCTACAATATAGCACAGAAAATATTGAGGGAAAAGGAGAAAATGCGGGTTATCATCATTTTCTCTTTTCGCCTTAACATTTTACCAAGCTTTTACCTGTATTAAGGACGTCAAAACCCGGTCTTGTTTGGGAAAGGGTTAAGTGATGGGAGAGAAGCTGGATTTTCGGATTTGATATATTGGAAGCACTGGTGAGAGTGAGAGAAACTTGAGGAACCCATGGTTAGGTGCTCCAGCAATGACCGGCAGTTGATAGAGGCACTGAGCCCCATTTACTCAATCCAATGAGTGTGTATCCGAATCATGGGTCGCCTTCCCTGTATACCGCTGCTGAATAACAATGAATTTTGTGCTAAACATAGACTTGGTTTACACTGTTATGTTTTGATAACCCATAGGTGTTGTTATAAAATCTCGTAACTACGGCTTGATTCAAGCCGTAAGTACGAGGATTTATAACAACGCTTACGAAATACTATTGTTTGCCCGAAATTACATCACAGTCAACTGGTTAAAATCCTTTCCTATTGGATTGGGTGGTGTGTTTATACCGGTGAGAAAATATGGTTAGATGCACCATACTCTATAATATTAGAGAGCTTTTGGAAGCAATATTTCACCTCATTTACTTATTTATTAATTATTTAGCAGAATCATGACGAACAGTATTTAACGCCCCGACTGCCCTCTCTTAAACACGGCATGTAATCGCGTGTAACAACATTTTTGATATTTTGCATAGAAAAATCTGTAAACATACGACCGATTTGAAGCAGAGAATACCAGAAAATGATAGTTATTTTTTGATTGCTAAGAATATTTAATAATCAGCTGTTAGAAATGATGTCGTTCACCAACCAACATTTTGGCTGGTCCACAATAACTTGATTTTGGTTGTTTTTAAGGACCAACCGCATCCGTTTAACCCCTGGCGTTTGACAATATTCTCTGCTTCGAACCGAATTAAGATCGGACAAATATTTAATAACACCACTAAAAATGTTCTTAAATTGTTGTGACACACGCTTTCTCATCGTGATTAAACCTTTTCTAAACAAGACCTGGTTTTGACGTCCCTAAAAGAAAAGACTTGGGAAAACATTTAGACAAAAGTAGAAACTGCTGATAACCAGCAGTTTCTACTTTTGTCTCAATATTTTCTATGCCATATTTTACACAAATTCTATCTTAAATAACTTACATTTTGTCATTTTTCGCAGTTTTGGAAGTGGATTACCCTAAAATTTTGTCGTTTGGGAAGGGGTTAAATTGTTTTGACACACGCTTTCTCACCGTGATAATGTAAGAAGAAGACAGGTTATCACAACGAAGACTAAAATAATCAACAGATGAATCACATTTGAAGTAAACAACCAATGTAATTATTATTGTATTTCTTATAAAACATAAAGATTAAAACAGCTATATTTATATATACATTATTCTAAACTTTCCAAGAGAGCAAATGGTTACAATTTAATACAATATCGTACCCATGTAATTACAATTGACCCTTTATCAAACAATGACTTGCTAAACCTTTACACACAAGAAACATCAACATTTAGAGTGGTCCAAATTCAAACTCTGTGCATAAGATAAAATGGATCTTATTACGTCAAAGTTAGAAAATGCTGTTTATCAGCATTTTTTTTTGTCTCATTTTTTTTTCCAATCTTTTTCATAAAGGTTCGCCAAAAGCAGGTCTTGCTTGGGAAAGGGTTAAACGGCCCTAAACATGATACATACAAAAGACTCATACTGGTGTTCAGTATAATATCATCTTAGTCCCAATGGTTTCAATACTATATTTTATGAATATTGAGTATATTTACCATGTATAAATCACGGTGTACAATCATGTGACTCAGAATTTCCGACAATCATCAATATCTTTTTTTAATACTTGATCAATTTAAATTCGGTTTGAATCAGAGAATGTGGGAAAATTCTAGGAATAGACTGGACCTGTTGGATTTTTGAAAAATTAACTGATAAAAAAGTTATTGAAGATAACCAAAATAACTTTTTATTGGTTGATTTTTCAAAAAATCAACCAGGTCAATCTGATTGTGTGACGTCTGTCCACATTCTCTGCTTCAAACCGAATTCAAATCGGTCGAGTATTTACAAAACTATTGAAGGTTTTCAGAAAATATTGTATCACGTGATAATCCACCGTGTAAATGTTAACTGCGCATCCTATTCTTATACTGGTCCACATAAAGCACACCGTTTTCTATAACAATTGTTTAAGATATTGGTTCGAAGTCATGTGGAACTATGTGAACACATTTGGCAGGATCTAAAATTCAGAGGCGCCCGATTGTTGGTGTATTATATATCGCCGATTTTCATCGAAAACCTCGTAACTGCAGACTGTTTTAAGCTGCAGTTACGAGGTTTTGTTCAAAAGCGACGATATGTACTTCTTACGGCCTCGTGATTTACGGGGCCTGTTGCGCTAAACACGTAAAACTCCACTTAGGTTACGAAATGCAAAAAACAACTAGGAAAACGTATTTCGAATCGTTTCATGAATTCGGTCGTAATGTTTTTCATTTAAAATCTAATCACACAAAGTTGTAGTTTGCAGTGATGATTTTTCAACTATTTAACCCTCTCCCAAACAAGACCTGGTTTTGACGTCCCTAATAGAAAAGGCTTTAGAAAACATTGAGACAAAAGAAGAAACTGCTGATGACCAGCAGTTTCTCCTTTTGCCTCAATATTTTCTATGCTATATTTTACACAAATGTTACCTTTATCAACATTAATTTTGTTGTCTGCAGCAGCTTTCAAAATGGATGACCCTAAAACTTTATCGTTTGGGAAAGGGTTAAATCAGTAATGGTACGTTTTCTGTTGTGGTGAGTTTGTGTGTCTATGAGATCCCGCATACAAATCCGCCATTTTATGTGCCGTCGGATGGTTTCCCTGCAGTAGAAGATCTGGGGGCATTTTTGCAGGGGGTGGGGGAGGGGGTATTTTGTGTAATAAGCAGTCATGTTCGGGGATCACATGCATCGTACTTGGAGAGGAACAACAGTCAGTTTGATCCTCTATAACCGGGTGGATATGTGGAGAATTTGGATTAATGTATACGTCACTTATACAACATGAATTATCTCCCTTTGATATATTGTCCGGGTGACCAGGTGGCGCTGGGATTTGTTTTCGATGTTGTGGCGACCTCTTTATAACAGCGTAGTGGTCTGTAGGTATATCATAATGATTGGGATTACAGTCAGAAGGTGTTGACTCTCTAGAACTAGGGATATGTTTTCTTTGTAGATATAAATTAGTGGGAACTTTAGCAGGTAAATTCGGCGGTTTTGAGCAATCTGATTTAGAGTAATTATCACTTAAATCCAAACACTCTGCACTTTGTAAGCCCTCGTCACCAGCATCTAGACTAGAATAAGCAGATTCTGAGTTCTGATTCTTCGAAGAATCAACAAGTCCTTGAAGATTGGGGAAGAACGAGGAAATTCCACTTTCTGAATCGAAAACAAGCGTTTCGTCAGTTGGATCATGTGATTCGCGGTTGTAATGAAAAATCGTCGTTTCGTATTGGGGATTCCTAGTAAATGACGTCATATCCTGTAGTGGTTCCCGTTCCGCGTCACATCGTCCATGATGATTTGCTTCTTGAGCCGGGTAACAAGACTTCTCATCGTCGCTAGGTAACAGCTGAAGTTCGGTGCTTGCCTTCTCATCGAGCGTCGTGGCAGTATCGCTTTTACGTGTAATGTTGCGTTTTCTCTTTTCACGACCGTATGTTCTGTACCTGCAGTTAAACAACAGGTTTGAAACTTAAAACGTCATAGATCACGATAAATGACCTGGCAGAGCATCTCTTTGTAGCCATTAGCTAGGTGTGCCTTTCCGTGCCATTTATCGTGAGCTATACATGGAATAAAGTACATGGTGTATCGAAATAATACTGAATAACAAGGGAAGTCACCATGTTCTTTAAAATGAACGGCATTACATACGAGTAACATCCCTTGTTATTGTGCTACAAAAATACTTTCCGTGTCATTCATTTTCAAATTAAAGATTATATTAGTTTAGAAAATATATCTACTCTCTTAACTATCATTTTAATTGAAACTGAACAAAGATTTTGATGATTTTGATTTCGATATTTCCAGGTTCACTAAGGTGACGTTCTCAACAATTTCGAGTTAACAAATGTCAACTCTATGTGTTAGATGTGGATGTTTTTCAACAAAAACCTCGTAACTGCAGTTTGTTTAAAGCTGCAGTAACGAGGTTTTTGTTGGAAAGCGACGCTCTTTACCTGTAGCATACGAATATAAGCGCCATGATGAGTGCTATAATAAGTAGTCCAAGAAATATGTTCACAACCACCACACCTGCGAAAATAGAAAATACAAAAATTCAATTTGAAATCTTTACCAAACAGCGAACAAATAAGGGCTTTTTGTAGCTTTTGAGACGGTTACTGACGACGAAATAGTTGATATGAAATGTAGACAACTGAAGATCTAATTGTATAAAAAAAATTATAGAAAAGGGGAAAGTAGGCCCTACGCATCATCAGCAATTTCTTCTTTTTTTCTCAATATTTTCTCAAAATATTTCTTTTGTAGACGTCATGTCCAGGTCTAGTTTGGGAAATTGTTGAAAAAAATGGCTAATGTATCAGCATCTGTGGACATAAAACACATTTATGATTGATACGAGACTTTGGCAACAAGGTTCATTATATGTTGAATTAGTAAAAGTTGCACAGTCGACGTTCGGACCTCAGACAATGATCCTCCGATCACATGGCTTATAGAGTCATCCTTCCACACTGAAATGTTATGTTTGATTGTGCCTCTAAACAACATTGATAAGACAGAGGATTTAGTACATTTTGTCTCATTTGGAGTCAATTTTGTTATGTTTTTGTTTGTTTGTTTTTGCCTCCTGTTAGAATTTTTGTACATCATTTGGATATTGCTCTAAAAAGTAGTCATGTCTATCAATCATCTAGTTGGTGTCAAGCTTAGGTCTTTCAGCTTACTTGTTTATTTCATTTATATCGACAAAGGTTACATGTATCCTATAGAATAAAACGAGTCTAGTTTCCCCCATACTTGCTAATACCGCATGTAAATTTCTGCATATAAATTGGAAACGAAATAAATGAAATTCTCTCCATCAATTTTTATTGGCCAGATCACAGAGCGCTATATTACACCAGAAACTTACGTGGTGGGACAGAAATTTTCTTTATGGCACTATTTTTAGAGAAATTACGTCACATCGTCCTAGAATTGTGTCAATTACTGGGCAGGTCAAAATTAATTACATCATCAAAGCAACCATTGGGCACTCCAGATAAATCTACTTCAAAATGTAGAGTACCAAATTAAATTTGTATTAGACAAGTAAGAAGATGTAGATGCTTTCAAAATGATTGTTATACATTGGTGGAGATAATGTTGAAGATGTTTTTTTCGTTTGTTTTACAAGGGATCTGGAGCTTGTATTGTTTGGTATGATAAGGTTATCACCCCGATGTATAAATGATATAATACTAAGTATTGAAATAGACATTTGAGAGTTTGTGATATTCTAAATCACACACAAACACTTTTATAACTTTTATATCCAGGGTAAAATCCCTTGTAGACCTACTCCTTTGCATACAAATTGGATACCATAAAAATGCTTTTCATCTTTATGTATCTTTTTTGGACAAGGAAAGTCACAAAACAAATCAACTTGCAAGTAATTGAGAATATGACGTAAGTTTGAATTACGGAATATCTGTTTTCAGAGTGGTTGATATACACAGGACATGGTCAAGCTGAGGGACGATATTGTTTTAAACGTTTGTTATATGGACAATTCAACACTTTACTGATTGTTTGGAATGATACATTATGACCCATCTTGGAAAAGAGTATTGAACTCAGCGTTCTGTTAATTAAAACATAATATTGGATGGGCTCTTCTCTGTCCAGAAAATTTTTCTTTTGTACAATATATAAGTAGCTCATTTATTCCACCAAATGTCCTTTAAATCAAAAGAAATTTTATTTCCCCACACTTTCTAATACAGCATGTAAATTTCTGCATACAAATTGGAGAAGAAATAAATGAAATTTTCCCCATCAATCTTTCTTGGCTAAATTACAGAGCGCTATATTACATCGGGACCGTACGTAGTGGGACAGAAATTATCTTTACGATCGTATCGGTTTAGCAAAATTAAGTCACATCGCCACAGAAAATGTGTCAATTACAGAGCAGTTCAAAGTAAACGAAATTTTCAAAGCAGCATCCCAACCAATATAATTTAGATAAAAAAAAGATAGTTTCAATGTTGGCAAACGTATTTGCAAATCTCAAAAGGTCGATATGTTTACATGTGCGACGGTTGTTAAAAAATATTAAAAAACGAAAAGAAATATTGAATTGGTCATTATCAAACAAAATCATTGCTTAAGCAACGTCGAATTCCAAAATGACCTTAATTTTATTGTGCAAACATTGAAATATTTTAGAAAAACAAAACCAACAAATGAACGGATGAACATTGCAAAGATTGTGAATCGAAAACAAGAAAATGTTACGGAAAGTACATGTAGTTAGTGTAATACGCCATAGAATATAACTTGACTTTCCCCAAAATGCTTTATAAATTTCCTCTTACATTAGTGAGAGATAAAATTGCTTCGTTTCTTAAATTGGTGCAAACAATTACGTCATTGATGCCTCGAATATGTTTTTTAAATGCTACTTGTAGTCTAGTTTGTGTAAAAAAAAGATCGAAAAAAGACTTCCAAACTCGATATTTTGAACGCTATCGGCTTCACTTTTATTTACAACAACGTTATTTTGTTTTAAAAGTACTATCGGAATTGTTTTTACTTAATCACGAAACTCAGTTTGATTTACTTCAGGTCTGAGGTCGATTATACTATTAGCAAACTACATTTTCTTACTACCCCGAATCATTCTTGTGTATTTGAAAATCTAAGAAAGTTCCCGAAGATTCAAAATAGCTCTATATGTTTGACTTTAACAAACAGCCTGTTTCCGGAAGATAAATCTTCCCCATCAGGACCGCATAATACATCAAGTAGTTCCGTCAAATTGAGGTAAATTTAAAGTCGCGCTCTCACGTGACTGAGCCACGTAAATTCTCGTAGATTATTACGCTCTGGAAGTGAACTTGTTACATTTCATCGATTTCTACATTTTCCCTGTTACATTGACAAATATATATTTTATTCTAGCGTTGCCAGAAAACTTTATTGTCTGTTGGTTCCCTCCAAGACTTTGCCAGCAAATTGTTCAACCTCTACTCATATACATACGTCTACGAAACATTTTTTAACTTCTTTACAGAATGTGCATTGTTTCAATTATTAAAATCAATACGCGAATAAGCATTATTTATGTGTATTTGATTGAATAAGGAAAAGGTACTATTGCGCCAACGATCATGCTTAACTTCTTCGTATATTTCCTTTTGTTTAATAAGCACAGTACTTAGTTGGGCAGCACAATGAATTTAATCTGCAAGGGTGATAGCCCAAAGCCTAAATACTATTTCGTCGTTTTTCAACGATAACCTCGTAGCTGAAGCTTATGATAAGCTGCAGTTACGAGGTTTTCGTTGACAAGCATCAATAAGCTTTTTGGTCCGTGTTGAATAATGAACAAACAAACCTGTCGACACGATTCATGCGCAAGTTAAAATGACAAGGAAAAAATAGTCGAAGACTATAACAATTAATGACGATATCATGTTTGATATCGCTTTACCCAATGCGATGATGTCATTTTTTGGTAATGTATTATACTGTTCTAGTTACGGTATTAGTTACCAGCTTATCATCAGGACTGTATAATGAACAAATTAATAAAAAACAATAGTACAACCAACGTATAGTAGTGGAAGTGTTATATTTTATCGAAAAGCTAGACATTTGAAATCAAAAGAATTTTCCTATTGACGAGCAAAATGAAGATCAGAATTTGATGATAGAATACAGACATACGAAATGAAATTGAGGATTTACAAATACAACCGGACCAAAACGGAATAAATACGTACACACAAAATATCTATCAATCAATGACGTCGGCAATACTTACGTAATAGAGTGACCAATCGCCATGGATCGCTAGATGGAGGCGTGTCTTCTTTCTTTTTTGTCCCGCCCACTGCAAAAAACACAACAACAAGATAACATATTAATTGAAATGGGTGCACTGGGTTTGTAAATAGATATAGATAAAGCTAGAATGTGAAACACCCCTTCTTAAATGTACGAGCGTTAGAACTCCACAGAACCTGTGAATCTACTATTAGACTTCAGTTTGTTCAGAGTTAAGCCACACAAAATTATCCAACGTGTATCATACTACGAGTCTTCGAATTCGGAGTAGGGGGCGTCAGCCGACGCTTTCATGTGCACAACGAATCCTCCATGTTTCTCGGTCTTCCATCAATGTTTTTTATACGGGCCTATCTGCAGGATATCTTTAATCCAGTTATAAACTTGTTTAAAGTGGTATAGATTAATCAATGAATCATTTGAAGACGACGAAGAAATGATCCATTATTTCTTTTCGTTGGCACATTTGTGCATTTTAAGTTTGAACAAAGACATGCTGACCGTGTACCAATTCCTTAATCAATAAGCTATTCCGAGACAGCACTCTACCATGTTTAAAACTTGTCTAAATGAAACTGAGCGAGCCTTTAACATAGCAACATAATATGTTATGTTAATATGTTATTTCAAATCCAAACCCAATGTTGGGTCACTCATTGGAATCGTTTTGCCGAGACGATTCAAAGGAGGATCTTCAAAATACGGCTTAAAGTGACATTTCACATTTATTTCATTTTTTAAAAGTATGTCTTGATGCAAAGATTGTTTATTCTAATGCGAAGAAATGCTATCTTTTTTTGAAGTTGTTATTTATAAGCGAAACATGTAGTCTACCTAAATTATAGAAAAAAGGCTCTAGAAAACACTTTTGTAGGAACTTTTTGTTAATGCTCGACATCCATGCCTAAATGAAACTTTGATGTGTAAGGAAGATAAATAGGGGGGATGTCACCATATAGAGGTCATTTTAAGGTCACCACGAGGTCAAAGGTCAACTAGGTGCAAAAATCCATGGTAAAGCATGAAAATCCGCTATAACTCACTTAGTTCTGGGTGTAGACTAACAATATTGGTATCAAAATGAAGCTGAGACATTTATCTTCATTTTGCAGTATAGATATGCAAATCAGCTAATTTGCATATGCATAATTTTGAAGAATTAATTGGAAATTTTGATGATTTTGGGGGTATTTTTTTCAGAATATAGTTAGAAAATGAGCTGTAGCTCGCATAGTTGGTGCTGTACATTCACGTATTGGGTACCAAAATAAAGCCTAGACATGTATCCTCAAGTTGCGGTATGAAAATTAGCTGAATTGTATATGTACAATTTTTAATTAATTTTCTAATTAATTAGCACTCTCCCTAAGAATCATGCAGGCTCTATAGAAAAGGTGATAAGTGACTTTTTCCGAATTCAAAAAATTGCTTGCCCAATTGATTCCCTTTGTCATAAAAGTTCGAAAGCCGAAAGGAAAGTGCTGAAGCTGTACCGTTACCATGGCAACGGCCAGAGAAATATTTTCTCCCCAAAGGCAAGATTTCCTGTTTTTGAAAAAAGGAAAAATGTACATTTTGAAGAGAGTAGTGTATATTTACCCTTTGATACACAATGAGTTTTTCTAATCCAGAACTTTTATGCTTATGTTAGCTATAAATTTCACGAATGGAAAAGCGAAAATGATTTCACATAATATGTTGCCATGGCAACAAACACAGACTGTATTTTGCATTTTCGCTACCGTATTAAATTAGCAATTTTCTGTTCAAATTATCTCCTAACAGCATGGCTAGGATACAAAGTTACAGCATTGGGAATATACACTGATGTCTCATGTCCGACATGAAAAAATAAAAAGTCGGAAAATGTTTCAGATTCATGGTATCCATGGTAACCAAAGTAACATAGAATCACTAAAAATGGAAATTTGATATATTTTAAGCTGTAAAATTGCAAACAAAAACATAACAACTAGCATCATTTAATATGTCATTTAAAGGATTGATTCATACCTTCAAATGCGCACACTAAAATTTTGATTGTTCCTTCTCAATTTGGTTTCCATGGCAACACGAAAACAACCAATAAGCATAAAATCACATTTTTTGCTTATTTTAAAAGCATAAATGAAGGAAATATGTTTAGTGAAGTGAGATAATTTATGCAGAGAAATATCCTTTCATGTTATGCCTACAAAATGAAAATATACTCAAGTTATTTTATTTATTTGGTAACCATGGCAACAAACACAGGCTATGGATGACATTTTCGCTACTATATGAACTTAGCAAATTTTTGTTCAAATTTATTCCTAACAGCATGGCTAGGATACAAAGTTTCTGCATTGGGAATATACACTGATGTCTCATGTCCGACATGAAAAAATAAAAAGTCGGAAAATGTTTCAGATTCATGGTATCCATGGTAACCAAAGTCACATAAAATCACTAAAAATGGAAATTCGACATATTATAAGCTGTAAAATTGCAAACAAAAATATAACAACTAGCATCATTTAATATGTCATTTAAAAGATTGATTCATACCTTCAAATGTGCACACTAAAATTTTGATTGTTCCTTCTCAATTTGGTTTCCATGGCAACACAAAAACAACCAATAAGCATAAAACACATTTTTTGCTTATTTTAAAAGCATAAATGAAGGAAATATGTTGAATGAAGTGAGATAATTTATGCAGAGAAATATCCTTTCATGTTATGCCTACAAAATGAAAAATGAAAATATACTCAAGTTATTTTATTTATTTGGTAACCATGGCAACAAACACAGGCTATGGATTGCATTTTCGCTACTATCTGAACTGAGCAAATTTATTCCTAACAGCATGGCTAGGATACAAAGTTTCTGCATTGGGAATATACACTGATGTCTCATGTCCGACATGAAAAAATAAAACGTCGGAAAATGTTTCAGATTCATGGTATTCATGGCAACGAAAGTGACATAAAATCACTAAAAATGGAAAATTGACAAAATTTAAGTCATAAGGTTGCAAACAAACACATAAAAATTAGAATAGATTAATATGCTATTTGAAGCATTGATACAAAGATAAACATGTGCACACTATAAATTTGATTTTTTTTCTAAATTTGGTCTCCATGGCAACACGAAAACAACCACAAAGCATAGAATCACATTTTTGCCTATTTTAAAAGCATAGTTGAAGGGAATATGTTGAGTTAACTGAGATCTTTTAAGCTCAGAGTTACTCTATCATATTATACCTACAAAATGGGAAACATATACTACAGTTATTTATTCATATTGTAACCATGGCAACAAACACAGGCTGTATTTTGCATTTTCGATAATACATGAACGTAGCAAATTTCTGTTCAAATTATCTGTAACAGCATGACTAGGATACAAAGTCTCAGCATTGGGAATATATACTGATGAAAATGAAAAAATAAAAACATGCAAAATGATTCAGATTCCTGGTATCCATGGTAACCAAAGTAACATAGAATTAATAGAAATGGTAAATTTACACAATTTAAGTTGTAAAATTGCAACCAAACATATAAAACCTAGAATGAATTAAAATGCTATTTAAAGCATTGATATAAACATGAAAATGCGCACACTAGAAATTTCGACTTTTTTTCCTTAATTTGGTTTCCATGACAACACGACGACAACCAAAAAGTATAAAGTAACATTTTTATTATTTCAAAAGCATAATTGAAGCGAATATGTTGAGCGAAGTGAGATAACTCAAGCTCAGAAATAGTCTATCATGTTATGCCTACAAAATGGAAAAATATACTCAAGTAACTTTAATCATATGGTAACCATGGCAACGTACAAAGGCTGCATTTTACATTTTCGCTTTCATCTAAACTTAGTAAATTTCTGTTCAAATTATCTCTATTAGCATAAATCAATATGATATTTGAAAAATCAGTACAAACTCGAAAATGTGAAAACAAGCATGTTTGATTTTGTGGCTAAATATGGTTTCCATGGCAATATGAATATCACCACAAAGCTCGAAATCAGTTTTTGCTCATTTGTAAAGCGCAATTTAAGGGAAAAAGGTGTGTGAATTGAATAAGTTCCAGATTAGAAATATAAAATTATTATATGCCTTCTAAATGGAAAAAAGATCCTTTCATACTCAAGTTATTTTATTCATCTGGTAACCAAGGCAATGAACAATGACTATATTTCGCATTTTCGCTATTATATAAACTGTCTGATCATTTTTTTCCTAACAACAAAGCTAGGATACAAAGTTTCAGCATAGGCTTTATATACTGGTTCACCATGTTCTACATAAAATAGTTAAAGTCAAAAACGTTTCAGATTCATGGTATCCATGGTAACCAAAGTGACATAATTGGTAAAAATGGAAAATTGACAGGATTTAAGCAGTAAGATCTTGCATACACAAACATCTCGTCACAGTTTTGTTAAACAAATTGCTAACAGAAATATAGTTTGCTTGCCAGGGTTACTAAAATCGTAAGATATTCTGAGTAACATCAATTTAGCTTTGGAGAAAACTAGAACTGTCGCAAAGCGGACAAATATCCCCCACTAGTGCCTTGTCACTGAAAAAGTGCTATTGGTCAAAAGGTTCTTTAGTTGGAGCACGGAAACAGATTTTAAACAAAGTCCAATTGTGACCTTGACCTTTAACCCTCGTGCCCCAAAAGCAATAGGGCACCTCCTTCAGTTAAGGGCAACAGCTGTGTAAAGTTTCATGATCCTAGGACAATCGGTTCTTGACTTAGAACACAGAAACGGATTTTAAACAAATTCCGATTGTGTTCTTGACCTTTGTGACCCAAAAACAATAGGGCATCTCCTTGAGTCATGGGCAACAACAGTATACTGTGTGAAGTTTCATGATCCTAGGTCAACCGCTTCTTGACTTAGAGCACGAAAACTGATTTTAAACAAAGTCCGATTGTGACCTTGACCTTTGACATTGGTGATCTAAAATCCTCCTTGGGCCATGGGCAACAACTGTGTAAAGTTTCATGATCCTAGGTCAACCAGTTCTTGACTTAGAGCACGGAAATAGACGGACAGACAGACAGACATTGTGAAACCAATATACCCCATCTACTTCATAGGTGGGCCTATAAAAAAAGAGTCTGTCATAAAATCTAATGCAGCATATGCATTGAAAATATATGCCTTTATTAGAAGGAGATAATTCAGTATAGTTCCTGATTTTTGTTACCATGGTTACAACAAATAGACACATTGAGAGTTTTTTTTCTTCTAAATTGTCTGTATTTATAAAACAATTGATTACAATTAAGGCAATGTAATTATGTTTTATAGATGTTTTGGTTTGGAGATAATCATATTGGAAAACGTTGTTTTTGGTTGTTTCTTTGTAAAATCGTTGACAGTTTAATAGCATGATTACCATGGTAACAAGAATTATAAACATTTTGTCATTTTTCCTTGGTATTTAAAAAGCAAGAATAAGTCAATATGGCAACATACTCTTTGTTTATATTAATCTCTGAAGCCATGAGATAAGATAGTTTGAAAATGTCGTTTTTGCTAGACTGCTGACAGTTCCATGGTTTCGTTGCCATGGTTACGAAAAACAGACACGTTTTGATTAACTTTAATATTAGATTTTTTAAAAACAAGTGATTGCCATTAAGGCACTATATGCATTGCTCATGTTTACCTCTGTTTTCAGGAGATATGTTTGTATGAAAATGTCATTTCTTTGTAAAAAATGGTGATTGTACCATCATTCGGTTGCCATGGTTACAAAAAATAGATATATTTTTAGTTATCTTATTATTGGCTTTTTAAAAACAACTGCTTGCCATTAAGATATCATATGCATTGTTCATATTCTGCTTTATTGTAAGAAGACATTTTGGTTTGAAAATACCATTTTTTGATAAATTGGTGACATTACCATCCTTTGGTTGCCATGGTGACGAACAATAGAAATATTTTTAATTATTTTATTCTTTTTTGTTAAAATACATGTAATGACCAATTAGTCAATGTATTCATTATTCTTATTCAACATTGCTGTGAGGAGATATTTTGATTTGAAAATGACATTTTTTTTCAACTCGGTGATGGTGCCATCATTTGGTTGCCATGGTAACAAAAAATAGAAACATTTTGAGTTAAGTTATTCTTGTCTTTTAATACACAAGGACTGATCATTTATGCACTATATGTGTTGTTCATATTCATCTTTGCTTTTATGAGATATTTGTGATTGAAAATGTCTCTTTTTTGTAAAATTGGTGATGGTTCCATTTTTTGGTTGCCATGGTTACGAAAAATGGAAACATTTTGAGTTATTTTGTTCTTTGCTTCTAGAAGACAAGTCCTGACCATTAATGTACTGTATGCATCTTTCATATCCACCTTTGTTCCTCAAAGATTTTTAGGTCTGAAAGTGTCATTTTTGATAAATTTTGTGACGGTTCCATGGTTTGGTTGCTATGGTTACAAAAAATAGAAACATTTTCCAAGATGTTATTCTTGATTTTTCGAAAACAAGAGGTTGTTATTAAGAAACTACATGTATTCTTAATATACAAGGATGCTGTTACAAGATAATTTGGTTTGAAAATGTCAAAAATTTGAAGATTGAAAATTTGATTTTAGTGATGGAACTTCGGTTGCTATGCAACATAATCTAAAATATATTTTTGATTTTTCAATACAATATTAAATGCACCTATTGTCATACTTGAGATAATTGATATAGTACAGACAATCTAAACAATTATGATATTTCAAATACCAACCTGAAAAATGTTAATTTTCCAATTTTCATTCAGGGGTTTTCTGCCAATCTCTGAAAAATTTTGTTTCTTCGTTTCCATGACAACGGCTGTCAGAAAAAAGGAACGCACTTGGTTTTGGAAGTTTTTCAACATATCTGATTAAATGAAGGTAAAATAAATTATTTCTGTGACTAGTCACTTATCACCTTCTGCATGATTCTTAGGGAGAGTGCTAATTAATTAATAAAGCCCACCGAAATCTGACCCAAAATATGACTTGTGTAGGAACCTTTTATTAATGCTCCACTTATATGTTTGATATGCTATTTAGGGTATAAGCAATCAACCTAGGGTGGATGTATCATTTTGAAAGGCCTTTTAAGGTCGTAACGAGGTCAAAGGTCATAACGAGATCAAAGGTCAAATGAGTGCAATTTCAGGTCTATGCCTTTTACAAATCTACTTTTATTGCTTTTCGAATATAATGTTTAAGCTCAAACCACTTGTAGTTGTATCATATATGTCTGAGTTTGAAATAATGCTGATTTAGACTAATTTCTGTACTTTTTGTGGTGTTTGTGTTAATAATAAACACAAAATTTGCCCTATTTTAATGCATTTTTTGTAAAACTATATTTTTGAAATGTAAAGAAAAGTCATTGAACCGCTCAAAATAATGTTTTATGTTGAAACAATCAACCAAAATTACTGGCAAATATAAAATGCAGATTTAGCACATCACATATAATTTAGTAATTTTATAGTGTCTTAAGAAATTTATATAAACATTTGTGCTACTTTATTTGTGTACAACGAGTAACTTGTAATTGAAAGTACTCGCGAAAAAATAAAGACATCGCCAAAACACAGATGTACAAAATGATTCAGCAACAATCCTGTGTTTCTTGTTTTCTATAATTATATCCAAACAAAATCTGGTGTGACATTCAATCCATGAAATGTCACACAATGTTATGTTTTGCGACGATTATATAAGGCAGTGGAACATGTGTCTTTGTGTGTCTAAGATCTTAAATTGTGATAAAATCTGTACAAATAAAACATTTAGATTTTTCTTTTTCTTACAGATCTAGTTTAATGTCATTATAACTAAAATTGAAAGTTGAAGCGTAAAATTGTTGTTAGAACCTGCTACTGATGCAAAATTTTGCATGTCTTTTGACGTATAGGTAAATGCTCACTTATTTTCGGGGTAATTTCCTGTAAGAAATAACTGTATGTAATTAAAATATGGCCTTTAATATTTCTTTGTTCAACATTTCAGCTTTATCTGACCTGTAATGGCTTCGATTACGACGGATATAAACCCCCCATATCACATCATTTTGTAAATACTATCACATCAATGAACATATTTTACATACTTTTATGCCGCTGCATGATTATCGATTTATGTCATTTACTTTATGAATCTTATTTTCTGTTATAACAAGTCTGTAAACGGTTAGACCATATGGTAAAAGCCAACTTCTGTGGATCATTAGGGATTTATGCTTGGGAATACTAATGGCATTTTAAATGAACTGGTATTTTACCAATTCGCAAACAACGTCATAGTTTTATCATCGCTGGTAAAATGCTTTAGAAATCGAAACAAAAGAAGAAAATGCTGATGTCAAAAATTTCTTCTTTTGCCTCAATATGTTCTCTATATGTATTTTGTACATGAATTCTATCTTTGTAAATACCAACTGTGTCGTTTTTAGCAGCTTTCAAATTGGCGCACCTTTCAATTCCTCCGTTTGGCAAACGATAAAACCATATCGTCTAGGTCAAAGTCCTGTACACTGACCTTTAATTCAACGGAATGGGTACAGTATGTGGCTTCATAAGCACATTCAAACATAAAAACTTGTCCTGAACGGTATCATTTGCAACGAGATGAGCTATACTTTGTTTTGCATCCATATGACATGAGCTGTGTACAAGTTGAAGGAATGGCTGCTTCAAACCTTTGCCATTGCCTTTCCAGCCTCCACACCTTTCAGAATCTTCTGCAGTAAAACTTGGGTTATCTGTTGATATCCCTATCGCTGCCTGTTCGTTACATCTCGCTATGTGTAATTGCAAAGTATTTGTCGTCGGAGGTAGTAGTTAAAGTGCTCTCTTGGCTTTCATAAAGAGTTGATATCTGCAGACAAGAACATGAAGTATGCAAAGATACAGTTCTATATTCTCAGGATTCCCATCACGGCCTGCAGCTTCTAAGAGTTCTGGATATTCAACATACATTTTACAACAGGACTTTATAACTTATTCCACTCAAAGACGACGTTGTACTACAACCTGTCAGCGAAAGGAACCCAACCAGGTTGTGGATGATGTCAGTTCCTAGTTTGCTAGCAAAACTGTGTACAGTGAATTAATTCCTTGACTTCTAAAGAAGTCCCTGACACCATTTATGTTTCAACATCCAGTGAACCAACATGGTACATAAAGAGCAATAATACATCCATGTCTTTACATATCACAAAAATCCTACCATACCCTGAATTTGATTGCACGCTTTGCATGCATAAGGATATGAGTGTCTACATCCTCATGGTCAACACACAAGTGTTTTGTGTCAAAATAGTTAGCATTGCATTTTCAGGGTCCTGAAATCCACCGACAGCTACCAAATTAGAGTCATCAAGAAAACATGCAAATCTCGATAAAATTTCATGCCAAGTTTGCGTTGCTCTCATCTAGGGCCATGAATTGTTCCCAGGATTATGATAGTGGGACATCAGGACTGTCAATAGCCTTGAGTATAGGACGTCGGTTCCCTGCTTTTTATCTTGTGGAAGCCTTTATAGGCTTGCTCCCAAAGTAATGACAGAAAACAACATCTCATGAATCGGTTGCAAGAAACCAAACTGCACAATACTTTGGTATGTTACATGTGCTAACTGCAATACCAGGCGAATTTATGTTTTTGCACATAGTTGACCTTTGACCTTGCGGTGACTGTTATACACTGTAATTCAATCTGATTTTGGAGAAATACATGTAATGCTTAATTCTGTTTTTGACAGGATGTATTACATGTACAACGTCATTAAATTCTTCCTTGAAGCTTCAAAGCACTGTGGGTACCACATATTCACAAAATTGGTGCTAACAGTCAAATATTAAAAATAATAATTAAAGTCGTGTATATGCAATATTACGCTTATTAGCAAAACTAAACTTGGGAATAGATGTCTAGGCTTTACTTTGGTACCCCTTTGGTAAATGTACACCACCAATCCATTGAGCCTAAGCTTATGTTCCAACGATGTTTAAAACTCTGTACAGATAGTCGGTGTTCTGAAACATGAACTGCCACCTGTTTCCGTGTCGTCGACAGATTCGACTAGAAGAATGTGCAGCACTGCTAAATCCCAAATAATACATGTTTTGACAGCCGATCTGCAAAAACTAACAATTTTGACAAAAACGACTTGTGTGTTGACCATGAGGAGGCAGACACCCGTATCGTTATACACGCGTAGAGTGCGAACATGGTATGGCAGGATTTTGTGATATGTAAAGACACAGAGGTACTGTTGCTCGTTATATACCATGTTGGTTCACTGGATGTTGAAACATGGATGGTGTCAGGAACGTCTAATTCTTGGAATTACTTGTATGTACACAGTTTTGTTAGGAAACTTGGAAATGCCGTCATTCACAACCTGCGTGGGTTCCATTCGCTGACAGGTTGTGATACAACGTCGTCATTGGGTGGAATAAGTTAAGAAATCCTACTGGAAAGTGTATGGTGAATGTCAGGATCTGTTAAAAGCTGTTGGTCGGGAAACGTGGGAATATAAAACAGTTTCTTTGTAGACTTTGTGAGTGTTCCGAGGAAGCTCATGATTCAGACATTGCTGTCTGCAGGTATCAACTCTTTATGGAAGCCAAGAAAGCACTTGATCTTGATACTGAAGGGTGTGCCACTGTGGAGGCTGGAAAGACGATGGCGAATGATTGAAGCCTGTTTGGATAAGATTGGCCGCTGCCCCCCCACCCCTCCCCCCACACACACTTGTACACAGCTCATATCACGCGGATGCAAAACAAAGTGCAGCTCATCTCATTGCAAATGCTACCATTCAGGACAAGTTTGCATGTTTGAATCTGCTTGTGAAGCCACAGACTGTACCAATCCCGCTGGATTAAAGGTCATTGTACTGGACATTGACCAAGAAGATAATTATGGTTTAATCCTTTGCCAAACGGAGAAATTGAAAGGTTGGCCAATTTGAAAGCTGCTACAGACGAAACAGTTGGTGTTAACAAAGATAGGAATCGTGTATGATATAGTAGAAAAAAATTGAGGCAAAAGAGGAAAATGCTGAAGTCGTTGCAAAATATAATATTGTGTGACATTTCATGGATTGAATGTCACACCAGATTATGTTTGGATATAATTATAGTACAAACAAGGAACACAGGATTGTTGCTGAATCGTTTTGTACATCCGTGTTTTGGCGATGTCTTCATTTTTTCACGAGTACTCTGAATTACAAATTACATTTACTCGTTGCATACACATAAAGTAGCACAAGTGTTTATATTTCTTAAGACACTATAAAATTACTAAACTATATGTGATGTGCTTTATCTGCATTTTATATTTGCCAGTAATTTTGGTTGATTGTTTCAACATAAAACATCATTTTGAGCGGTTCAATGACTTTTCTTTACATTTCAAAAATACAGTTTTACAAAAAATGCACTAAAACAGGGCGAATTTTGTGTTTATTATTAACACAAACACCACAAAAAGTACAGAAATATTAGTCTAAATCAGCATTATTTCAAACTCAGACATATATAATACAACTACAAGTGGTTTGAGCTTAAACATTATATTCGAAATGCAATAAAAGTAGATTTGTAAAAGGCATAGACCTGAAATTGCACTCATTTGACCTTTGACCTCGTTATGACCTTTGACCTATGACCTTAAAAGGCCTTTCAAAATGATACATCCACCCTAGGTTGATTGCTTATACCCTAAATAGCATATCAAACATATAAGTGGAGCATTAATAAAAGGTTCCTACACAAGTCATATTTTGGGTCAGATTTAGGTGGGCTTTATTAATTAATTAGAAAATTAATTAAAAATTGTACATATACAATTCAGCTAATTTTCATACCGCAACTTGAGGATACATGTCTAGGCTTTATTTTGGTACTCAATACGTTAATGTACAGCACCAACTATGCGAGCTACAGCTCATTTTCTAACTATATTCTGAAAAAATGACCCAAAAAATCATCAAAATTTCCAATTAATTCTTCAAAATTATGCATATGCAAATTAGCTGATTTGCATATCTATACTGCAAAATGAAGATAAATGTCTCAGCTTTATTTTGATACCAATATTGTTAGTCTACACCCAGAACTAAGTGAGTTATAGCGGATTTTCATGCTTTACCATGGATTCTTGCACCTAGTTGACCTTTGACCTCGTGGTGACCTTAAAATGACCTCTATATGGTGACATCCCCCCTAGTTATCTTCCTTACACATCAAAGTTTCATTTAGGCATGGATGTCGAGCATTAACAAAAAGTTCCTACACAAGTCACATTTTGGGTAAGATTTAGGTAGACTAATGCGCCTTTAAAGTTGAGATAGAAATGACAAATTCTATATAAATCTGAACTGTTGTCCAAAACAATTTATCTAATTTTAGCACAAATATATATATTTCTCGTAAACGGTTCAATATTTTGACTTGAAATTTTCAGAACTTCCATAAGAAAAGATGCTCTTTCAGATGAAATAAAAGTAAAATTTATGTAAAAATAATTGTGAAATGTCACTTTAATGAAGAATAAAGAAAATACATTGCATTTTGAAATATGCCCCTTCTTATCTGCTTCTCTGCTTAACCCTTTCACAAACAACAAAAATTTAGGGTAGTCCTATTTTAAAGATGTTGTAGACGACAAAATTGATGTTAAAAAGGAACGTATTTGTGTACAATATAGCACAGAAAATGTTGAGACAAAAGGAGAAACTGCTGGTTATCAGCAGTTTCTTCTTTTGTCTCGATGTTTTCTTAAGCCTTTTTTATTAGGAACGTCAATACCTGGCCCCGGTTTCTCGAAAATACTTAAGTACGTTCTCATGCTAGAATCTGCGCTCTGAGTACCGTGCTGAAATCGCACGAAATCCATGTGAACTTCAATCGAATATCCTTCAACGTTGGAGAGTATTCCTTTGAAGTTGGGCATATTCTCATGAGTATGTACTTAAGTTTTTTCGAGAAACTGGGACCAGGTCTTGTTTGGGAAAGGGTTAAATTTCCTTTTCAGATGTCGCGTTCCAGACATCTAAGCTGCTCGGAAGATCTTTCCCCATGGGAATATCTCCCGACGGTATACTTGTCAGGCTTACGCTTCAAATGTCTATAACTTATTCATAGATGACAGATTTTCGTCTTTAACTCTGTTCAATTTATCTATTCATTTATTAATGCTCTGTGCTCTTTTTTCTGTCTGAAAATCCAAAGATTGATATAGAATAGAAGAGATTTCTGTGGAATTTGAATTATACACAGCTTGTAAAATTTAGGAAGGATCCTAGTAATATAAATAGAACTTTGAGTTCGAGTGAACTTGGAAACTTTACTAATAGTGTGAGAAAAACGAAGGAGGTCGGTAGAAATTTTAGCGTGTAAATAAATACTCTGAATTATGACCTAAATATTTGGCATTTAATGAATTTAATGACCACATGCACTGGTGGTGAACTCGGCCAAAGCGATGGATTTTTTTTTTCGCTACAACAATGCACAGATATTTTGCGTTTAAATGTGAGTTTAAAGATCTGATTGGATAGTTTTTCTAATAACAATGAATTTGTTCTAAAATAGACCGGGTTTATAATAGATTCACTATTAAACGAGAATAATTTCAGTTGTTTTGATAAAGCAGTTCAACTGTAATTATTCTCGTTTAATAGTGAATCTATAATACAATAGTCCCAGCCGAAAATGACAGTGACGTAGGCAGATGTTTACTGCTGCAAAACCAATCAATTCGTCTGGTTTGCACCGTAACAAATACGAACAGAGTTGATTGGTTGTCAAGTAGTAAACATTAGCCCACGTCACTGTCATTTTCGGTCGGTACAATTGTACCGATATGTATTGACAAACCGTCGGTGTTGTTACAAAATCTCGTAACTACGGCTTTATCGAAGCCGTAGTTACGATATGTTATAACAACACCGACAGAATACAATATCGCGAGAAAACGTCCCATGCGTGCCTAGTTCACCACTAGTGACATGAGCAATACGTATATCCCGTACATGACTATCAGGCATATCGTCGCCTTTCAAAGAAAACCTCGTAACTTCGAGGTTTTCGTTGAAAAGCAGCAATATACATGCAACAGGTGATACGAAACAACGTGCGTGCATTGACTCTGTATGAAATGATCAGTCTACGTTATGACATTCTTTAAGCCTTTCACAAATGAAATATTTCTGGGCAGTCAAATTTGAAAGCTGTTTAAGACGACAAGCTCATGTTGATAAAAGGAGTTGTTTACAATAATGGACATACTATTGAGGCAAAAGAAAAACTAATGCTTATCAACATTTTCCTGTTTTTCCTCAATGTTGTTCCAAGCGTTAATCTATTATCTCTGTAGGTTCTCTGCAACATTTACAATGATCAAAACTGTTCTACGGATTGTCTTTGCTCTGTCGTTGCTTTTAAACCACAACAACTCGTAACTGCAGCTTGTTTTAAGCTGCAGTTACGAGGTTTTCGTTTATAAGCAACGCTATATAACCACACCCTATTACCGGCTATCACTACAGCAGTTGCTAACCTTTGGGCAGTATAATCTATAAATAGCGCGTGAACTGGGTAGGTCATACTTTTTCCATATTTGTTTTGTGTAAAAGCGTTTCTCAGCTATAATTTGTAGTGCCCTTGGCTTGCCATACATTTGAGCACCTACATGTCAAATATTAGCACAGAGAGTCCTCAAACAAAAAAATGATTCACTAACAAAGTCGAAACTTCACATACTTGCATATAAAATTCACCTTTCCATGCAAATAGCAGAAAAACACTGAAGCAAATGTTAGAAATTTTATTACAGAATGGATATCTAGTATATTATCTACCAACTAATTGCTTGTGAAGACAAACAACTATTCCGTTATGTCGTTATAGTCAAACAAAGTTTGGTGAGCTACAAATTTATGCAATCACGAACAGCACGTAGGGGGATCACCGACAGGAGATTCGTACTTGAAACAGGCAATCACAGACAGCATAAATGATACTATTTAACTTGTCTATGTACAATTCTTTTTCATTATCCAAGTGATCATGGTGTGAAATATTTAAAATTTACTGATGATAATTATAACAGTACATGAATGCTGGTACTTTTGTTTGATAAAAGAGCATCAGATAAGAATAAGCTATATATTTTTTTATGAAGCTAGAACTTCCCAGGAATCCACGGTTAGGTGCTCCAGCCACTGCAATATGGCCATACCGGTTTAAAACGGCGTTATATCTCATGAAATCAAATCATAGGCCCGATTGTATCAACGCTGTTTAGCACAAACAAAATATTTTACTGATTTGTTCAAATTTTCCGATGTGAATAATCGAAAAATAACCGAAACAGATACTTGGCCATTTGGTTAACTCTAGCCGGCGTTTATAACATTGGGCACAGACTAACTTTAAAAGAATACCTTCAACATGAGATCCTATGCTCAAAAATACCATTGCGTTATTCGTCTATTATAGCAATATAAATTTAATTTTAAAATTGTGAGTTTCCGCTTTATCTAATTATTGCTTATGAACTCGATTATTTGCAGGGGAATTTAATAAGAGTTTTAATTATGAACACTATTTGGAGGATAATTACTGACCTTGACCGGGTAATTATACTAGCCAAATATCAGAATGGTCATTTATATTGTCTAGTAAGATTAACCCGAGACATCTGCATATGTAATGACCCCACTTGTTAAGGTTAAGGCACTCAACTAACGGACTTTGCACACGAAAATTAAGTTGTCCCGGGTTAATTTGGGTGGACAATACAGCGATGTCGTTGTTATTTATTTGATATTAAAATCAGATAAATGGAGAATGTTTTTATCCAGTTAACCGTGGCGCAATTTTGGTGAAACAATAGTGCATCGTATGTGTTGTTATAAAATCTCGTATGTGGCCATAGTTGCGAGACTTTATAACTAGGCCTACACTAACGGTTTGTCAATACTTATAACGGTAAATCTAGTGTACTTTTAGCACAGAGTTCATTGCTATTGATAATATAGGAAATGGAATCTTATGGTTAATAGGGTTAAATCTTACGCTATAAATAGAATGGTCCAAGCGGTTTTAGCTGTTAAAAATCTCGTAACCACGGCTTCATTCAAGCTGCAGTTGTGTGGTTTTAGAATCATACGGACAAAGCTCTTTTGTTTGTCCGAGATTCCATGCGGTTTGCTTTATAAAGAGTATTAATTTTGCTTCAACATGTATCTGTTTAAGCCGAGTCCAGTTAACGTCGGAGTCTGTCAATCCAGGGGTTGCGAGTTCGAACCCCAGGCCGACCAGTATCCATTCTTACATTTGAAAAAAGTCATTTGTCTCTCACCAATGGGTGTGAATCATCTATGTGAGAGCGCAGCTGGAGGTTGGGTACTTTTATTGAGAGGTCTATTTGTCCAATGACCACTCGGTTTTACTTCACCATGCAAGGTGAAACATAACACAGAATAAAGAAATAAACATTTTTTACCATTTCCAAAAGAATGCCTCTTTTTACGGAGTTATCTGTACATGTCGGATCGTTTTGATTGTACAAAATCAATTTTCATATGATTTAGGTATAGATCTAACAATACAGCTCGAGATATTTATCAATTTGCATGTTTTGAAAATTGAGTTTTCCATTTCAGACGTTTAGGGAGATTTCTTGCCTTATCCATAGAGATCCTTACCTAGCTGACTGATCTTTGATCCTTCACTAGTTTCTGTATTCACTTACCTAGGCTAGTTGCAATCATGTGCTTTATGTAGACAATCATGATGTTTTATCGATATCAACAGATTCTTGCTTGATAATCCGTTATCACCGATATCTCTTCTTCGTTTCGCAATGAGGCCAAAACGCTGAACATTGATAGCGCATCTGACTCTCATTCGAGAGAACCCGGGTTCGATCCCCGGCCGTGGCAAATATCTTTTCTAACTAATGTTACCCACCAATGGTTTGATATTGTTAAGCTATGTGGGCGAGCAGCTGGAGGCTCGGTTAGTCTATTGTGTTAGTACTTGTATGAGAAACAACAGGAATCCATGGTTAGGCGCTCAAGGTGCCGCGATATAACCATGGCAGTTGAAAACGGCGTAAAACCCCAATAAACCAAATCGTTTCGCAATGAAAAATACAAATTTGCACCGCGCAAAACATTCGATCGAAATGTTTGAAGATTCATTGACCGACTTTGAAATAGCAGGATTCATGTACATATATTTGCGTGGGTTCCATCTATTTAAGTTAAGTCTGACTAAATGAAATTTAACCCCATTAAAAATATTACAGTCATATTGTGTGCCTGACACAGCGACGACATGATGTAAAATCCACAATTTTCACTGTAAAGTATGTGTAGTTTTTTAAGGTTTGCAACCCATCATTAGCACTAAAGAGCCAGAGGTGAATTTGATAAGTGTCAGTAATTCCTAAACTGTGTTACATTTCCATTCTAAACATAACCATTTTGAACGGTTTAGAATTCTGAATCAATGCATACTTACAGAAATATTTGACAGAAATGTTCAAAATTACCTCCGCTGCATATGAATATAGAGTAAAGTAATATTTGTAAATTATTTTCCTTTTGAAGCATAATCTTGAAATCCGGCACGTTGAATCAACTTATCAGAAGTGTATGTACAAATGTGTGTAATTTGATGCATTTCGTACGGCTAAAAAGTGGTGTTTTTAATGATGGGATGTATACCTTAACCGACAAACTATCATCTACAACTAATGGTTACATACGTCCTTCAATTTTGTGTTACTCAGCTTCAACCATATCTAGATGATTTCTATGTCTATAATTCAGAAATTGGCTAGTCTATCAAGAAATGGTGTTAATTCATTATTTATGCTCCTTTCATGCAATTTCTTGTTGAAAGAGATGCCGCTTTTCCAACAAGACATATTGTTCTGTGTTGCCATCAACTTATGTCCGGGTTTGCCATTCAAATTTTCAATATGCTGTTCGTGATAGCCAAATCGGCATCAGTGTTTAGTTTTAATCGGTCAGTCTGAAGTTAATTCAATCCAGACAGTTCTCTAAATTTACACAGTGTAAGAAAATTGATTGTCTATTTTAATAGTTATATTAATTCTAATGATCGTCTTATCATTTTCTCATTATATGGACTGAAAGTTGGATTTTACGTAAAAAATTGTGAAGTTACGACTTTGTCGCTGAATAATTTTGTTGTTTAGGGATTCTTTGGGCTAATATTTATCATGTAGGTGCTCAAATGTATGGCCAGCCAAGTGCACTACAAATATAGCTGAGAAAGGCTTTAACACAAAAGCAAAGATGGAAAAAGTATGACCTACCCAGTACACCCGCTATTTATAGATCATACTGCCCAAGGTTAGCAACTGCTGTAGTGATAGCCGGTAATAGGGTGTGTATAACATGGTGCGGCTAATATTCGTGCTTGCGCATACGCTTAAATCATGAAAAACAATTAGATAATAGCTTGCTTAAATCGAGCAAACAATCGTGTAATTACAGAGACGCTTTGGTAAATTCTCTCCTATAGATTTGTCTGTATCACTGTTAATTTCATCCAATATTATCTCTGGTTTTTGAAGACTCTCCTTTAACGTCGAAGGGGAAAACATCCTAATTTTACTGATTACGTTTGATCATTATAATTCATCTTTGTAACACTTTAAATGATATGCGCGTATCTGTTAAAATAAACTAGTTCTTTTTTTTTAAATCAAATCATATCCCGTTTGCTAAAACACGTTTTAACGGATTCAATTTAATAGTTTTATGTTTAGGAAAACTATAAAACGAAATTGTCACGACAGTTGCAGATGCGTCTTAGTTAAACATCTTAATCGTACACGTTATACATCTCAAGCGTTCTCCTTTTAAGAATTTGAAATAAAACTAAGATGTTGCGTGTCACTAATAATCTAAAACCTCGGTGATGCGGTTGATGTTTAAAGCGTTTCGTAAGACACCGGTAAAAACAGTTCATAAATATTTTGATGAAACTGGCCTAGACTTTATTTGGGACATGGCTAATACTTTCACACGGAAATATCTTCCAGTTACCTATTTGCCACAATTTTAAAATCAATGCCAAAAATCGAAATATCTTGGGAATACGTACATGGACGCATCAGGAAAAATGCAGATAATCAACATCTCCCTCTAGTGGCCTTATGTTTTCCTGTTTAAAATGCACACAATCGAATTTAATTGCATCTGTTTTGTATATGTGTAGTCTGCATCAACTATCGAATTGTCCTAGTTAAAAGGTTTTCGTTTGGGAGAGAGTGAACCCCTTCCCAAACAAAACTCGGTTTCTACACCCCCAAATAAAACTATTCTGAAATTACTGATGCTTAGCATTTTATCACTTTGTCTCCTTATTGCATTTGCTATATTGTAAACAAATTCTAAATTGTATCATAATCTCTAAATTCATGTATTTTGGCAGGTAAAAGATTAAGGATTACAACTCTTCATTTACTATAAAACACTTCGTGCATTTTCGGGCGTCATTCGTAGCAACGGAAATTGACGAGGATACCCTTGTCAATTTCCGTTGCCACCGACGACGCCCGTAAATTGACAATGCTGTCTCTTGTTAATTTCCATTGTCAAGGATGTCTCTAAAAGATTGACAAAGTATTATCTTTAACCCTTTCCCAAATAGCCAAATTACTAACTGTTCTAATTCCAAAGCGGCTGTAGATGACATAATAGTTGTTCTTAAAGACATGAAAAGGGTATAACATAGCACAGAAAATATTGAGACAAAAGGAGAAACTGCAGTTATCAGAAGTTTCTTCTTTTGTTTCAATGTTTTCCCAAGCCAATTATATATAGACATCAAAACCAGAGGTGCGTTCTTTAGAGCGAGATTTCTTGAGATTTCTTAAGATGTTTTTTTAAAGCGTTCTTTTGAGCAAGATTTTTAAGACGATCACTGGGAGCCGCCATTGCTCTATACTTCTTTCGGAACCCCTCGGTAAATTCTGTAGAATCTATATGGGAGAGAATGTTCCGAATGCTCCATGATTCATAAACCGCGGAGTTCCGAATGCTCCATACTTCAAACAAATGACGTCATGATGACGTCATTTGTATGAAGTATGGACCATTCGGAACACCTCGCTTATAATCTCGGTCTCAAAGACGCTGTATCAAAAACATCATAAGAAATCTTAAAAAATTTCGCTCTAAAGAAAGCGCCTCAGGTCTTGTTTGGGAAAGGGTTAATTGTTTGTACCTTCAGGTTGAGGTATACTGCTGTCATTTAAAGGCTCCTCAGAGACCTTGGATTTTGTTGTTGCTGATTTGTTGAAGTCGGTTGCCATGGACGCCTTGCTTGACAACGGAGCTATAGTGCTCGGAGCTACCTGGTACCGTTTCTCGCATCTGTACGCATAGTTCTCATAGGCATTGATTCGGGAACCGGGCCTTTGGACTAGAAAAGAAAATAACAAGAATTATACAAACGCATCCGTACAAAGGAAACAAAATGATTCACATAGGCATGTTCATGATAATCCACCGCAGATCATCGTCCTTGTCAATTAATTTCCCAACCAGCCCAAACTTGGACTGTTCTAATTTCAAGGCTGCTGCAGACGACAAAATTATTGTTCATAAAGAAATAAATAAATAGATCTAAATAGTGTAAAATGTACCATACACATATTGAGACACAAGTAGTAAATGCTTGTTATCAGCAATTTCTTCTTTTGTCTTAATGTTTTCCCATGTGGATTCTGTAAGAGTCGTCAAAACTATGTATTGTTTGGGAAAGGGTTAACCAATGTCGTTCTGCAACCAATTCTTATCCCATTTTACAATCGCCTCGTCCAAATAGACTGGTTCAGCAGTGAACTCATCAATTATAATTCAGCTTTGTGCACTTTAGACACTGTGAATACATGTAACCTCATAGAATAACCAAACGTACAACACATGAAATAAAAATACAAAATTAATCACCTTTCGAGAAATGAATAATTATAATATGAAAATAAGACAAAGCCTCTGACCGGGGTCAAAAAGATCTAGTTGTTGTTTTTTATCATATCATTTCTTTAAATGATCTGACAGTAAAAAGACAGATTAAGTGAAAGAATGGCCAATACATGTTTTGAATTTGTAAGAGCAGTCGTCTATGCCCCAAGTCATATTGTAGGCTTCTGGGCCAAATTCAAAGAAAAACCCTTACAACTCCGTTTCAGTTCGGGTTCTTAACTTTCTTCTTTTCTCTCATCATTTTCCTTATCCTTTAGCATTTCGGAAGTCAAAGGCAGGTATTATATCGGAAAAGGTTTATTCATGATCACGAATCAGGCCTAGGGCCTACATATTCTCGTGCAAATTCATGACATATCAATTAAAATAAAAATACGTTAAGTTTGGTCTCGACTTTAATTTTGAGTTTATTGGGTTTTTACGCCGTTTTCAACTACCAGGGTCATATCGCGGCGGCCGGAGCACCTAACCATGGATTCCTGTTATTTCTCAAACCAGTACTACCACAATACCCATACCGAGCCTCCAGCTGCTCGCCCACTTAGGTTAACGATTTCAAACCCATTGGTGGAGGACAATTTTGTCAGAAAGGTTATTAGCCGCGGCAGGTATCGAACCCAGGGGCCTGTTTCATCAAAATATTTAAGACGTATTTTTGACTTACCGACGACTTACGACAAGTTTAGGGTAAGAAACGCGTATCGCCAATCTATCAAAAGCTGGGTTATGCGATTGTTGTTTTAAGAGATTTTTAAGACATTGGTAAGTCAAAAATACGACTTAAACGTCTTGATGAAACAGGCCCCTGGCCCCTGTTTCATCAAAATATTTCAGACGCATTTTTGACTTACCGGTGTCTTACGACAAAATTAGGGTAAGAAACGCGTATCGCCAATCTATCAAAACATGGTTCATGCGATTATTGTTTTAAGCGATATTTAAGACATCGGTAAGTCAAAAATACGTCTTAAATCTTTTGATGAAACAGGCCCCTGGTCTCGACTTTTTAAAAAAACAAACCTAGCTTCGCAAAGTTCTATTCGGCCAATCATGACTTATTAGTTCTAAACACTAATTAATTCCGTCGTCCGTGACTTCTTTAACCCTTTCAAAATAAGGAATGCTTTTGGTGTCACTTATAAAATAGAAGAAAAACTGTGAATTTTAAGACAAAAGAAGTAATTGTTGAAAATTTCTCCTTATGCCTGCATATTGTCTGTGCCATATTGTACATTTATCATATCTTTAATTTACCAATTGCCATTTTGTCGTCTGCAGCAACTTTCAAATTGGACGACCCTAAATTTTTGTCGTTCGAGAAAGCGTAAAATTGGACCGGTATATCGTCGGTCACGTTTAATAGTTCAATCATTTGACAGTCTCAACTTTTATCCAATTAAGTGCGAATGTATGAAAGAAATCTTAGTGGACAAAATCTTAGTAAATAGCGAAGGCAAGTGAGAAAATTTCTGATAACAAGCATTTTCTCCCTTTGTCCAAATGTTTCAAAATCCTTCCCTAGGATTAACATCGAAACTAGGTCTTGCTTGTGAAAGGGTTAAAAAGAGTTATAGAGATCTGCGTAGGCATATTTTTTACTTTGATACAGCATTTTGGCCTAATGGAGAATTCTAAAAATGATTAGATCTGTAAATCTTTTCCATCATTTAGATTTATTTCAGTAATTCCTTCTGAAGTTCTATATTTAGAAATAGATTTGGATAAAAAAAAGCTACGAATGGCACAGCCATTCGATTGTGTAAAAAAGACGCGCGTTTCCAAACAACGCTACTTGACGTCTGATAACGCGCGGGAAAGGGAACGTCGCGGGAACGCAGAAAAACAATGCTGACGTCACAAAGTCAAAACTGACTGGTTTACTAAATTGCGATATTTCATTGTTACGGGACCCCATGTAACGGATGTAATTTACACTAAACCAATTCACAATCTCAGTATCTTGGATAAAGCCTGGCAAAAGGGCAACCGAGGGTGTCCGAAAACCGCAAAAAATTCAGAACGAGACTCGTGCAACTCGTCCCCAAAAAAAACAATATAACAACCACTGAAATCTATTCGCCCACAATACCGTAAGCCGTGGTCAATTCCATTGACCCCGGTATTATCTTTTTTGGTAATATTCTTTATTTTTCGATCCCTCCTACATTTGAAGTTCTTCTTATAAACTAGACGTTGAAATGACATTTTAATTCAAATGACTGAAATTTAATGATTTTTACTTGGGTCTAGTCACGATGTCTTATCGAAATAAACGTCTGGAATATAGTTTATCTCATCTTTCATTTTGAACAGTTTCGCATTCACCAGACACTAGTTGGCCTTCACATAGTCGATTTTCAACAAAAACCTCGTAACTACAGCTTGGTTAAAGCTGTAGTTACGAGGTTTTTGTTGAAAATCGGCGATACATCCCCCGCTTATCCCCGACCTATAGACATAGTTTGTGTTTGTTATTGGTTATGCTAATAACCACGATAGATTATCATATAGAGTGTAATATCGGGCATCCGTCCCACATGTAATGAAACATCAATAATCCACAGCTGTGACTAAATGTGGGGCTGAACAGAATATTTACATTCACAGTATTTATGTTTTTATGTTTATTAATTTTGTTATAATTGGTCATTATTAAAATATATTTGTCAAATTCGGTATGCAATCCAAGAAGTAGATATAACTATTTCTTACCAGTCTTACGAAATAACTAACTTGTAACAATGTAATTTTTTTACATGTAATGTAACCTCGAATCTTAAATTGAATATATGGTCAGCCAGAGTGCTCTCCATATTTGAGGATAGATGGGAAATGAGGTTTCGGTAGAAACCTATAGATGGATTCATTATTGGACACATGATCCTCTTTAATATGTTTGATATTCAAACAAGCTATACAACACACGAATTTGTCCTGAAACCAGAAATGAGCCAGAATCTAATATACGGACCTTTATGGCGTTAAATGATAAGAGTTACGCAGATTACGCAGATCAGCATTTGAAAACATCTAGTCTAATCACGATTTATTTTGATCGTTAAAATATTAGCCAAGTGAGATTTACTAGTAGCACGCTGGATTTTGACAAAATGTTATCTGAAAAAATGGCCTTTCTCCTAGTCTATAAGGTATCTTCTTCCAGGGTCCGTATCAAAAGATTTTCTAAATTATCTGTCAAAATTAAAAATAACAACGTGAACACTACTGACATATTGCAGTCCTCATAAATACGAGCTTTGATCTGTTAAAATGTCAATTTGTGGCTTTCAATACCAATATGGATCCTCAGACTGTGTATTTAGAAAAGCAATCGCATCAAGTTCCGTGCTCGTCTCTATAAAACTTCACTCCCTGTAAGAACTTTAAGATAGGGGTATGCATTTTGATTACACTGCACTAAACCAAAACTGGTTTGAATCAATGTTGGTTTCAAATGTCAGTGGGGCCCTTAATCCGAATTACCGCCTTAGATTCCGTCTGCTACAGACAATCTACGTCCCTTATTTACTACGAATATCCATATATCTTTGGTAACGATCGAAAATGTCGTAACTACAGCTTGAATATGCTGTAGATACGACATTAGCGAACGTGACCATAGATATATGGATATTGGTAGCAAATGGAGGCGGTATAGCCTGCAGACTCCCATTACATTTTGTGACAAGACGATGGATTGATTGTTGTGAGAGTCGTGTCTCCGTGAGGTGATTATGCCAGAGTTACGATACGAGGGCAGGACGACAATTTGTATTTGTATTCCAATAAATCGTTCCTTATAATTCAAACCCTAAGTTGCGGGTACTCATTAGAATCGTCTCACCGAGACGATTCAAATGAGTACCAACAACATAGGGTTTGAAGTTGAAATGACAAATTGAGAATGTCGTCCCATTTTAATTGTAGCCCTTGTTATGCATTGCACTTTTGCAAACAAGCCCTGGAGTTTAGCTATCTTAAAATTTGTAGTAAAAACATACACTCAGAAATAATTGTGACCCTTCATGCTAAAAGGAACCTTATCCGAACTCCAAAAATCCAAATTTTGACAAACTTGTCAGACTCGGTACAGGTTAACCAGATCCCGTATGCGACAAATGAACATAGTTATAGTAAGGTAGGGAAACAAATCCGGATTTAGAAATTTACATAAAAGTGAAAAGTGTCGGCCCTAGTCTGGCTGCGCGGACTGCACAGACTGACTAGGTCGATATTTTTCACACACCCGATAATGTCCCTTTTAGCGCGACGGGTCACACATTATATACTGAACAATAAAGTATTAATAGCCACCATTGCACCCCTTCATTATGCGTATTCTGTATTATTACTTTAACATCTTTTGTGATATATGCATCAGTTTTTAGTCTGAGCTAGCCATCAAAATCCCTGTGTAGCCTGCAGACTCCCATTACATTTTGTGACATGAAGATGGAATGATTGTTCTGAGGGTCTCTGAGATATAATTATGCCAGAGTTACCTAGATAAGGGAATAAGGGATAATTTGAATTGCAACAAATTGTTCTTTATAATTCAAACCCTAAGTTGTGGGTACTCATTAGAATCGTCTCACCGAGACGATTTAATTGAGTACCAACAACATACTCGAAATGACAAATTGAGAATATTTTCGTTCCAAATTGTATGTAGATCGGATTATGCCTTGCACTTTCCCAAACTATCCCTAGATTTTGGCTATCTTAAAAATGTGTAGGAAAAAAGATATACAGAACAAACTAATAGTCATTATTTCATCCCTTCACTATGTATTTACTGTACTTTGATGTACAAATACCTTATTATTGTTTTATTACTTTGTGGTATGCAGATATTGCAGACTTCCATTACATTTTGTGACATGAAGATTGATTGATTGTGCTGAGGTCGTGTATCATCCGGAAGGTTATTATGCTTTAAACTTTCTCAAACAAGATCTCGTTCAGATGTTCCTGCAATAACATCTCTGAAAACATTTAGGCAAAACAAGAAAAAAATGATACAAATGTAACCCCTTTCTTAAACAAACACTCTTGTCATCCTAAGAAATGTAGGAAAAGAATTATACAAAAACAAGAAATCAGTAATAGCCACCGTTTAATGAGCTATTATGTTGGTTGTTTGAATGGAGTTTTACGTCTAACTCAACAACTAAACTCATGTGGAGACGGACACTCGGTTTAATGAATTATCCGAAAGGTTGGAGGGACTGGCGTTCGAATCTGCGGTCCCTGTGTTACAAGTCCAGCGCGTTACATAAACCGCTGCACCAAAGCCAACCAATCTGTGCTTTACAGTAAAAAAAAAACTACTCATTAACTTCATTTTGTGCATTTGTATGCTTCAGTTGAATATCCCACTTGAGCTACATATATCCATAAAAATCACAAAGCCTGCAGACTACCACCATAACAATTTGTGGCAAGCTGAATTGATCACAGTGAGGCTTGCGTCTCTGACACAATATTATTTTAAGTGTGTTGTCATTACGTTCTAAAATTATTAGGAAAATCCACAAACCTAACCTGCATCCTCCCATTGCATTATCTGACAATCCGAGGGATTAATGGTTGTGACGATTTGTGACACAATTATCTGCATTAATGTAATCATGAGTCTCATTATACATGAGCGACCATATTTATGGTATACTCCGTAAACATTGACCTGTACCTGTTGAATATGCAATGAGTAATTGTAATGCGAAATTATCACCCTCCAGAATATGTTGACACGAGAAGCATGTGCAGAATAAAAAGTCATAATGTATATGGAAACTATCGACTCTGCTCGGCAGAGAGGATTGCTGGCGAGTATTGATTTTTCCGTGTCACAATTACTCATTGCATATTCATCGGGTTCAGGTCAATATTTACAGAGTATATATTACACATTGAATTCATCGAAGGCAAGTGAATGGTAGATACTTACATACGAATGGTCTTTGTGTTCAAAGAAGCCGTAAAAGATACCTCAAAATTGTCTGGATTCGTCTGTCGCGATTTGAAAAATAACGAATATTGGACGTGCTTACGCTAGGCTGTTAAACTCTGCATGTGTTATGTTCTTACATGGGATTAAATAGAACGGAACACGAAACGTCTGTTTAAATAGCTTTCTTAACACGTTGGCTAGCATTTCAAACAAGGATGAAAACTAATACTACTGACCAATAAATGAGTGTACACGGGGCTTATCAGCCTGCAGTGGCCGGAAAGGGAAAGACTATAATTACACTATAACATTATGGCTATAAGGAAATCATTTGAGCATATTTTAGAAAAAAATATTCAATTTTGAAACCAGTATAATTTTGTTTTCTGTCAGGAAATGTAGTCAGGCCTGAAAAACACACTTCTTCAACGGAATGCCTACTTTTACTTGAACCAACTTAAATGGACCAATGCTAGATTGTCGGATATACTAAGGGTTAAAAACATATTCAAGAATTATTTTATGGACTAGTCAACCTGCATAACTAGGCAATTTCAGTCCACGGAAATTTCAATTGAAGTTCATTTAGTCCTTCTGAATCGAGTCTGTATATAATTACATCACCCGTATTTTATATTTATAGTAACTTGAAAGGAAAATTGCATTTCGAAAGACAATGAAAAGCTTGGTATGGCGCAGGTTAAATGATCTAGGGCATAATCAGAAAGGAATTTTCAAGCTGGTATAGCACAAAATAAATGACATGGCAGAGCATCTCTATCGATTCGATAGAGATGTTCTGCCATGTCATATATAGTTAGCTATACCAGCGTTAAAAATCCTTTCTTTTAATGCCATAAATAATGCAATGCACAACGCAACAATGCAAATTCTAACTGTCCCCATGTTGTTCTGATCGCTGAAAAATATAACGCGTGTCTCACGCTTGTAGAATTTTGGATTAAGGACAGATCCTCCATTTATTTCCTACGGTAAGATTTTTTTATTTCTTCTGTACTGATATTTAAATATATGAGAAGTTAAAAAATGATTTTAAAACTATAGGTCACCAAGCGAATTAAAAAGTTATTGGATTTCAAGGGAGACTACTCTTGTCTAAAAATGCAAAAATGAGGTGTCACTTAAATACCCACAAAAAATGTGTTCAAAATGACCAGGATTACATATATAAGTCTTTATTGTGTTCAATATGTTTTATTCTGTCTAAATGAGTATCAATTTGGGAAAGTTTAGTGATGATTTTGAAATTTTTAGAAAAACATTATTTCAAAAGTAGCTGAAATTGCTCTTTTTTCGCAACGTTTCCGATAATAAAAAATATTCCAGCGGTAAGATTTTTTTCTTTTTTGGTATAGATATAGTGCTTGATCATACCTACAAAAACGAAAAAAGAAAAAAATATACCAAACCAAGCGTTTTTCTTAGTTATAAGTAAAAATTGGTTTACTTTTTGCAGCTCTGTCCGAAATTGTTTCACTACTTTTATCCATTTCCTTCCTTATTACCAGCTTTAGATAACGAAGTGTCATCTTTTGTGTCCATCTGAAGCGGACTAGCTAATAAGGACACCATTTTGCTTTTGTTGCTCCGGTTCCTATCGCTAACGCCACATGTTGAACGCGTAACAGAAAGCCAAATGTACCATCCGAGTACTATTACACTTTAATTGACCAAACAGAGAAAGTTGAACTAACCGAAAAGGGTCTTGTCATTTATCAACCAAACATTAACTAAATGTAAAAAAATACATTTGCTGAAATGGCCAATTACTGAAACAGCTTTATTTCGTTATTTAGGATATGCGCAATAAGTTGCGCAGTAACAACTGGAGGATCTGTCCTTAAGTTACTTTTAATACTTATCTGTCGGTTAAGTTATACCTTTCAATTTCACCAATTTCACCCTGCACTAGCCTATACTAAGTATATCATGTAGACTCTGTGTTACAGTATGTGACAAGTAGATGTATCGATTGTAGTGTGTGCCAATCTTTCCAGGACATTATTACTCTATATATACATAGATACAGATAAGGGGGCGGTCTTCACTTTTCAAAATTCAAAATTTATCCTATTAGTCATTAGACATTATGCTGTAGGTACCCATTAAAATGTCTAGTAGAAACGATTCAAATAGGAACCCACACTATAGGGTTTGGATTACATTAAATAAATTAAGGATGCCTTCACACTCACGTATCTGTTGTTTTGTATATGTGATGCAATTGCGAGATTTATAGAGGACAAGTACAAAATTGCTGCATGATGCAGCATAAGATGAAGCACGGCCTAAATAAATTTGTGCCCGGAATTTTTCCGCATTATGGTTAAATTCCAAGGGATCAAACAATAGTTTTTAGCTCCACTGGCCGACAGGCCAGCGGGCTATTGTCATGGCGGTGTGTCCGTGTCCGTCGTGCGTCCGTGCGTGCGTCTGTCCGTCCGTCCGTAAACTTTTTCTTTAAAAAAATCTTCTTCTCAGAAACTACCAGATGGATTTCAATCAAACTTCACAAGAATGATTCTTGGGTGACCCTCTCTCAGATTCCTTCAAAGAATTTGGATTTAATCAGAATAACATGAGTTATCTGCCCTTGAATGTCAAAAATAGCTGGTTTTGACTTTAATTTTACTCTAAAATCCACAAATATTAATTAATCAAGACAAAACTAAAACAGAATGTTGGTGACTATAAGATATTGCCTTGGTATAATTTTCAGCTTGATCTGAATTTTACATCATGACACTCTAGCTAATACAAATATTGACCGATCTAGACAATACTTGAACAGAATGTTGATGACCATAAGATCTTGCTTTCGTAAAATTTTAAGCTTGATGAACTCAACATCATGAGTTATGTGCCCTTGATATTGACAAAATCACATTTTCGGCTCTATTTTGACATTGATTTCACTCTAGCAACTACAAATATTGACCAATCAAGACAAAACTGAATCAGAATGTTTGTGACCATAAGATCTTGCCTTGGATTAATTTTCAGTTTAATCTGAATTTGACAACATGAGTTATGTGCCCTTGAAATTGACAAAATTGTCATTTTCGACTCTATTTTGACTTTGTTTTCACTCTAGCAACTACAAATATTGACTAATCAAGACAAAATTTGTACAGAATGTTGGTGACAATAAGATCTTGCCTTGGTATAATTTTCAGCTTGATCTCAATTTTATATGAGTTATGTGCCCTTGCTATTGACAAAATTGCCATTTTCGGCTTTATTTTCACTTTTATTTTCACTTTTACAACCATTAGTATTAATTAATCAACACAGAACTTTCACAGAAATCTTACTGACCATACGATCTTACTTGTGTGTAATTTTTAGCTTGGTCATGCATGCATTTGGTTGTTTGCGCAGCCTGAATCTTTGAAATTGCATTCAACAAGACAAACAATCAGGCCTGTGGAGCGCTTCCAGGCCGCCAGGACTGTCTAATTTCTTTAATGTCTGTGAACTGGTAGGGTTACAATCATATCTCTATTATCTAGGTGTAAAAATAGTGAGGGCTTGTTTTTGGAGATAATGGCTAACAAAGTTGGTAGGGTGAATTGACATGAGAAGCATTTTTTTACTTTGAAGTACATGTATAGTTTTACAAATTGACCCTGCTGATACTCTACTCTACAGTAATGGTAAGAGAGCTTTAGACTATCAACAGTACTACTTTACTTTATCCCCTTTCAACCAGCATCGTGTGTCTTCACCAGTCCTAAAAACCATTAAGTGCTTATTTAAATTGTGAAAGGACAGATAGGTGACCATAGTAGGTTGAACACTTTAAGCCGAAAAAGGCAATTTTGCCAAACTCAAGGGCAGATAACTCAGAATTTGCATTTTCAATCTGGATAATATTCTAACTCACCCAAGACGTACATGCAAACAATTGTCTTTGGCTTTACATTTGATTGTGCAATATTTGTATGTATTACGCCAAAATTGTCAAAAATGGCATTTTATGACATTCAAGGGCACATAACGCAGCACTTTCTACAGATTTCTACAAAATCAATCTTACACAAGGGTTTATGACCATACACATTTTGACAAAGTTTGGAGAAGATCTAATGATATTTGTGGATTCTAGAGTGTAAACCTGGATATTATAGACGAGCAGACAGACGGGCAGAAAACAGACAAACCTGGTCGCAATAGCTTATTTCCCAGGTGAAATGTATCATGGATTTCCATGAAATAACATGAACTATCATGGGCCAGGGACCATGTTTGACCATGGACTACCATGTTTTGTTAAATGGCCGCTACCATGGTCAACATACCATGATAAACCATGGTCAGAACATGGTTGACCATGTTAAGGAAAACATGGTAGACCATGTTACTTTACCCATGGTCTAACATGTTTTGTTAAATGGCCGCTACCATGGTCAACAAACCATGATATACCATGGTCAGAACATGATTGACCATGTTAAGGAAAACATGGTTGACCATATTACTTTACCCATGGTCTACCATGTTTTGTTAAATGGCCACTAACATGGTCAACATTAACATGATATACCATGATAAAAACTTGGTTGACCATGTTAAAGAAAACAAGGTAAACCATGTTACCAGCATTATAAAAAGCCATGGTAGGCCATGGTCAAACACAATAAACCATGTTATGTTAAATCATAGAAAACTTACCAAGGTTAATCGAGTGTTTCCCCAAAGCCATTTTGTATGATGCATTACCATGCCCCTTTTCTGGTGCACTATGTTGGTCCAAAGAAGATTAAGTGCAACATGAGCCTTTTTTTCTTAAGATAATTTTAACAGTTGTGAAATGATTGATAATATACATGTTTATTCTTAGCCCTTCAAGAAAGGATATATCATAGGTTACATTGTAAAAATGTGGGTGGGGTGTTATTTAAATTTGAAAGTCAAAAGATTACTCACCAAAAATAAGGTGTTGTCTTACTTGGCCTTTTCAATAAGCAAACTCCTGTATTCTTATTTAATTCACTACTGTACACAGATTGAAATTATCACAAACATCATTTTGAGAAAGTGCAAACAAACAAACTCATGTTCCCTCCACTTTTTAGCAAAACAGGAAGTGACATCATCATTATGATTTGACCATGGTAGGCCATGGTCAAACATGATAAACCATGTTAAGTCATAGAAAACTGACCAAGGTTAATTAAGTGTATCCCCAAGCCATTTTGCATGGTGCATTACCATGCCCCATTTCTGGTGCACCATGATGGCCCTAAGAAGATAAAGTGCAACATGAGCCTTTTTTTTCTAACAGTTGTGAAATGATTGATAATATACATGTTTATTCTTAGCCCTTCAAGAAAGGATTTATCATAGGTTACAATGTAAAAATGTGGGTGGGGTGTTATTTGAATTTGAAAGTCAAAAGATTACTCACCAAAATTAAGGTGTTGTCTTACTTGACATTTTCAATAAGCAAACTCCTATATTCTTATGTATTTCACTACTGTACACAGGTTGAAATTATCACAAACATCAACAGTTACTTGAGAAATTGCAAACAAACAAACTCATGTTCCCTCCATTTTTTTAGCAAAACAGGAAGTGACATCATCATGATTTGACCATGGTTGACCATGGTTATGATCTATGTAAGATGGGTGACCATGGTATTTCATTTCATACCATGATAACACTGTAGAACCATGCTCTAACATATGATTTGACCATGGTTGACCATGGTTATTATTTTTGTAAGATGGGTGACCATGGTATTTCATTTCATACCATGATAGCGCTTTAGAACCATGGTCTAACATGGTCGTAGTAGCAACTCTGACCATGGTATGACCATAGCATTTGATGTTTTTTCACAGTTGATCATGAAAAAACATGATCAGATGCCAAATACAATGAAATACCATGGTAACCTTGGTAAACATTTCACCTGGGTTGTAGTACTTTCTTCTGAGGCCAGCTAAAATTTAAGCTAAGTAATCATTTATGCCTTTCTGTGCGAAGGAAATCCAGAAAATGAATTTTGTAATTTATTCCACTATTTGTCATGGGTTTTTAGCTCAACTAAGCACAAAGTGCTCAAGGTGAGCTATTGTGATCACTTTTTTCTGTCGTCCGTATGTCTGTCTGTCCGTCCGTCTGTCAACAATTTGGTGTTTATACTCTAGCATCTACAAATATAAGGCAATCTTGACCAAACCAGGTCAAAATATGTATGACCATTTGCTCTCAGATGAGTTTGATTTCGGGTCAGCTCGGACCAGAAAGTCTGGAGTTTTCTGACCTTGATTGTAAAGAAATAGCTACTTTTGACATTTTGTACACTCTAGAATCTATAAATATTGACCAACCAATACAAAAGCTGGACACAATGTTGGGGACCATAAGATCTCAAATGAGAGTGATTTTTGGTTTGATCGGACCAAAAGGTATTGAGTTATCTGCCCTTGAATTTGACAAAATTGTCGTTTTTTTTACTGTTTTCGACTTTATTTACACTATAGCATCTACAATTATTGACCAATCAAAACAAAACTTGGACGCAACGTTAGTGACTATTAGATTTTGTATTTTGGTTTGATCGGACTAGAAAGTCTGGAGTTATCTGCTCTCGAATTTGACAAAATTGCTGTTTTTGACATTGTTTACTCTCTAGCATCTACAATTATTGGCCAATCAAGACAAAACTTTGCCACAATGTTAAGGACCATAAGATGTCAGATGGGTTTGATTTTCAGCTTAATCGTTTAAAAAAATCATGATTTATATGCCGTTGAATTTGACAAAATTGCCGATTCGACTGTTTTTGACTTTGTTTACACTGTAGCATCTGCCAATTAAGTGACCAATTAAGATAGAATTTGTACATAATGTTGATGACCATTAGATCCTGCATGACATTGAATTTTAGTGTGATTGGATAAGAAAGTCGTGAGTTATATGCCCTTGAATTTGACAAAATTGTTGTTATCGACTGTTTTTCGACTTTGTTTACTCTCTGGCCTTTACAATTATCGACCAATCAAGACTTACAAATTATGTTGGTGACCATAAGATCTTAGATGACTTTGAATTTCAGTCTGATTGGATGAAAAAGTAGTTAGTTATAATAATACTTGAATTTGACGAAATTGCTGTTTTCGACTTTGTTTTTACTCTAGCAATCACAAATGGTGACCAATCAAGACAAAACTTGGATCTTGGATATAATGGTTGATTACCATAAGATGATGGATGAGTTTGAAATTCAGCAGAATTAGACAAACAGTTGCTGAGTTATCTGCCCTTGAATTTAACAAAATTCTCGTTTTTTACTTTGTTTTCACTCTTAACAACCAGATATATTGACCTAAGTGGATGAAATACAGTTGACGTCCATAAGTTTGTTTTCAGTCTTACAATCACAAATATTCATTGATTCAAACAAAAACTGTGTCTCATATCATATTGGTTCAGGTGAGCGATGTAGGACCATCGTGGTCCTCTTGTCGTGTATTAAAGGGCCCATGACTCGTTTTCCCGACCAGCTATCAAAATTCCTAATAACTTTGCGCTGACAAATTATTTTAGTACTGGCCTAAAATATTATTCCAATATGTCGCTTTAATATAGAAACGCGTTGATGTTTTCCCCAGTCGGTTACATCGGAGTCTAACAATCCAGGGGTCTCTAGTTTGAACCCCGGCCCGGCCAATATCCATTCTGACATTTGACAAAAAGTCATTTGTCTCTCACCAATGGGTGTGAATCATCTATGTGAGAGAGCAGCTGGAGGCTCGGTTTGGATATTGTGGTTGTACTAGTGCGAGAAATACCAGGAACCCATGGTTAGGTGCTCCAGCCGCCGCAATATGACCATAGAAGTTGAAAACGGCCTAAACCCCCAATAAAATCAATTTTCCCCAAAGCTGGGATATGAAAATATACAATAAATTGAAAGATTGCATAAAATGCTTATTATTTTGAAATTGATCATAAGCAAGCAAATGGACCTCGTGTCGTGTTAACATGGGCTCATATACAAAGCATTTTGTTTTAAAAAAAAAATCGCCAATTATTTACATATAGCTAGAAAATTAATGAATAAGAACCTTGGGTAGCGCCCGAATAGAATTACCTTTCAATAAACATGTACAAAATACACCAAACCAAATGTCCGTTTGATTCAGACTTTTCGGCAAAAGATGTCCCCTTTATGTATCTATTTATACTAGGAATATTATTGGAAAACTTAGGTCCCAGGACCCCCCTTTAAATGTTTATTTTCACCTTTTCCCACCCACATATTGTGAAGTAAACTGGTTATAGAACCAGTACTAGAACAGTAAGTTCTAAAACTGCATTTAACGTTCAAGAACAGGTTCTTGAACTAATTATTGAATCAGTTCTAGAACTTTTGAGTTTTAGAAATGCCATTTAACGTTCAAGAACTGGTCCTAGAACTAGTTCAAAACTAAGTTGTAGAACATTAAGTGACAGTTCTAGAACTTCAGATCAGGAACTTGGGATCAAGAACTGATTCTAGAACGTTCTAAAGCTGATGTTTTAGAACATTCTAGAACAGTTCTTGAACTTCTTTTGCAGGGGTATGTCTTTACCCCCTTTTTAGCTCCACTGGCCGAAGGCCAGCGGGCTATTGTCATGGCGTTGTGTCTGTCGTGCGTCCGTGCATGCGTGCGTGCGTGCGTCCGTTAACTTTTTCTTTAAACATCTTCTCCTCTTATACCAGTGGGCCAATTTTGACCAAACTTGGCAGGAATGTTCCTTGGGTGACCCTTTTCAAAACTTGTTCGCAAATTTTTGATTCGTCAAAAAATGTGGGCGTGGCAGGGCGGGGCTTATCAGACTTAGAGAAATCATAAGAAAATTCTTTAAAAATCAACCATTGGGCCAATTTAAACCAAACCTGGCAGGAATGTGCCTTGAGTCATTCTTTTCAAAATTTGTTCACAAATTTTTACATTTGTCAAAAAATGTGGCCGTGGCAGGGAGAAAGGGGCTTATCAGACTTAAAGAAATCATAAGAAAATTCTTTAAAAATCAACCATTGGGCCAATTTGAACCAAACCTGGCAGGAATGTGCCTTGAGTCATTCTTTTCAAAATTTGTTCACAAATTTTTACATTTGTCAAAAAATGTGGCCTTGGCAGGGAGAAAGGGGCTTATCAGACTTAAAGAAATAATAAGAAAATTCTTCAAAAATCAACCATTGGGCCAATTTGAGCCAAACCTTGCAGGAATGTGCCTTGAGTCATTTTATCAAAATTTGTTCACAAATTTTTACATTTGTCAAAAAATGTGGCCGTGGTCGGGAGAAAGGGGCTTATCAGGCTTAAAGAAATCATAAGAAAATTCTTTAAAAATCAACTATAAGGCCAATTTGAACCAAACCTGGCAGGAATGTTCTTTGAGTCTCTCTTTTCAAAATTTATTCACAATTTTTTACATTTGTCAAAAAATGTGGCCGTGGCAGGGGAGGAAGGGGCTTATCAGACTTAAAGAAATCATAAGAAAATTCTTAAAAAATCAACCAGTGTGCCCAAATGAACCAAACTTTGCAGGAATGTGCCTTTAGTTGTTCTTTTTAAAATTTGTTCACAAATTTTTATATTTGTCAAAAAAATGTGGCCGTGGCAAGGAGAAAGGGGCTTATCAGAGAAATCATAAGAAAATTCTTTAAAAATCAACCATAAGGCCAATTTGAACCAGACTTTGCAAGAATGTTCTTTGAGTCTCTCTTCAAAAAATATTCACAAATATCAAGATTTGGCTGCCGCTGTGTAAGGCTTACAAGAAATCATGGGATAATTCTTCCACTTTAACCAGTGGAGCGATTCAGGCCCTCCTGGGCCTCTTGTTGTTTGTTACTTCCCGTATAGTGTTAATGAAAATTTGTAAAAAAATTTACGAATATTTAAGACTGGTAGGCCTAGTTGACGTGACTATCGAAATAACTAAATCTTCTTCTCTCTCAATCTTATCTAAAAAATTCCTATCACGAACAATACCTGATGTTGACGTTCCTTATAGGAACGCAGTTGACGAAACATTGCGGCAAAAGAAGTAAATGCACAATATCATTATTTCCCTCTTTGCCTCAATATTTACAGTGCTACATTTTACACCAATCCTTTCTTTTTTAATATCCATTTGTCATCTGCAGCACATTTCAAACTGAAGTTTCTTTGTTTGTCAAAGATTAACAAAGACATAGACACAATGTTATGTTTGAGAAAGAGTTAAAAAATTATCTCTGGAGCTCTGGATTGACCCAGTCACGCTCGGTCACCTGATTGTCCTACATAGCTCACCACTCGCACTGTGCAATCCTTTTCCAAAAAGCGAACCTTTGTTTACTGCTCTAATTCCAAAACTGTTGCAGACAACAAAATAATTAAAGCTTTAAACCTTCCTATTATTTACATGATATTCCTGATGTGACCAAAGCTACGGTAGACAATATAGATTAAGATTAGTCTAGTCAGCAATGCAATCTGATCCTAGTCTACATATTGGCTGCTTTCTGCTTGATTATATGATGAGAACTTGAGACAAACAATAAGATCAGTAGGGCAAAGGTTAAATAAAAAAATAATTGCGTACTATGCATTACAGCACAAACGGGATACATTCTGAACGCCCCTCAAAGCTGTTAATGTGATTAATGGTTAAAAGATAAAACGGAATGTATGTGATAGGCTAGAAATAGAAGGGAGTTTTCATTTTCGAAACACAGAATAAACTCAACAGAAAGATCCTTTAACGAACTTTTGTGATAAACATCCTTTCTTTACTCTTACTTATATAAATATCCTTGCCTCTCAAATGAACATAGCCATTGATTATGGAGATAACAATTCATTGAGAACAGAAAGGATTATATTAGCTTATATCCGACACCACTGACATTCCCAAACTCACCTTATTATGCACGGCCTGAGGGGCCGTGCAATAAACGGCTAACTTGATTGTCTAATACATTTGGGAATCGAATGGAATTGGGTTATTTTATCTATCTATAAACAGACTGCATTTCGGAAATAATCTTGACTGTTCTATAATACTTTTAGAATTCAAAGAGAACTTTTGCAATTTATTTGGTTTATGAAAATAAATGATATCATTCTCGATAAACTTTGAAATAAAAATGCTATAATGTGATCAGTAGTTGCATTTGACTGGCAAAATAAGTAATCCGCAAGTAGAAGGCTATATCAGAAAAGGTTGTTCTCAAGTATATGCTCGCGATAATTACATTGGCTTAACGCTTGTATTAAAATTGCGAAGAACCAAAGAACGAGAAAATAAGTCATTAAAGTGACATTTCAGAATTTTTTGTCATAAATTTTACTTTTATTTTTATCTGAAAGAGCATATTCCCTCATGAAAATTTTGAAAATTTCAAGCCAAAACATTGCGCCATTTACGAGAAATTTATATTTTTGTGTTAAAATTGAACAAACTGTTGTGGACAACAGTTCGGATTTATATGCAATTTGTGGATTATGTCTCAACTTTAAATGCGTGTTTCTCGCTTATTGACAACAACTTCAAAAAAAACTAAAATTATTTATACTCATTAGAATAACCAATCTTGGCATCAAGAGATTCTTTAAAAAATTGAAATTGGAATGAAATATCCCTTTAAGTATTGAAAGCATTAATAGAAAATGCAAAAATATCGATAATCAGTATTTTTCGACTTCCATCTGTTTTGTGTTTCAGATATTTTTTTACCAAGGATATAAAACATGGACGTTTCGGATGCCAAGCCTTCATCAATTCATCGTCATGATTGTGTCATCATTGGTATTTTGAAATTACATATTTGTGACATGTCACTCTAAAAGGGACATTCTTTAAAATGTGAACCGTTTCGACACAAGTCAGTCTGTACCATCTGGACAATTCACGTAATATAAAGTAGTTTTCTGAATCTATAATATTCTTCATTATTTTACTGTTTGATCGTTTTTATGATGCGATATCTAATGGAAGCCTGCTGAATCTGATTTGAATCTCGAAATCTTGCTTTATGAACTTCATAGAATGTCTCTTTAATCCTTTCAAAAACGACACAATTTAAGGCTTGTCCAATTTGAAAGCTGCTGCGGACGACACAATGAATGTTGATAAAGATATGATTTGTCTAAATGATTTGTCAAAAAAACATAGAAAATGTTGAGGCAACATTCTTTTGCATCAATGTTTTCCTGTCCTATCTTCTTAGAACTGTCAAAACCCGGTCTTGTTTGGGAAATGGTTTAGCATAACGGGCCAAATTTATGACAACTTACCCACGTATGACACCAAGAATCTGTTTCCCCTGTCATGGCTGGCGAGATATTTCTGATGCATCACATATACTGTACCACACGAATGTAGGACCACGTCACATATCTATGACAACTTACCCGCGTATGACACCAAGAATCTGTTTCCCCTGTCATGGCTGGCGAGATATTTCTGATGCATCACATATACTGTACCACACGAATGTAGGACCACGTCACATATCTATGACAACTTACCCGCGTATGACACCAAGAATCTGTTTCCCCTGTCATGGCTGGCGAGATATTTCTGATGCATCACATATACTGTACCACACGAATGTAGGACCACGTCACATATCTATGACAACTTACCCGCGTATGACACCAAGAATCTGTTTCCCCTGTCATGGCTGGCGAGATATTTCTGATGCATCACATATACTGTACCACACGAATGTAGGACCACGTCACATATCTATGACAACTTACCTGCGTATGACACCAAGAATCTGTTTCCCCTGTCATGGCTGGCGAGATATTTCTGATGCATCACATATACTGTACCACACGAATGTAGGACCACGTCACATATCTATGACAACTTACCCGCGTATGACACCAAGAATCTGTTTCCCCTGTCATGGCTGGCGAGATATTTCTGATGCATCACATATACTGTACCACACGAATGTAGGACCACGTCACATATCTATGACAACTTACCCGCGTATGACACCAAGAATCTGTTTCCCCTGTCATGGCTGGCGAGATATTTCTGATGCATCACATATACTGTACCACACGAATGTAGGACCACGTCACATATCTATGACAACTTACCCGCGTATGACACCAAGAATCTGTTTCCCCTGTCATGGCTGGCGAGATATTTCTGATGCATCACATATACTGTACCACACGAATGTAGGACCACGTCACATATCTATGACAACTTACCCGCGTATGACACCAAGAATCTGTTTCCCCTGTCATGGCTGGCGAGATATTTCTGATGCATCACATATACTGTACCACACGAATGTAGGACCACGTCACATATCTATGACAACTTACCCGCGTATGACACCAAGAATCTGTTTCCCCTGTCATGGCTGGCGAGATATTTCTGATGCATCACATATACTGTACCACACGAATGTAGGACCACGTCACATATCTATGACAACTTACCCGCGTATGACACCAAGAATCTGTTTCCCCTGTCATGGCTGGCGAGATATTTCTGATGCATCACATATACTGTACCACACGAATGTTGGACCACGTCACATATCTATGACAACTTACCCGCGTATGACACCAAGAATCTGTTTCCCCTGTCATGGCTGGCGAGATATTTCTGATGCATCACATATACTGTACCACACGAATGTAGGACCACGTCACATATCTATGACAACTTACCCGCGTATGACACCAAGAATCTGTTTCCCCTGTCATGGCTGGCGAGATATTTCTGATGCATCACATATACTGTACCACACGAATGTAGGACCACGTCACATATCTATGACAACTTACCCGCGTATGACACCAAGAATCTGTTTCCCCTGTCATGGCTGGCGAGATATTTCTGATGCATCACATATACTGTACCACACGAATGTAGGACCACGTCACATATCTATGACAACTTACCCGCGTATGACACCAAGAATCTGTTTCCCCTGTCATGGCTGGCGAGATATTTCTGATGCATCACATATACTGTACCACACGAATGTAGGACCACGTCACATATCTATGACAACTTACCCGCGTATGACACCAAGAATCTGTTTCCCCTGTCATGGCTGGCGAGATATTTCTGATGCATCACATATACTGTACCACACGAATGTAGGACCACGTCACATATCTATGACAACTTACCCGCGTATGACACCAAGAATCTGTTTCCCCTGTCATGGCTGGCGAGATATTTCTGATGCATCACATATACTGTACCACACGAATATAGGACCACGTCACATATCTATGACAACTTACCCGCGTATGACACCAAGAATCTGTTTCCCCTGTCATGGCTGGCGAGATATTTCTGATGCATCACATATACTGTACCACACGAATGTAGGACCACGTCACATATCTATGACAACTTACCCGCGTATGACACCAAGAATCTGTTTCCCCTGTCATGGCTGGCGAGATATTTCTGATGCATCACATATACGGTACAACACGAATGTTGGACCTTGTCACATATCTATGACAACTTACCGGCGTATGACACTAGGAATCTGTTTCCCCTGTCATGACCGGCGAGGTATTTCTGATGCATCACATATACGGTACCACATGAATGTAGGACCGTGTTGGTCTGACCTTCCTCACACAAGGTCAAGGTCGCCATCTGTTTGGTGCCCCCGTGGCATGGTGTGTACTGGACCTGGAAAACAAAAAAATGTAGTTGTTTTTGCCATACCTCGCATCTGCAGCTTCAATAAAGATGAAGATACGAGGTTTTTGCATTAACACCGACGGAATCTTTACAACACGCGTGTCAAATCTGAACATTATTTTTGTATTTCGTCGGTTTCCATAAAAAACTCGCAAATGCAGCTAAAGTCAAGATGATGTTTAAGTTAAGCTTCAGTTACGAGGTTCGTTGAAAAACAACGAAATGTTACATGTAACAATGTGCTTGTCAAATCTGTTGTCTAACACCGCCATGACCGGTCTGAAAACAAAGAACGCGTGTAATATTTTACAATCCATTACCAATACAACATGCACATATGTATCTACTATGTTAGTCTGACTCTTTCACAGATGTTACAGAGTTGAAACATGTATCAAAGTCAGACTGGCCATATTTGAACTAAAACGCAAAAATAGGACATTTGTTCTTATACCAGGTAGGACGCCGCTGCTGTCGTTCCGACAAGGTATTTCTCATTATCCCATTATCAAAAGACAAAATGTTTGGTTTGCCCAAATTCAAAGATGGAGCAGACGCCAATATGAATGAAATGAAATTTCGCGTTCTCCGATCTTTCTGTGTAGAAAAAAATTGTGGAAAATGATGAAATTGCTTGTTACAAACAATTTCTTCATTTACCACAATGTTTTTCAAAGCCGTTGTCTTATAGGGAGTCACAAAAAGTCATTGTGTGGTAATGGATAAACGTAGTTCAACCCGAATGATCCAGATTCACGCGACGGCTAGATATTTCGTGTGGCATCGTTAACATCCCTTGGGAATGTGTGAAACTATTCGGACGACGTCTGAACGTTCCATCGCCGAATGTTTACGACGTCGCCCGAATAATTTCAACGTCGAGTGAATATTATCATGAGTGAAATATCTTTAGACAAAGACAAGACAAGATGATTAAAGTGACATTTCACGATTACGATTGTATTTTTACATAAATTTTACTTTTATTCTATCTGAAAGAGCATGTTTTCCTAAGAAAATTCTGAAAATTTAAAGCCAAAATATTGAACCGTTTACGAGAAATGTATATTTTTGTGCTAAAGTTAAACAAATTGTTGTGGACAACAGTTCAGATTTATATAGAATTTGTCATTTCTGTCTCAACTTTGAAGGCGTAGTTTTCGCTTATAAATAACAACTTCGAAAAACTGATATCGGTCCTACGCATTAGAATAAACAATCTTTGCATCAAGACATACTTTTAAAAAATGAAATAAATGTGAAATGTCACTTTAAACTTGTCTACTTGAATTCCTCATGTAGGGTGGAGTTTTTTTCTTATTTCATTTTTATCTAAAGAGTCATGGCAGCTTTTTAAGATGAAATATTTATAGAACATTTTTCCTGGTTTCTTTCTTAATCTACTAAAAGGCTGGAAGATGGCGGAAGAGTATGCTGTCAATAAAAACTGCAGAACATGCATACTTGGCACAAGTTAAGACAAGATGAAAAGCCTGGAGATTTTATTTACCTATCTATCGTAATAAAGTTTGAGTAATGGGTTTCCAGAAGCGTTTGTGTTTCTTCTTTAACCCTTTACCAAACAATGTCTTGTTTCCTCGACACAAAAAGGTAGAAAAAATGTCTTAAACGAAAAAAAAAAAAAAAAAAAAAAAAAAAAAAAAAAAAAAAAAAACCCTTTCTGATAAACAATTCGTTCGATTCTATTGATACTTTTCAAGAACACTTCCCTTTTTTAATTATGCCTACTATGTCTTACTTTATGCATATGCACAGTCCGAAACAGTGTTGTTCGGGATAGGGTTTCAAAGAGATGATATTTCTGGATATGGTAGACGGCTACAAGACATGTCTAAGTGTTACATGATTGATTAAACCTTCACTTGACGACATAACTATAGACTAGTCGATATTTGAAGGTTACACATATGAAACATAAACAGAAATAGAAACACACAACTTATTATGGATCATAAAACATTTATGGAAAATATTAAAACGTAGGCCAACCCGCTTTGCCTTCCTTCCTACCCACGTGGTTTTCTTTATACCACTTGCACCGATGTTTCCGAGGTGGCTACTTTTCCGTCAATGTTTCAATAATCAAGCATTTTCTATTGAAAATGTCAAACAACAAAATGTCGTGGTTCCCAAATGTGAAGTAAATATCGTCGTTTTCAACGAAAATCTCTTAACTGCAGCTTGGTTTAAGCTGCAGTTACAATGTTTTTGATGAAAAGCAGCGATATGAAGATTTCTGATTCCCGGAGTTTGTATTGATGTATCACAGAATGGATTTGACGGATGGTTTATTTACTCACGCTGTTTTAGTTAGACGAGTGACTACATTATCGTAAATCATTAAACATGAATATCATTCCTAAATGACAGAAGCTTGCAAAATGAGAGATTCGAAATAATTGTAGATGGAAATTGAACTGAGATTTGGGTTACATTATACGCATGATAAGAGCGAACAATATGTCCAAATTTCAAGTAAAACCTTTCAGTTTGGGAAAAGTTATTACACTTTGGTCCTTCCCCTTTAAAATTTTCCTAAAACGAGATACAATGTTTTGCATTTACAACGACGATATTTTAAGGTAGTTAACACTTATGAGATTCATGCGACGTCGGATTTATTTGGATGATGTTGTAAACATGTTCAAACTATTTCGACGGTGGAATAGGTTCGGATACTTCAAAAATGTAGACGTCGTACGAAATAATCGTACGTCGCCTGAATCGCAGAAGGGATGGACTACCTACCATAGGCATAAATTATACGCTATGAATTAAAAACGTACCTTCCAACACTGACGCACATTATCGCCAAAAACGATCTCATTTAGCGGATACTTTCCCTTTCTCAAATCACACACCGCAAACATGAAAAATGTTTGGAATGCCGTTAAGACAAAAGAAGGTGATGCTGATGGTTAACATTGTCTGATTTCATTTTTAAGCAAACAACGGCGTGAATAAAGATTATCTTGTCAGCGTCAATTATTGTAGTCTTCAGCAGCTAGAAAAGCACAGCAACATAATCTTTGTATGGGAAATCGTTAAATCAGCCATGGTTATTTTTTACGATACTCATTTCACATGTGTGATACGGGTAATAAAGGACGCTGTTATACGAGTTAATTAAACGCTCACAGATATTTCCATAAAACCAGCATGGTTGGGTGTTGTGGTACTTAATTAGTAAACAAGATTCACGTCTTCGGGCTGGTCGGAATGTATCACATCGCTAGTTGGAGATCAAACCCTCGTAACTACAGCTTGAAAAGTTGGAGTAATGAGGTTTTGATCCCCCTCTACGGCAAGTAATAAAACCTTTATCAACTGATACCGGACAAAGGTCTTTCCATAGTAAATGTTTTGTCCACAATGCCCGAAACACAATTTTGACAGTAGAGAGAGCAACAACATTGTCAGCCTTTTCATGGGGAAGAATAACATGTTTTTGACAATAATTCTGTTGAACGACTTGAAACGAATGATGCAGAGAAGGTCTGAAAATGCCAGAGATTTGATAATTGCGAAGGTTCTGTTTTTGATATCAGCTGATACGAAGTTATAAACGACCAAAAAACGTGGATCGCTCCACTTTGAAAACTGCTGACACGACAAAATGTATGATAAACCTATATGATTTATGTGCGAAATTGCACAGAACCTAATCACTGGTGGTGAACTAAAACAATTTGCGCTACAACAAGGTATAGATATTTTGCGTTTAAATGTGAGTTTATAGATTTTTTTATAATGACAATGAACTTGTTCTAGAAACAGACCGTTCTGTATTGACAAACTGTCAGTGTTGTTATAAAATCTCGTAACTACGACTTCGATAAAGCCGTAGTTACGATATTTTATAGCAACACCGACGGAATACATTGTTCGCGAAAAAACGTCCCACGCTTCGGCCGAGTTCCCCACCAGTGCTAAATTAATGTTCTTCAAGCCTATGCAATTAACCAAACGTCAATCGAAATATCGCTCAACACAACATAGAATCTAAGACAAACAATCGTTAATTGGCATGTCGATTGTTTTGATTGTCAGTCGATAGATCGATAGAATATCACGTGCAACGAAGAATTAAGACGAACAGTGGGGAGTGGTATTAGAGTTTTGCGTCTTACGTGGACTTCGACTATGGACATCGGACGTGGACTTTTTATTGGGGGTCGTCTCAGCCTTTTCACATAACGGTACATGTAAAAATGTGCCGGTCACAATTAAAAGTGAATAACCTCGTGTTTATTGTTTTAAGACCAATCAGTTGATTTGATTTGTACCTTTTACAAAGTGCATTCAATTAAGTTGGAAGTTATTTTGTTGAAAGTTGCGAACAAATACAGTTGCGTAAATTGACATGGGTTCATTGCACAATGTATTTGATCTTACATCGGCAGACTATTTTTCCTTTTTCTACAATACAACAACAGTGGGGAATCACATAACAACAGCAGCAACAACAACAACAACAATTTCAGAAAATATTTAATAAATTTGTTAACCCATTACCAAATGGCAAAATTGTAGACTGTTCCAAATTCAAAGATATTGCAGACGACAATTCAAACTGAATGATATTGTACATTTTTTGTCTCTTTGCATAGAAAATATTGTGGGAAATGAAGAAATTGCTTTCCACAATGTTTTCCAAAGCCATTATCTTGTGAGGAGTCAAAAGGAGTCACTGTGTGGTAATGGGTTAATATGCGCCCGATTTGAATTTGGTTTGAAGCAAAAAGTTCAAGAATTTGTTGGACTTGGTGGATTTCTTTTTGGAAAAATAGATAAATAAATGAATAAATAAATAAATAAATAAACTTGATTGAAAGTTAAACCCCATTAAAAATTGTGTTTTTTTTCGCTAATAACTGATAATTGAATGTTGTTTAAAAGATCGACCACTTCTAGAATATTCATGGCGACTTTTCCCGTCTTCTCAGCTTCAAACGTTCATACAGGTCACATATTAGCGGATTTATTGAAGATTTGTTTTGCAATTTTTGGGTGCAATTTGGTACCACCATGACCGGTACGACTTTTGGTAACATATTTCAAATAGAATCGCGGTTATGGTTCTCTTAAGACGGAACAAGAACCATTCACGTCTAAAGATCGAAAAATTATCAGAAATTTCGTGTTTACGACGGTGCGTTTTATTGCTGACGCGACTAGTTTTTAATTGTCAATGTAATTCTGCACGAGTATCTAGTGCTAGTTGAAAACTTGGAATATTATCAACATTTTCTGAGACGGAATTTTCACATGGGAACTGTCCGAACGGATGAGTAATTCATTTATTTAATGGTAGACATGTAAGTCCATTTGGTAACTTCTTATGGCCAAGAAGAAACTCCTTTTGTAAATGAAAATTAGGCTACTTAATTAGCGAGCTTATTTCGTAAACATGATAAAACATGGCACAAAATAATCAATTTGTCTGTAAAAGATATCCCTTAATAGGTACCGTTCTGCAAACGAAAAAAAATGACAAAAAATGATTCTTTTTTAATTATGAGAGGTTACTAGCATTTGGCTCCTCCGAAGAATAAATCATATGTCCTTTGAAGGAGTGTGACAAAACATAGGTCACTTGTCATTGGACATTCCGTGACCACCCTGATCAAGCTGCTTCTGCAATGACCACGGACAGTGGATACGAACTGATTCCTTGAAGACGCCCTTCGAAACAGAATGCCTGGAAAAGGTCTTATGAGTGAAAACAACAAGAAACAAGAGTTGTCCGTAAACAACGTAGCTCGTCTATACGTGATCTTGTCAAGAAATACCTTAACCCTAAGGTCAAGGTCGACAGGTCAAAGGTCATGGTCCCAACTGAAAGGTCTTTGTACATAATTTTATGCATGAAATATAAAGGCTTTATTTCTAATAGTGCCTAATATATAGGCAAGTTAGAAGTTTATTGAAAATAGGTCAAACTCTAAGTTCAAGGTCACAAGTTCAGGGGTCATAGTCCCAAATGAAATATCTACATGTAGGAAGAAAGTACCTATATGTGAAATATCACGACTGTATCTATAATAGTGCCCGAGATATAGACAATGTTAAAGTTCTTCAAGAGAATTCGTCACGCCGACGCGATTCTGACTCTAGGGCTGTGGCACTAATTAGCTCCATGGACCTAAAACCCCGGCTCGCTAAAAATGAAATACATTCATCAAGTACAAAATATCGGGTTTTAAGGTATGCATTAAACTGACATTTGCTTTGTTTTGCATTAAAACCGTAACCGTATATTGTACCGTTATATGAAAATGCTGAGACGGCCCCCAATAAAAAGTCCACGTCCGATGTCCACAGTCGAAGTCCACGTAAGACGCAAAACTCTATTGGCCTATCGCTGTTATTGATTGACAGCTGGCGTTTGGTCAATAGACAAGTTTCCTCTAAGATTCCCCCCCCCACACACACACCCACAACAGCCTCCGGAAGTCGTCCGTAGAGGCAGAGGGCGAAATTTTTAAACGGGGAATGGTTGACTGTAAATCCAATAAAATAGCATCTTATCGGCCATCAACGAAATCATTCAATTTCATAGTTTTTGTTCCACCTGAAACTTCGCTTTATCGCTGTATCGAATGCACGTACGCTTTATGGCTGTATATTGAATGCACGTGGTTCGTCATTGTTTTCTCCGCATTTTTGGGAGCCTCGTTTTGATAATGTCGATTTGTTACTATTTTTAGTAACAATTTTCATGTATACAATGATAATTTCCCATAAACGCATTGCTTGCCTCCTGAAGTTAATCCGAGTCTTCTCTGATGAAAATTCGCTCGTTGACGAAAGAAAATTCCGACACAAAATATGTCGCTGTGTCGGACTTTTCTTTTGTTTTTGAATGGGACAGCGCTCTGTTGTAAATAGCGACATCCAAATATCAACGAGCGATTTTTAATCAGAGAAGACTCTAATTACCGGAAGTGTTCTACGGGAATGGACTAAAAGATAGGTGAAAGGAGTGAGTTGGGACGTCAAAACCAAATATTTTATTGTTACAGCAAGTATTTTATTTGGTACACCATCTTTGTCCGCTTATTTTATTTATGTTATGTATGAAAAAAGAGAATTCTCGTTTCTTCCTCTGTTGCATTTTTCGATGCCACTTTTCTTTACAACACCGTCGTAGGAGACTTAATCAATCAACGATTCATATTTTTGTTTTAACGATTTACGATAACTTAATCAATCGTCTGATTTATCACGTGAGTAAACAAACCACGTGACAGGTCTCTCTGTGTCTCATCAATACTACGCAAACACAGAAATACTGCTAGCCCTCTTGAAATACTTAATCAATCATGTAGCACCAAGACACGTCTCCAGCCGTCTTTAATATCTACATGTATCATAATAGTCTCTTTGTGAATACAAGAAAAACCATCACTTTTAAATCAAAAACGCAATTTTTTATTACGAAAGATTACTGAAAGGGAAATCGTTTCTAAATTATAGTCTTATGATTGCCAAACATGTTTTATGAGAATTATTACATATCCAATGATAAAACCAAAATGAGTATTTAATTCCAAAGAATGGCAGGCAACGGATAGAAACTCAAAAATGAAATGCTGGTAATACGTAGTTTTAAATTTCTGTTCCTTTTTTGAAGTCAACATCAGTATTTAATGCACTTCTTTTTTTGGTTTTTGAAGTCAAAAGAAGCGTTTTGCTTGAAAACGAATACAAGACACATAAAAAAGACGGAAACATCCCGCACTTTTAGTCCCAATTCGTTTGTAAATTAGTATGCTTGATACTTCTTTAGTGCACTGTATCAATGCTTGGATGCAGGTAATTAACGTTATTTGTTAATCCCTTCTAACATAATTGAAAAAAATAGAGAGCCGATATATGGGAAAAGGGTCATTGTGTCATTTTAGAACACATCAGAATCAGATCAGACTGTGTATATGTAGTCTTTTCAGGATCCGTGTTGTTCTCTAATAGCTTTTGCGTGATCTGAAGCAAAGTCCTGTAAGGAAACACAAAAGGTCTCTACCAGAATGCGACTATATATGTACATTTTTGCGAAGAAGCACAACAGTGTCGAATACTTTTAGAGATGCTTTTCCAGATCTTTGCTCAAATGCATTTGTGTCGCTTCACGCTAGTAACCTCTTTGGAATTGCAACAGTATCGACCCAAGTCAGTCTGCATAGGATGCTCAAACTGATTAGGATTGCCCTGTTCACTATATGGTATTTTTTCTGGGTTAGACAATTTTTCCTATGTTGATATAATTATGTTTATTTTCCGAAAACAATATCCTCTTGACCGCCTTCAATTATCGTTTTAGTCCGTACATATGAGCCGCTTCCGGTGGCAAGCAATCAGTTTATGGGAAATAAACATTGTATACACAAAGACACTGTTTCAATTTGTTACTAAAATAGCAACACATCAGCCGGTTCCTTCATGCCAGATCGAGGCTCTGACCCAATTCCGAGCAAGGTATCCCACGAACGATGATTGACCATATTTGTCATTAAAGGACGACTTCCGGTCGTTGTTGTTGTGTGTGTGTGTGGGGGGGGGGGGTCTAAGTGGAAATAAGCTTACTGACGCCTGCTACTTCTGATTTTTTTTGTAATTAGGTCTTATGAACAGCCCGAAAGAGCGCTTGTTTCATGACGAGTCATAATTGATGCGCCGGTACCTTGTTATCTTCGTTTATTACCCCCAGGTTGACCATGTCGTAAACACAATAAGAATTTGTTTTCCGACAGAAAAGTCAAACGGCCTAATTAACAATTTGCTTACTAAGACATAAAACAAGCTTGACAGAATCGACGTAAGCTAAGGTTATTCCGTCATTAACCTTTTCCAAAACATGACCTTGCCCCGTTTCCGCGAAAAAACTTATGTATGTTCTCGGACACAAATCTGAGCACCGCGCTCAAATCGCACGAAATCCACGTGAACTTCAATCGAATATCCTTCAACATTGGAGACTATTCCATTGAAGTTGAGCATAATCTCATGAGTATGTACTTAAGTTCTTTTTCGAGAAACCGGGACCTGGATTTGACGTCCCTAATAGAAAAGGCCTGGGAAAACATTGAAACATAAGAAGAAATTGCTGATAACCAGCAGCTTCTCCTTTTGTCTTAATAATTTCTATGCCATATTTTACACAAATTCTATCTTTAATATATTCCATTATGTCATTTGTGGCAGCTTTTGAAGTGGATCGCCCTAAAATATGCCGTTTGGGAAGGGGTTAACAAAAACAGTAGACTTGTTTTAGTCTGAAAATTATAGATTTGATAAAAAAGATTTATGTCGAAATGTAAAATGTCTGATTTCACAATTATTACAATGTATGTATGAATGGATTGCTGATTTGGATTTATGGCGTTCTAAAATGCAATTATGTCCTTTCTAAATACAGAATATTGCTACTTTTCATTTATAACCCCGTAACCTGCAGTTATGATTTTTTGTGGAAAAAACAGCGATATGCATATCGCCTTTCTACAAAAACCTCTTACTGTAGAACGTTTTCAGCTGCAGTTACGAGGTTTTCGTTGAAACACAACGATATAAAACTTACCGTGAGAAACTTGGAATTACATTCTTCTTTGCCTTCTTTAGAATATGACAGATGTACCGTGATTTCAATCCTCTCACTGGATCCTTGGCCGGTGTATATCGCCCAGTAACAGCCTGTCTGTAGCCCGTACGGGTTGTGTGGAAAATGGGGACTACGTAGAATGCCGAACTTGGGTATCAACGTTTGAAATGACCCGGTACATCTCTCACTTATCACACTATCTGTAATATTAAAAACTATATATTATGTTGTGTTTTACTTATGGTTAAATTACAAGATATATCTCACGATAAATGGCCCGGCAAAGCATCTCTAGCTATTAGCTAGAGATGCTCTGCCAGATCATTTGTCGTGAGCTAAACACGTAGGCCTAAAGCAAAATTTCTTTGATCATATTTTGGGATAGTTATTTTATCATCCAAATCACCTTTGATATTCAGTATCAGTCTTTGAAAGTGTTGATCATCTTGCGTCAAAAATGAATATGCTATGTAAGTGTTTGCCAACATGCCACCAGACCGCCCAAGTTAAACCTTCACCAAACGATAAACAAGTAGATAAACCGAAATTGAAAGCAAATGCAGGCGGAACCATTAATACTGGTGAAAATGAAACTTGTGAACATGATAACAGAGAAAATATTTAGACAGAAGAAGACAATGTTGGCCACCAGCATTTCCTTTTTTGTCTTAATATTTATCCAAACATATTTATATATTGTACGTCAAATGTAGGTCAAAATCATCTTGTATGTGAAAATGTTAACCAAAGCTTCTCGAAGTTGATATTGTCATTTGGATCATCCATTACAGATATCATGAAGAAATGTGAATATCAGCATGCTTGTATTTGCATTAAAATATCAGTGTTTCCATTTTCCTTTATATGTGCAACAGTTCCTCAAAACTAGGAATTGTTCGATTTAGTACCATCAATTTTACTAAACAAAATCTCGTTACTACAGCCGATTTAAAACTGTATTTCGTCGCTTTTCTACGAAAACCTCGTATCTGCAGCTTGTTTTAAGCTGCAGATACGTGGTTTTTGCAGAAAAACAGCGATTTACGACGTTTAGGAAAGCAGCGACAATAAAAAGGATAATGAAATGGCCAAAAGCTAAGAAAACATACTCTATAAACAGACAGCTGTCATTTTCAGAACTTTCATTTGCATAATATGAGTTTGTCTGAACAGTTTTTTTCTGCGTCTCGAAACGGCATGTCACCATATGCTAATAGCATAGAAATATTGAGATGTTGAGATCCGGTTGAATTCGTTCTATACAAAAATGTGTACAGAAGATCGCCATTTACATAAATACAGTCTTGACCAGAGGCACACTCTTTACAACGACATTTTTCAAGATATCTTAAGATTTTGTGTCATTACTCCATATTTCTTGTGAAACATCTCTGTCAATTCTGTAGAATCAATGTGAGAGAGAATTGACCCAATTGTTGGGAATGCTCCATTTATAAACCGCTGTGTTCCGAATGATCCAAACTTTATACACATGACGTCATTAGTGTAAAGTATTGAGCATTTGGAACATCTCGGTCAAAATCTGTTTTCTTAAAATGCTTTATCTAAAACATCTTAAGAAATCTTGAAAAAAAAACCATCTTGCCCTAAAGAACGCGTCTCAGGCTGTTTCCATATTCCAACAGCTTCCTAATAACCTTAAAAACTCATTACCATTAACAAAACGGTATTACTGTAGAGTGGAAAAAATATATTGCAGATGACACTTTCGAATGTTTCTTTGTACAAAAAGACAAAATATATTAATTTGATTCCTTTCAAGCTGTCATATACAACATCTTTGAATTTGGACCTGTCTAAAATATTGCAGTCTGGTAATGGGTTTATTGAATATGGTAAACATTAATTTGGAATAACGACGCACAAGAGCAAAATTAGTCATACAAGTACAGCTGTACTAAATTAACATTTAACGCCGAATTTATATAAACCGTATTTCCAGAAAATTTCTATCCAAAAGTATAACAAGAGGGCCGTTGGCCCTAGGTCGCTCACCTGAGATGGGGTTTTATAACAGATCAGATTTCTTACAGGTTATAAAGGGTCAAAGATCATACGAAGGCCGCTATGCGATTTCAAACCATAGCAAACCCAGAAAACTACCTTAGTACAATATCATATGTAACTCAAATATGAAGTTTCATCCAATTAAGCTATGTGGTTATGGAGAAATTGCTTTGGACAGATGGAATTAAAATAAAACATACAGACTGACAAACAGAAATTAACAAATTGACCTAGATCTATGACCTTGAACTGACCTAAATATATATTTCAAATAGAACATCTACTCATGATAAAGAACACATTTGCCCATACATTTTTTTAAATCCATGCATAAATGTTGATGCTATGCCCCTGATAAGCAGATTTTAACACGAAGTCCCTTTTTCTGTAACAATGTTTTTAAAAGCAAAGGAAAGCACCACTTAGCAATATCATAAGTAATGCAAATCTTAAGTTTTGTCAAATTTGGCTCTGCAGTTATTAAGAAATTGCTTCTGACAGATTTCGTGTAATTTCTCTTTTTCTGTTGCCAGGGCAACCAGAGTTGGTTTTTTTTATTAATTTCAATTCTGTTAGCAATTTTTCAAATGTAACCTCCTGAGGAATATTTCTGCCTAGTTTGGTGGAAATTAGCCTGTAAGTTTAGGAGGAGATATCATTCAACGATGTCATTGAGATTTGGTGGAAAATCTCATTTTCTGTTGCCCTGGCTACCACAGCTTTTAAAGGAATTCAATTATTTTAGCAATTTTTAAAAGGAACCTCCTAAGAAATATTTCTGCCAAGTTTGTTTGAAATTGGCCAAGTAGTTTAGGAGGAGATGTTGTTCAAAGAAATTATTGAGAATTAGTCAAATTTCTCCTTTTCTGGAGCCATGACAATCAGAGTTTCAAGTCAATTTCAATTCTTTCAGCAATTCTGAAAGAGGACCTCCTAAGGAATATTTTGCCAAGTTTGGTTGCCATGGCAACCAGAGTTTTTTATGGATTTCAATTCTTTTAGGCATTCTGAAAGGGGGTCATCTAAGGAACATTCCTGCCAAGTTTGGTTGAAATTGGCCAAGTAGTTTAGGAGGAGATGTCGTTCAAAGATAGTATTGAGATTAAGTCAAATTTCTCCTTTTCTGTTGCCATGGCAACCATAGTTTTTTATGGATTTCAATTCTTTTCGCAATTCCGAAAGGGGGTCACCTAAGTAACTTTCCTGCCAAGTTTGGTTGAAATTGGCCAAGTAGTATAGGAGGAGATATCTTTCAAAGATAGTATTGAGATTCAGTCAAATTTCTCCTTTTATGGTGCCATGGCAACCAGAGCTTTTTATGGATTTCAATTCTTTTAGCAATTCTGAAAGGGGGTCACCTAAGGAACATTCCTGTCACGTTTGGTTGAAATTGGCTTAGTAGTTTAGGAGAAGATGTCTTTCAAAGATAGTATTGAGATTCAGTCAAATTTCTCCTTTTCTCGTGCCATGGCAACCAGACTTTTTTATGGATTTCATTTCTTTTAGCAATTCTGAAAGAGGGTCACCTAAGAAACATTCCTGCCAAGTTTGGTTGAAATTGGCCCAGTAGTTTAAGAGGAGATGTCATTTAAAGAAATTGTTGACGGACGACGGACGACGCACGACGGACGGACGCCGGACAAAAGGTGATCACAATAGCTCACTTGAGCACCTTGTGCTCAGGTGAGCTAAAAACTTCATCTTTTATTTACATTATCTATCTGTATCGACGAATAAATCCCAAGGCGGAAAATTCAATTTTAATGGAACGTGTTCTTTACACGTTTTTGACATTTTCAATTATGGATGGTCATAAACGATAGACCTTGTTTTGTTCAGACTGTCCGGAATTTGAACCACGCCATATCCCATCGGACATACCAGATCCTGAAGTGAGAAAATCTGACATGCTCGTTTTAATGCCTTTCTTGTACGAACGTAATTACTCTGCCTTCCGTTATCTTCACGAATAGCTGTTGTCACGAACTTTCTTATTTTGCTTGGGAAGTAGAAACGTGAAAATACACTTGACCAACAAAATAATCATTGACTTGGTTACAGGCACGTTCGGAAATGTCGCTATGCTTGTCTAGAGATAAGGAAGATACCCATAAACAGTCATTGCAAACACGTTTTTATTTAAGGTATCATTAAAATCAAGTGGCATGGCTTTTTAATTTCTTACATGTTTAGTAAGTTTCGTCAAGCATTGAAGTAAAAACTCTTCGATCCTCAACATGTTACTGGAATACGATACATTAACCGTTTTTAAGGAT